>JBAMNC010000391.1:600000-987703 GCA_037902135.1 Cetoscarus ocellatus | reverse complement strand
CCCCCCAAGGGAAAGTCAAGTCATGCAGCAGCATTTGTTTTATGTCAGTCTTTTGTTTCCTTTTTTCCCATAGATGATATACATAAAATCGTAAGTCATCATTGCTTCCCAGCTGTATTATGTTGTTTTCATTGGTAACCTTTAATGCAGCATTACTGCCATTCTTTGTTGATGTTTTAGTACTTTCAAGTCTGACTAAATGGGAAGAACCAAATCCCTTTTTACATTGTGCCTCTACGTAAATGAGTTGGAACAAAGCTCATATTTACATCAAGAGACATTCACATTAATTCTGAGAGGCCTTATATCTGTGTCAATTCATGCTGCAATACAGTTTAGGATGTGTGTGACATAGCAGGTGCCCCAAAAACCACACAAAGGCAGAAATGCTCATTCACAACGCTCCTGTCTCCTGATGAATCCATGTGCCTCCCTCTCTTCAGTATGACGCTTCTGATACTGTCTCTGGAGACGGAACGAATGTGGGTCAACTCATTCCCCACACTCTCTTGTCTCAGCAACGTTCACAGTGGAGGGGAAGTGTCACAGGGGCAAATATTACGGCTTGAAACTGCAGCGTTTATCTGAGTATCAGCAAGCTTTTCATAACAGTGCTCACAGCCCAACATACAATGGGCTATTGAGTATCATCACAGTCTCTATAGAACTGTCAGCAGTTCTTAATGAAACAATCTTTTAACTGAAGATTTAAACTGTCATCTATTTTTCTCCTAATTTTTAGGAGATCAGCTATTGCTACTTCCACAAAAGACATTGTCTTATGATAAATCTGGTTTAAAAATATATCCTTACATCTTAAAAACATGACTACATTGAGCTTACTAGTTTGGTTCAACTAGCATGTAGAACTAATACCATGTGCTTGGTCTGATTATACAGCATTTGTTTACAAGCATAAGAGAGACTGATAACAAAATCAGAGTTCACTTTTAATAAAGGACAGTACAATATTTGTGCACTCAAGAGACATGAACGATTTCTTTGGTTTCAAAATGAATACAAACTTTTCCTTACAATGGTGCACTGATTCACCATTGTATTGTATTGGTCTCTGATGGTATGCCTCTGATGTTCTGCTGAATTTTAAATTCATAAATACAGAAACAAAGAAACTTAGCTGTTGCTTGGTTCAAGTATTGCACAGTTGAAATTTTGCACAACTAATAGTCAAGTTTCGAAACAGGTTAAGCCACTAAACACAATGAACTTCTATTGTTATTTCATCAAAGTTATTTGAAACTGAAAGTTGCCGTCTCAGCAGAGATCAGTCACTGCCTGTGTCATCAAATATTACATCTGCAGAAATTATTGATCACTTTACTCTTCAAAGTGTGTTCATCCATCAGACATAGCTGTCTTGTCATTGAAGAGAATAGTCCATCATTCATGTTGTACTATGGAGGGAGAAATAATTGACAGAAATAACATTTCAAATTGTTTTGAGGAGGTTGAGTGGAATATCAAGGCCCAGAAATTGCTTAATGAAGGACATGACCAGAACATATGTCCAATTTTTGCTAGTGAGTGTTAGCATCTTGGGCAAATGGCATTAGAGTTAGGAAATAAAATCTCAGAATGTTTAAAATTGGTAAAATCTGAAAACCAGCATCATACGAATGTGTCAAAACTGTAATTGAAGAAAGTGTATAATCCATGGACACGTCAGAAGTACTGGAGGCAGCTCGTTTGATCAGATCATGCTTTCTGATTGTGGGGATGGGTTTAGTTAGTTTGAATTTGGTTACATGTTGCATACATTTTGTAAATACTTGTGCTTCTTTTGTAAAAAAAAAAAAAAAAAAAAGAAAAAAAGTACATTGCATTTATAATTACCTATATACTCCATTTTGTCCTATTTTTTTGTTGTCATTTTTGGGTCTTTTTATTTTTGATTAGTTGACCTTTTTTAAAGGCCATCCTTAAAACTTTGTTTGCAGATTTACAATTTGCTTGGATAAAATAAGATACAAAAACTGATTAAAAAAACAAACTCATTGAATTTAAAAAAAAAAAATAAATCTTTAAAATCGGTCCTGTGTCTTAAACCTTACTGCTTGGACCCAGACCCTGATAACAATGACCCAGATCTCTGTGTTGTATTATGTATTACATATATAACTGACTTATTCTCTATTTGTTCTCCTTGTGTCTTACTGTTACCTCTGGGGATCAAGTTAATAAAAAGTCCACGGAAGATTAATGTTTGTGACTGTTTCAAAAGGCAAATTAAGTGCCCTGTCATTACCATTTGATTCAGTTAAGTATAATTAAATACCAAGGGCAGTCTTGACAGAACAGAAGTAATGAAATACAGCTTTGCTCTTTATTTACTTATGTGTTCAATTTACAAAGTTTTATGAAAATAAATTCTTTCATTCATGACTTTCAAAGCATCTAAACAGAAAAACTGATGCTGCTACATTTCTGAGATGGAATGAAACTGGCTATAGCTTGATATGTTTGATGACTTTGAGTGCATATTGTGGGACAGAGACAGTTAGTTAGAGAAGAGCAGAGTAGAGAGGTTTCTCAATCAACAGTGAACAACCCTCTCAGTAAAGAAAAACACTTTACAAAAATCAAATTTGTCAAATATGCAGGTACAATGTATTGCTTTTTTGTTTGCTGTTATTACTTTTTTCATTAATTATTCATCCTACATTCATATGACCTTAACTCTTTTTACTGCAGTGCATCTTAACGTTGCTCACATTGTGTGAACTTTCCGTCAAATGTTCCTTCTGTTTTTTCTGTCCAGTACGTGAAAGTCTGTTGTGATGGATCCAGAATCAACTTATAAATCTGTCTGATAACTTCTATATCAGACCACAGCGCTGAGGAAATGAAGCTGGTGTTCAGATGACACCCCAACTTCTAGTTGTTTTGCTTTGTGCAGTTAAACTTCTTAATGTGAACCCCTAAACCTCCTGATTCAATCACCGCGACCAGGCTGAACGCTGACACTGCTGTGTAAATTGAGCTCTGCCTTCATGACTTCATGAAATTGTCTGAACTTCCTCTGATGATTGAAACACAAAATGCACCTTTTAAAATGTGTTTCAGTCAGTAGTAAACACTATGATTACTTTTTTTATGAAACATGCAGTCCTAATTTGAACAAAAAAGGTCCCTGTTGTCATTTACTGTGTAAAAAGCACAGGCAGTCATTTCTGCTGAAGTAAAAGTCACATTTTCATTAGTCCAAGGAGGTGGTATTATAAGAAAGGTCAGTGTAAAATTAACTTAATACAGGATGTACAATGACATGCCTCTTATTCATTAATTTCCATTTTGCCTTCTGTATTGAAATTCCTCTCATTTCCCATTGTTACTAATACAAAACAAATTAAGAGATACACAATTTTACAACCAAAACAACAAGCCTAGAGGGGGCTGCAAAAGGATATCTAAAATCAGTGAGAATGCTGATCAGATTGTCAATTTAAAAATAATAATGGTCACAGGCTCATATTTCTTTTGATTGGGAGAAGTGGTGATGTGAAATGAAGCAGTAAAAAAAGGGTCTGCTTACAAGCAAGAATAAAACTGTACAGGTTTGGGCTCTAAGGACTAAAGTATGGCTTTAATTATAGTGACTATATTACTACTATGGGCAACACATCCAACCACTTCTGTTGCATCATGCATAAACTGAGGCCAAAACATCCCCACCACAAGCGCTGAAAATATGTTGGTGCAATCATTTGAAGCCGAGGAATGTGCAGAAGTGACCTAGCTAGTGAAACAAATGCACTGATGTCATGCCTGTTTCGCTAACTGAGGCACACATTTAGGGGCCATCAGGACAGAGACAAGTTTAGGAGCATCCGCAAAAGTTTTTTGTCATATTTTTGAAACCGGGTCCCAGAGTGAATAAATCTCAAAGTGCCCTTGCGTTTCCATGTTTGCGCATATTTTCATAAACGATAACCTCATAGCCTCACCTCCCCCTTAAACCACATGTGCTCATCCCGACAACAGTAGACATGGGCAGAACACAGTGTTTGTACTGCAGAAGCTACTGAGCTTAATTTGGCTTTAACAGCAAAATCTTCTGCTCATCTACTACCACTTTAAGCAACAAGTGGACATGGAGAACAGCATACTTAACATCTTCTTCATCTTGTGTTTGTTTACATTGCACGTTTTATGCTTCTCTTCTTTTCTGGTTCTGGTGTATATCTGTGGCAACATTACAGTGTCATTTACAGGTGTATGAGTTAGTTTTGCAGATTTTTTTCACCAAAGTAAATAAGCTTCAAAATCCCCCTTCAATAACCAGTTCATATTCTCTGCTACCAACTAAGTGTTAAAGTTCCATTTTTGAATCAAAGACTAAAGGCATGAAAGGACACAAGCCTGAATTATACTTCGACAGAGCCCTTTCTCAGACAGTGAACCCAGAGAGGAGCTAACAGCTGATTAATGCTGTCTGATGTGTCTATTGTCACTGTGTGTATAGGTAACAAAAACAGGAGTGACAAACACGTCTCCTAATCCTGAGATTAAAATTTGTTTAATCTGGAAATCCTGACATTAATATTTGTGTTAACATGAAATCTCTTTCTTTGAATGGTTGGTAGTTATCCAACACTATCAATAAATAATGCTAATTGGTGTTTTGATGATGAATTTCTTTTTCTTTGATTCCCAAGCAGCATAGTTATTGATACACATAAAAAAATACATACAACCATATTTGTTTGTTGAGTGAGTTTTAGATCCAATAACTGATTGAAACTGTACTCTCTGGAGAAATAATACTTGGACACAAATAGGCATGATAGTAATAACCAAGTTTAATATCCAGGTTTAACAAAAAATATTGAACAAGAAGTGAACTTTGTGGTCTGACTCATGTCCATAATGTCCATCTGTTTTCTTGGAGGAGGGTTTACAGTGTCTACTGCACCAAGTCTATTGTGAAGCTCTTGATATTTTGGCTTCATTTCCAGACTGCCGTTGCATTGTCCATCTTACTATACATTCAATTGCATGAACAGGCAGGTGAAAGTAACAACAGAATATAAATGTCTGTTTAGGTAGAGATGATTTCAGGCTCGAACAGGTATATCATTTTGGCTAAATAGATCCTAACATTGGAGCACTGTGATTCAGATTACATGTAGAGAGGTTCATCTCTCTAACTGCAGATTAAATGCTCAATCAGTCACAAAGTTTTTACTTTAGGTGGACTTCAGAAGAGGGGTGCTGTTTTACAAACACAGGCATGGCCATTTAACAGCATACAAACACTAAGCACTGAATAAAGTCAAAATTAGTGTTTCCCTGAAATAGCATCAAGCAATGGATCCACAAACAAACACAGGCTTCTGTCTTGCCACCTCTGACTCATTCATTCAACACAAACACATGGCTACGGCTCATTCAGGCTATTGTGCGCACCGTCACAGATAAATCTACAAAGACCATTTATATGCGGAAACAGCCTCACCCGTTGAATGTTCCATGAAGGTTTTTTGGCCACAAGAACACTTAAATCTCTCTTACAGCCAACATGCGAGCCATACAGCAGCTTTGCACCATGACAGGAGTGAAACACTGCCAGAGCTTCACACAGCTGCTTTGTTTGTTTATATCAGAGTAAGAATATCTAATGAAGCCCACAGAGCTCTGTTACCTAAGTACGCTCGCCTTTGTTTATTTAAAGAAATGCCTGTGAAGGAAATACTCATGACCTTAATATATGTGTAAAAAAAACAAACCATGGTGTTTTTCACAATATACCTCTTTTAGTGGTAACTATCAGATTACAACTGTTATATCATCACCTTACATGAGGCTGTACAAGAGCAGTTTAAAGGCTTGATATTTACTCCCTCTGATATAAATGCAAAAACACATGGGGACGGATGGAGTGATTCCCCTTCTTGGTTAAGGAGGTAGTAACAGAGAAGCTGTAGAGGTGAGACACGACCAGCAGAGCCAGCAAGTGTGTGTGCGCTTGTCTGACTGTGTGGAGATTTCATTTGTCTATGCTTTCATGCACTTCTCTGATGCTGTAACACACTGAATAAACAGACGGAAACAACAATTTTACAAGATTTTGGAACTAATGTGAATGTCTTATGGCTGAGGAGCTCAAAGTTTTTTCACACCGCGCTACACAGACAAATATAACCTGGACTGGGACTCTTTGATAGACATTACCTTCAGGGTAACAAGTTAATCAAACCAATCCAGAGTATGTTCAGATAAACTTAGTTTTTGAATAAGCCTGAAAAAACATTACTTGTCAAAGCCTTTGATTAATGGCTTGACAGAGTAAACAGCCTGTTAAGGCATGTTAGGGATTGGAATGACAACTTTGTTTTCAATATTGTGATCTGACATTGCGTTCTGCTTCATTCTGTCCCTTCTCAAACTGGGTTATTAATTTGACATTCATGTGTATGTAATTTTTTTTTAATTTATTTGATGGATCTGTACAATTGTGTAGTGTATATGAATACTATTTGCTTTGACCTTGTTTTTTCAAGTTTGAGATGAATAAATAAATCAAATAAAATCAAACTTTGTAATGGCTGATCAGATACCAGGTCAACCCTGGCTACCACTGGTCCACCTCTGCTCATGATGAGAAAGAATCAAAGTTCCAACCTAGTTCTGTTCAAAAGTCCAGATACTGAAAAGTAGTTAAGAAAACAGGTAGCTTTAGCTGAGTATCATTAATATATAACAAACACCTTTCTATTAAAGAGGTATCAATTACCATTACACAGTATACTCGCCACTTATTGTTATGGAGTGTGAATAGATGGTACTCCACAGTATAAAAAAAAAACTTAAAAAAAAAAGCACTGGATATTTTCCAAACATTTTTTTTTTTTTGCCCAAAGGCTCATGATCCACTGAAAAAAGGTCCATGACCCACTTTTGGGTCGCGGCCCACCAGTTGAGAACCATTGTTTCTAGGATCAAACCTGTTCTGTGCCCTTTCCAGCAGCCCTCCCTCACCCTCTCACCCCAGTTTGCAAGACTATCCACAGTCTCTCTCCTCAGTAAAGACATGAAATATCCCAAACATAACTCTTAAAGACACATTTCTGATCTTGGGAGATAAAGCCACTGAAATATGCTGCCATGACTTAGTTAGCGGACATCAGGATAGTAGATAATGTCACCACATTCAGCCCTTGTGCTTAAATGATGCTGACAGATCTCTAACAGAGTTTATAGCATTGCCAAGCTTGGTCTGGATAATGAGAGCGTCTTGGTGCATAATACAGTGTATTTTGACAACCTCACCTCCACTCTCATGCATCTTGGCACACACTTGTTGAATTCATTGTCTGCTGTGAGCCATATTTAATTTTACTTTAAGAATGTACAGCAGGTCTATTAAAAATGAACTGCAGGCCACAGTTGACCAACCAGCAGTAATTTGGACACACCTTTCATAAGATGTAATGATGTAAGATTTTTTATGGCCCAGTTGTGGAAATGAACGTCAAGAAATTTAAACCACCACGTATAAAATCAGTGTCTGCCAAATGCTGTAAATAAGGTGACTTCTGAAGCCTCTTTCATTGAAGGCTTATTAATCATAAACAGTAAAGTTGCAGGGTAGAAAAAAGTCAGCCAGGAAATGCATGCACACTGGATTTGGAGGCTGGTAGTGCAACTGCCCTAAAGAAAACTCGGCACATTTGCAGCATTCAGGATCCATAATGCTAAAATTACCTTGCTGTTACCTCTATTTTTTATGCTGTGCTCAAAGCTCTCTCAGCTCAAACTGGTTCAGATTTTACCAACCAATCAAAACCATGACCAGGCAGCACCTCTCAAATCAACTTGATCAACAACAGTGCTGAGGAAGAAACTGACTGGACTTAAGGTAGGATTAAGAGGCCTAGAGCTGCTGTTTCTGTCAGGATATTATAACTCTCCAAAGTTTTTTTGTTCACTCTAGTATTCCTTGTAATGTAAAAAATAAATTACCCGGAGTGATTTAAAAAATGAATAGTAGCTTGCAGGCAGTAGTTATTAAAAAATGGATGATGAAAATTCTCCACACTTACTTTCTTATTTGATGACAGACATTTTGACTTAAAATGTGAGTCTAATGTCAGAACACTATTAAAATAATACATCAGTTAAGGTGTTGAATATTAAATGGGCAAAAATTTTGCTGATCTAAGCTTACCTCTATTTAGTTGATCCCTCTCCTTTTCTTTCTCATTAATTTCTAATTCTCATTCTTTACTCTGGCTGCTCTCTCTATCTTAGATCATCCCTCAGTTGTCCATTTTTCTAAATGAAACATGTAAGTATGTTGCCCATTCCCAAAACCCACGATCCTTAACATGATAACAATGGGTGCAATGTTAAGAGAAATACCTCCCTCCCCCCAAACAGTGAGAGCCAGCAGATATGTTACATGATTAGACCAAAGCTGTTTGTTGAACCAGGCAGTAAATACATTTATTTAGGCTGGAAAAAAATGTCTATACCCAACAACAAAATCATGTCATGTCTGTGTTCCCTGCAGTCAGCATCAAACAGACATTCAATTAACTGCAGTCTTGGCACTTCTACATTGGCTGCTTTTTTCAGCCCGAGGTTTGTCCCTTGGTGTTTCTTCTGATGTTTCTCTTACTGAGCACTGATGAGGGCACGTATGGAAAACACTTAGTTACACACTAAAATGACTCATATCTCTAACAACCTGATTCATATTTTTGAATAAACATATGATTGTTCTTTGGACCAGTCTCTGGGTAAACAGGAAACATCTATATGATAGATGCTGGCATTTGACATTTGTATTATGTCCCTTGAAAATTCGAAGACCGTATTATTGTCGGGGGTATGTTATGCCACAGCGGTCCCTGGCAGCAGTAAATGATGGTGGGAAGTGCTTTGTTAATGAAATTGTGTTCACTGCCAGTGCAAAAAGCCATTATGGGCACAGGTCTTGAGACTTGCTGAAGCCCTAAACACTAAACAGAGGCTCTTGACAATATGTCTAAATTGCTTAACAGAGGTTTTCTTGCCACTGTCGCCACCTATTGTGGCCCACTGCTGCACTCATGGTGGGTTTATGTTGGGTTTGGATGTATATGCTTGTATATGTATTTTCATATGTAAAAATGGGCATATGTATATCTATAAAATGAAGAGTATTGCTTTAGTCTGCTCTGTTCTACAGTGTCTTGAGATAACATCTGCTATGATTTGGCGCTATACAAATAAAGACTGATTGATTGATCTGTCAAGCAACGAAAACAAGTATTGTACAAAAATATTCAAACCAATTAAACTTTGGTGGATGATGACACTTGCATGAAGTCTGTTCTTTCTGTTGCTTTTAAAAATGGATATTATTGGTTCTTTTAAAATCAAGTACTTAAAAACTTAAAAGTTGCTTGAAAAGACATAAAATTATACTGAGGCTTGTGTTTCCAGCTCTGTCATCCAAAATTTCTAATAAGCTCTTCTTTAACCAGCCAAAAAACGATGCTCGGGTCTTCAAGCATACAAAATATTACATAATAAAGTAACAATCCACTCGGGTGCTGGTCACTCTGCACTCTCCTCAATAGTTAATCAGTGGAGTTTGTTGCAAGCAGCTTTTTAATTTCAATGTGTGATCAATCTGCTGTGCACAAACAGTGTTACCTCATGTGCTGAATAAAAGTTAGTAATGAGATCTTGGGCTTGGGGCTGTGTGTGGCAGCGTGATGGATTTAAGGAGCAGGTGCAAAGGGTTGGTTCTGCACAGCTCCCTGATTATATTGGGCACAACTCAGTTTACTCAAAGTACCATTTCCCCAAATAAATAAATCCTTACTCTCCCTGCGGTCCTGAACAGATTGTTGTGTTTCCCTGCATTTAATTATAGCATGAACCAGGATCTGTTGTTTGGTAACAAGATAGTTCAAAATGACAGAGACATTGAGTGCTTTTAATCTTACCTTCTTTTGCACAAAGTCCATTATGTTTTTGAAGTCCAGATCATCATAGTAGTTCACTATGCCTTGTCTGATGTTCTTGTTTAGTAGATCTACAGTCTGCAGGAAAGAGAAAGTGATGAGTAAGGTTATATAAACAGTTACCTCGTTTCCATGACACAGCTGATGCAGAGTTAATGAGTCAAACATGAAGCTCTGCAGAGGAGAAGCTGATTAGTCAAGGTTACCTATCCAGTGAAGTGAGATGAGAAAATATGATAGTTTGACAGCTCACAGCTGTCACTCACAATCTGCTGCTACACGGTCATGTCAGGTTATCAGCCCATCATGTGACAGAGAAGACTTTTTAACAGACCTTCACCGATACATTCAAGGAGAAGTCCTTGTAAATAAGTCTTTTAGGGAGTGAACAAATCACTTAGTTTATCTGATTGAGGATATTATGACCATCATCCTAAAAGATATAACAAGTAGAGCTTCCAAATAAATATGTATGTCAAGCACCTACATTACCTCAAATTTTTACAACCAGAGAAATCATAATTTCTATAGGGTGGTGCAGGGATGACGTACTTTTGTAAGCCAACAATGAAACTAGTGTCCTGCTGGTTCCCTCAACTGCAAGCAACTGAAAGCCTATGGGATTTTTCACTGCGTTTCGGATCATTGCTGTATAGTAAGCTCTGTAGCAAACAAATAACTATGAAACTTACACGTTATGTTATTTGAAATAATCTTGATGAATGAACCTACCTTTCATGATTTTTTAAGCTTAAACGTAATCAGCAAGAGGAAAAAGCTATCAATAAGCTAATAACAAACTACAACATGGTGGTTCAACTTAGAATCAACTACAACATTTCCAATGTATAACATCTTAATGTTACCTCTTGTTTGAGAGTATAGATAACAACTCCCTAAAAGGAACGAAAACGGTAGTCTTTTTGCTTAACAATTCCCTTATGAATTACTTCCACTTTGATCTACATGGCTTGTAAATCAATGATGTCATGCTCTCATTAGAGGCAGTCAGCACAAATGACAACATAGAAATCTAAGATGGGATCATGGCAGACAGAGAACAGATGAAGTCAAAACTGAGGCTTAATTTAGAGGAAAGACGCAAACTGCACAATATTTTGTTGGAGGAAACCCCAGCACCTTGCAGCAACTCATCAATGCAGCATGGTATTGAATACCAGGAGCGTCATGTGCTTGACATTGCTTACCCTTGAAAATCTGTGTAGGCCAACCTTTGCCCTCAAAGAACATCCACAAAAATGGATAAGGGAATTGTTAAATAATCGGAAAGGGCATTGGTATCATTACAATTGTATCAATTCCCATCCCTAGTTCACACATATTATACAGTTTACTTGACTTATAAATATGTAAGGTCTTCTTTGTCCAGCTCACTAAGCCTTGGCTCTGACATTATAAAGACAAACTTTAGTGTTTAGTGTTTGCCTGCTGGTGTTTACATCACAGAAAACCAGACAACCAGCCTTGACAGAGGTTCTCATCCAGTGTGTCCATTTAGTATTATATATATTTTGAGATGGGAGCAGCAGAGTATTGTTCTCTTTATCTTATCAGGTCTACCAATGCTCAGTAAATACCCTCTTCAATAAAGGACAACAGTGAACTAAGATCAAAAAATGGCATTGCTTGCCTTCCATAGTGAAAAAAGACTGAAGCGACTTTTTTCCTCCCCTGGGCACACAAGGTCTTCATATTCGATCTATGGGGGCAACCACACTGAACAGAGTACAGTGGGTAGGAGCAGAACCAGAGTTAGTCTGCAGAGGCTTTCCCTTGAGACAGAAACATTAAACCTTCATCAGAGAGCTCTCGATAAGCTCACAGGATGTTATCAACTTAAACACTGCTCCTGTAGATGAGAACATAAAAGGAAAATCTAATCTTCATAAAAAATATAATCTACTCATATGATGAAGAAACTGAAACCAGTTTTATATGAGCACATTCCCACACGTATGTGCCTCTGTTTTTATCTCAGTGCAAATGAGAAGACTGAATGAAGTTAGGACATATTAACAACTGAGTCTATTTTGTATCTGATTCAGTTGTCATTAAAAATCTGTGACATGAAATTTTGATGCAGGCAATTCAGCCTGGGCACACAAACAGGCAAGCTTTATAAAGCATATTTGAGTATTGATAATAAAAAAGCATTATGCAATCATACAGTATGCATCAGTTATTTAGATAAGGGGATCATACAGGTCTAAGTAAAGCACAAGTCTCCAATGAGCCATAATGAGAAAGTATAAATGAAAGCTTGTTTGATTAATATGTCTGGGTGGAAATTATGGCTTTACAACTCTGGCCTCATTGTCATAAATTAGAACTTAATCAGTTGTAATCCTTCATTAACACCACTTAAACGAGAACCTATTTTTCATTGTTGTTATTTTTAGGTCCATCTAAGGATCCAATAGATTGATTCTGTTTCTCCAGCACATACAGGATGAAAACTTTCTTATGCTGACACTATTTATATAAAGACTTTTTATTCAAAAGCTCTACCCAATATAGTAAGTTAATCATCTTTCAGCCTACACATCCTTTCTATGTTTTGCATTGCTCCCAATGAGCAGTTTAAATAGTGACCATGGTAAAAACTAAAATGGGCCTCTTCAGAGGCTTGCAACATAATGTTGTGATATTTTACTTTGTAACTTTTATTCTGGTTTTCTGGTAGTCCCAGTTTAATTATACATTACAATGACTTTATGTGATCAACTTTATAAAAACATAAAAGCACCAGCAAAATTTCAATATAAACAGTAAAAATGAAACCTCTATTAGGTTTGCACTTAAGAACAGAAGAAAGTGTCTTTGGAACAAACTCTTGTTTGTTAAAACGGGATCAGATTTGTTCCTTTTGATACATTTCATGAAGAAATCTAATCAGTGACTGGTGTTTAGCCTATTTAGCTGTTCTTTGCTTATTTATAAAGGAATGTGAATGTCTCCCTTTTTCTGAGGTGCCTTGAAGTGACATTCATCTATCTGATCCGGAGCACCTGAAGTTATTGCTCCCAAGAAGATATTTAAGATGGCATTAGGACTGACTCTCACTCTGCTCATCTTTCTACCCTCCTGCATGATCAATTGTGCCACTTTTTTAGATAAGTTGTTTTGCACACCACACTATATTCACACACCCAACATGCACATAGTACTGATCTTACAGGTTATACAGATTTCCATATCTAATGTTATTGATTTTTTTTTTTTAAATAAATATTCACTTTTCTTTGCTTAAGTCCTGACTCCTCTCCTCTCCTGTCTAAGCTCACAAGCTTGGTTGTGACACCAGCTTTTGCAAAACCACTTAAAATCTAATTTGTTGTTTAAGGTCATCATCAACATTGTGATCCTATTCAGTTTCTTCGATGTATGGACTGCTTTACCTGCAAAAAAACCCCAAAGCCTGCTAATTATAGACCAGCTGATTTGGGTTGTAGCTGATACTTGACATGCCCTTATTTTCAAACTAACTTTGACCAATACTGATATCAATTAATGTCAATTTTGTAAAGAACACTTGGTCTCTTCAATACCACAATTAAACTTTTCTTCTCATAGCATTAATCTGTTTTTTTTTTTTAGACACTGATGTGGAACAAGAAAAACAACATTTGATCGTACCATCAATCCATATTACAGCCAAATGCTCTATATATGCTCCACATATCTTGATCTTTCAGCAGAAAATACTGGTAGAAATTTTCATACCTGCTTACATATAAATCAACTTTAAAAGCTATTATTTGCCAATATGGATACTGTGCCTTTAATTTTCTGCATCCAAACTGCTAAAACATGATTGGTTAGTATTACACAGATGACAAACATACAAAACCATTAATACAAAAGTCCCCTCACATGAGCATGGATTTTACGTTTCATGAAGAGTCTTTGGATAAAAATTATATGTATGGTATGATTCAGGGTTTCTTCATCACCATTAAGTTTTCCTTAATCTAATAACTTTTTATGGTTACAGTTCTTCATGGTAATCAGCCAATGCAGAAAGCCTGCATACAAGAAAAAAACAGTACTGCATGCACAGGAACATTGTTGGAAGAGACTGTAGGGAATGCAAGACGATTAGAAAGTGAGAACGGAAATTTCGAGCAAAACAAAAGGAGACACAACGAAAGGAAGCAAAGAAGGGATAAAGAGGGATTCATTTCAGGTGAGATAAATGGAGAGAAGACAGAAACTCAAAGGCAGGTCATGGGGTCAGGGTTTTATTAGCATGCTGATGATGATACTGTCTGCTGTTTGAAGACATTAGTTCAGATTACACAGTCAGAGTATTCAAGGATTAGAAAATCAAAAGACAATATTAATTTTTGCAAACTTAAGCTCATCAGTGATTTCAAATACGCCTCTTGGAAACAGTTTGTAAGACCATAATTTCCCTTAGTTATTCAGCCTGCCTGATCATGGTACTTTGTTAAGTGTAGCACAAAGACTCCTGAATGGTGGAGTGGAGAACACTGAGGTGCCTTGAGGCAAGTCTAGGAGTGCCTTTTTTCATTTTTTCCGCCAGTACTTATTACTCCACAACCACAAATAAAAGCATTTTTGATTTACTATTCAACACTTCAGGTGCATTAATTATAGCTGCAAAATAAATAAATAAATAAATCCTTAAAACACCTCAAGAGAACATTTTTTAAGATGATTCTCAGGGCTTTTCTGTCTTTATTGGACAGATCAAGAGGGATGGTGGATAGATATGGAGAGGAGACAAGAGAGTGGGGGCAGACACACAGCAAAGTGCCTAGGCCCCAGTTTGTATAACCCCTCAGCCATTGGTAGCTCCAAAGGAGAAGTCATTTGCAGAAAGCAGAATAAGTGTGCAGGGAAAACTGTTTCTTCTTTGGCTCTCCCATTTATTAATAAATCCATTTCTTTTAATTGTGACCTGTTGAGTTTGAAAAGTTTCAAGAGAGTTCCAGAATCATTTTGTCAATTAAAATTTCATTACTACTACCGCCACTGGTCAACATTTTATCAAGTATTAGAAGAAGGGATGCCCCGATCAGGCTTCAGTTGGCCGATACCAATCACTGATCACGTGTTTGTGAGATCTATCAATACCAATACTGGTTATGTCTCATGTTTCTTTTTGTTTTTTTATAAATTGGTCAAAAGGCTTGATTAGCAAAGCAAAACAAAAACATCTCAAGGAGCAATGCAACAAGTATCCTATGGTAAGGACATCTGAATTAAACAATAAAAAGACTAATTTATCACTTGTTTTTATTATGGGAACAAACAAAACTATTGACAGACTGACTAAAGATATTAATTCAATCCAACAAGCAAAACTGTGCAAATGGTTTAATAAATAAAAGACAATACAAGACAATCTCAAGAATATTAACTCATTAACATAATGTAACTGATGTAATTGTTTCATAATACCAAGAACACAAATTTTACCCCACTCAACTTAATCTATTTCATGTTCAGCAAAAATCTAAATCTCCAACTCTGTAAAATACATTCAAACACATCATGTTCTTAGTTACATCAAATGCTAATTTTACCAAGCCAACCTGACCGCAACACAATGTTTCCAACTGGACCTCAAGTGCATCACTAGACAGCGCATTTATTTTGGAGTAATGGTTAGCCCCTTAAGCTGAGCTGATTAGCCGTTATGCTGTTGGTCTCAGCATTAATTTCAATAAAGACTTATGCTGGACTTGATGGACTGAAGACAAAGTTTTGGAAACTCTGCTACAGTTTAAGATGATGACAGAGCATCAGGAGCAGCAGACATGCGGATGGTGTCCACGAGTAAACATGAGGTTCACCCACAGGTGACAAGTGGTAAGTATCCATGTTTAAAGGCATTAAGTTCGATCAACCGATGACGTTTTTTTGACAAAACTGGCTAACACTGATCGGTACCGACACAATCTTAAATTAGAAGATAAAAATACTGATGATATAACCTATCATATGGACATAGCAATGGTGTGCCTTGGGTAAAAGCAATCAAATTTAGTTTCACCATTAATTGCACTAGTTTGTATAGTTAGAAGATACATCCACCAATGCCTTGTGCGCCCACATCAATTGACTTTGGTGTGTAGTTTTGGATGTCCTCTTCCCCGTTATTACAGCAGATTAAAGTCATTCCAAACTCCTCAAACTCTCCATCAGTGGTTGGAAGGTTTTCAGATAACTCAACACTTTGAATAGCTCACCTGGTTGTGAAACACGAGTGCCAATACTCCTCCCAGCAGCTCCAGGATCAGACATACAGTCAGGGTGTACATAAACTGTGAGAAAACAGATATCAGGAGCAGTAGTTGTACACATGTGTAATTTATACTCTGCACTTAGACATATCTGTTTATGACTAATGGTTTCACAGATAAATGTTTAGTACACTTGGATAAAACGAGGACAGAGATTTTAATTATGCCATACAGTTATCCAGAAAGATTAATACTCCTGACTGCACATGAAGAAGCTGTCATGGATTTTTTTTTTTATGTTGAACCAGATGCACAAATCCTTCTTTTCCTGTGCATCACTGTAATGAACAGAAAAAAATTCTCATCCTGGTATGTGCTTTAAGGCCTTAGAGGCTGCATACTTTTATCCAACAGGCATGAACTGCAGCTTTGTAGTCTTGCAGTGGAGGACATTTTCTGCCCACACTTTAACATTAAAAGGTCCCGTGTGCTGATGTGTTTGACTGCTTAAATCATACCCTGGGGATCTATTGAGCAAGAATTTGATTTAAGTTGAATATTAAAAAAAAAAGAAAGAAAAAAATCAGGATCAGATGCAGCTCTTTTTCCTTCTTCTTTGGAAACACTAAGGGGGCTATGACAATAAGCTCTGACTATTTTTTGACGACTCGCGAAAGGAGGGGTAAAAGGCTGTGGAGTGGACTTTCAACACAGTCATGCTGTAAGCCTGTCACAAGTGGAAAACATACTTTTAGATGGAAACTGTATAGCAATTGCATAATAAACCCCAGGAAGTAAGAACTGGAGCGCTTTAAGGGGTATTTCTTTAAAGAGGTATAACGTCTTTCTCTGTGAACTAAGAGTTTCGTAAAAGGTGTCATGTTATGCTCCCCAAACCCTTTCTAACAACATTAAAAGCAAAAAAATAATTTTCTTTAAGAGACCTTAAACAGAAGCATACTCTCACCCTTGATTAATCACGGTTTGTCTTTAAAAAAGAAAGAAAAAAATTTGAACTACCAGTCTTGAAAATTTCTTTCCAAAGTAAACTGCAGCATGTTAAGCTCCCTCCACCAGGATTTTGAACTTTGACATGATTTGAGTAAAAATGAAGGGATAGCTGTGGTTTTAACAGACCACTCACCACTTTCAGCAGGGTTATATTGTCTCTCAGTGAAGCCAAGACCCCGATGAATGAAACTATAAACATGACAATTCCTAGAAGGATCAGGATTAGAGCTGGGGCCAAAAACACGCCCTCCAGGGTCTTGTAGCGTTGTCTCTCCACCTCAGCATAGATCCCGATGGCCAAGATAAAGCCCCCAATCAGCTGGACACACAAAGAGAAACAGGTTAGTCTTCAAGGGACAATCTGATATACAAAATTACAATTTCAACCGTAGAGGAAATCATTTTGAGGATCAAAGCACTCTTGAACATTCCCACTAAATGTTGCTTTTAACATCCACCATTGGCCCCAACAGGTTATGAAGTCAGATAGTCAGACACAATTTGAAAATGATCAGTTTGATCGGCTCGCGGCAGCGCTGCGTGCAGGAATAGGTGAAGTGAGTCAGTTACTTCTAGAAAAATGATTATTTTTCTGAAAAGTTAATGCACTCAAAAAAGTTTCTAGGTAGCGTACTCTTAAACTCCGGTATTATTTTTTGATGGGAGTTCTTGTAGGCGGAGAAAATACCCTTTGTACTTGGTACAATACTTTCCTGTTTGCGGCTAGTTCTGCGTAACAGACTCCTACAGACTGTGGCTTACTGAGGGAGAGGAGAGAACTTTCTACTAAATCTAATGTACTTAGCAGCCATATGGAGCTCATACAACCCCACTTCAAAAAAACTGAACTATCCCTTGAAGTACGGGGTGGACAGAAATATCGATTCAGCAATGCATTGCAATTATTCCCCTCCTAATTCAATATCGATTCAGCAAATCCTCTGAATTGATTCACCACCTGGCCATTGGGGGGTGCTGTGCACTTTTTCTGTGTTTATCCAGCTGCCGCCTGTCGTAGAAGAAGACATGCTTGCAGAGTGATAGGATTGAGAGCCGAACATGAGGGTGATTTAACGGCCGTTTATCAGTATTTTCTGTGTAAATAATGTAAAATATTAAACACAATGGCATTAGTATCATTCTGGAATGTTTTCTTTTCGTTCTTTTGCCATAACTTCTCTGTGTTTTGCCGTATTTCTGCGTGTTTTACTGCCTTTTTTTTTTACCATTTATCGTCTTTTCTATCATAGTTATTTTTTTATGGATTCCATAAATAGTAATTTTAGAAATACTGAAGGAAGAAATGTTGAGATCTCTGTCTTCAGCTGGACAGGAACTGCTTCAGAGACTATCATCAGTAAAAAAACACCTGGACATGGGCTAATATAACAGGCTGTAACATGGACACTAAATGCTTTAGGCAACAAAAAGGTTTAAGTTTATGTAAAATAGGTGAAGTTTATTTTTGGTCATCTCAGAAAATTTCTACATGTTCATTTATTGTTTATGAAGAGAATCCTGTTGAAAATTCAAAACCATTTTTATTCTTTTCCTGTAATTACACACTGTTTTAAGCATTTATAACATAATATTGACAAATACTTGCAAGAATTGTTTACTTTTATTTCTCGTGAAAAAAAGGTGAAAAATGTATTCAAAGGACAATTCCTGACACATTTATTGACAAAAAAGACCAGGTGGACATTTATTATTATAGTGTTAACTGTCATGTTTTTTTGTCAAAATCGTCAACAGGTACTCTAATTATTTGTGTAATTCTACTTCTTACTGAATCAATACTGAATCGAATCGCCACCTAAAGAATCTAAATCGAATCGAATCATGAGGTTCTTAAAAATGCCCAGCCTTACTTTTAAGTTAAAACTAGCACTAAACAATGCCAAATGTGTTAGCATCTCAATGACATTTCTCATTAGGTTTTAGTATAGCCAACAAACTCAGATCTATGTTCATCCTGATTAATTTCTTAAAATCTTAAATTTTCTTCAATAATTGCCAGTGACTATCAAAAAGCAATATTCCTCAAAATGTAGATCCTAAATGCGGGATACTGAGAGGAAGGCTAAGCATCATTTGCCTATTGACTTGTAGAAGCACAGTCTTGATAGTTGATTTTACACTTTAAAAGGTCAGTTTAGATTATGATAATTGCTTTTAATTCAGGGCCACTATATGGAAAATTCAATAGTTGCTTCACACTGAAAGATATTAGACAGACATGACCTATCAGCACAACAACAGAGGAAGCACTAATTGAAACAAGACCGTAATTGTTCATTCAGCGATAATCTGCACGCCATGCAGTCCAGTGTTTGTGCCCCTTTTAACCCATCCACAAGATTTCAGTGTCACATTAACATACATCACAGTCACATTAAAATGCATCAACCCTTGCCCCACATTCAATTAGTGTCTGGAGAAGCTAATTATGTACTCCAGCTTTTGCCATGGCTGACTGGTCACATTATGAAAGTTAAAAAAGGCTGAAAGGTCAGTTCACCCCGAATATACAGAAAAATATATTCCTTACTAACAAGTATTGTCTTGTCATGTTGATATTTACTTTAATATAAATGCTGCAAAGTATTTATATCAAAACACAAAGGTGAATGGAGTCTTTTGTGGGTGTCAATATTGCTTTTTGTACTCTCCGTAATGCTCTGAATTATTTGCTGTAAACAGGTTTTGGTAAAATACATTTTACATAAAAATATAGGTCAAACATGGGAAAATTAGCATCAACAGGGATTGTACTGGTACTCTACAGTCATGGAGAAAGGTGACTTTTTCACTGGATTGCCTTTCTTGGTCTTAATTAGGCCTAAAGGCTTAAAAGCGTAACTGGTCAAAAATAATGAAAGTCTGCTTTTCTAGGATTTTCATTGTTCTATTTAGTATTTATTAATGTTACAATAAATTCAACTAAAAAAGTTGGTCCTTCAAATGATCTGCATACAAATCTAAAATTAGAGGAGATGGTTGTTATTGCAGCCAAATAGCATGTGAATAAACCTTAGCATGTAATATGATCAGGAGACTACATCGAAACTATTAATAACAACTTTTGATCCTTCATGCATCCAGGGAGGTTTAATGGAGACTTGCATTACAATCAAACAGACCTAGTTTTCCTACAGCAGCTCATACAACAGGAACAAGCAGAAAGTCCCTCTACACAGGATGAAAAGTAATAGGGATGTATATTTGCAAGAGTTCCTTACCAGTGTTCTCTATGTAAATCATGGTCCCTGCAACATTTATAGACTTCTTTGTTCGTCTCAATGATAGAATTAATAATAAATGTAATGCAAAGAAAGAGAGTCAAATTGATGACAGTCTGCTGCCAACAAGCAGCCAGAGACTAAATCTCAATAAAAAACTGATGTCCTACATTTCTATAAATTATCAAACAATAAACATCATAATTTTGCAAATAATTATCACTCCACCTTTAAGTCAGCAAGAATGCATGTTTTGAAAGTTCACTGAACAGGTTTGCTGTTCTCTGTGAGCACACAGATGTATACAGGTTGACAACAAGCTCATGATCAAGGTTGAAAAATTTCTGTTTAAACAGGAGGGTGCTCTGATAAAAAATAAAACATATTTGAGACTCTGAGCAAACCATAAACAAACTAAGAGTAAACACAAAGCTAAGAGCTACAAACCCAGAGGGTGTCTGACTTCACTCTTGGAACATCATTACTCAACAATATATTTATTTCAAATACATTTGATATCAGCTACATTAAAATCCAAATACCATATAGTATACCTTTGATAATTACTACCAAAAACACTATTACCATGAGTTTTAAGGGAAAAGCAAAAAATTAAGCCTGATTTATGATTCATGTTTTTTTCTTCACGTAAAACCTTCAACAAATAACAGATATTTCAAAAACATAATCTACTGTATTAACCCACCACAACATGTTGCTAATGCAAACACCTCACACTCTGACATGTTTGATATTAGGACAGGCCACAGGTCAGAAAGAATGAGGGTGGGAAAAGAGTCGTTTTCATATTTATTAAACAACAAACCAAGAAACTATTGATTTACTCATTTAAGTGATCATGTTAAATCATATCTACACAAGGCACAGCCTGTGTGGGAATCCCTCTGGTTCTTAAAATGAAAAAAACAAAAGTAACTGTGAAAATAAAGTTATATGGGCAGCATGATGTTAAATGTTAATGTGCTTTGGCACAGATGGCACTAGGCCAGGGATAAATTGTATTACACAACTTCTGGACACTGCAATACAGCTTCAGAGTGCTATTAGTATGCTCAGCTAACTGCTTTGGGGGCACGAGGTGCAGAGCTGAATCTCAAATGAAGCAATGAAAACCAGGTACATGTTTTCACATATGAGGCACAAATACCCTTAACAAAAGATCTCACTGTAACACTGTGACCTAATACAGTAAAGTAGAACTCTCATTAATTAATTTACATATTTGCTTTATGGCATTAAGCGGTATGTTTTCATTGACTGCTAATGTTTTTGGGGGTTTTGTTTTGCCTTGTTTTTACTTTTTTTTTGTCATACTCTAAATAGTAAATGTACATTTGTTGAGCTGGCCTTTACTTATCATGATAAAAACTTTCAACAGGATGTGTTATTGATCTGTCATGTTATTTATTAATCACACCGCATATTATAACCATAATATTCATATTTTGATAGTCTGCATTCAAGCCTGTGGAGAGAAACAGCATGTATTTGTGATAACTTTCTGTTTAGCACATTTTCCATTTCTGTTTAGTTTTAGCAGCCACCTTAACAAGATGCCTTCTCCACTTGGCTCAAAGCAAAAAATAAATTTTGTGTTTGTATTTTTAGTAAAAATGACATTTGTTTTTTTCTTTTTTAAGTGTTGCATTTTGCTTTTCTGCTGGAAATAATCTCATGCCACACCGTTAATCATTTGACTTCAGTTCCTGGAAAAAAAAATATACATGGTAATATAAATGGTCATGTCTGGATACCTCAGAGATTAATCTCTCAGCTTTAAATATAACAATTGGCTCCATTAGGATGGTGAAAGGATTAAACAGACACATGATCTTCAACTGGCAATGTGGGACCAATTTGTCTTACACTGCTGACTTCCCTTAAAACAAGAAATCTCTTTAACAAATCTCTGTTTTGCTATCTATCTCACTTCAATGACATATCGGTTGGAGCAAGAGTTTTTAAAATCAGCACCACACTGCGTGTAAAATTACAGGTTGAAGAATAAAGATAACCTCTGACAGAACAAAAGTGAAATGAACCATCAGAAGCTTGATGAAAAATTAAAAACTCCTCTTATTTCAGGAGTAATCCTGTTTTAAAATCTACCTGACAGAAGCAAATAATCTATGAGAAGTAGAAATGTGGTACTTAAACTTGAGAAAACTACATTTCAGTCTCCAGAAAACTAGATTCACGCTTTTTGTGATTTGTAATCAATAATACTACATCTTGCAACTCTGCCAAATTTGCTGCTTGTATTTTATCACTACATAATCAATCACATCAGAGTGATTTTCAGGGGCTGTAAAACATGCTCTTTTTAATGGTTAGTTTCAGTTTGTGTGCATGTGACACAGATAATCATAGAGTATACAGTCAGATTAGATGATGTAATTGTTTCTGTATGACTAAACTAGTTTTCCATTTGGAGGAGGAGAAAACAATCTTCAGCTGTCCATTGCTTGACTAACACCTGTTATTTCACTTGGCTGGTTGCAGCCTCAGCTGATGAACTTGAGGACAATGACTCAAAGTGAAGATCAGGTCATTTTGAAAATAAAAAAAGGGGATTAACAGTTAGAATCTGCTTTAAAATAGGTGTGTTCAAGAGTGGATTTTTGCAGATATTTGACATGCTTATAAATGAACAATCTCTACATGTATTTTTTTCTAAAGAGCACTAAGTCTCTCTTGAACTAGAATTCAGTGGTTCATTTGTTTTAATGTGATTAAAGCAGCACTATGAATGTACACGGCTTTTGGTCACTATAGACGCCTGAATGTAACTGCACTGTCGTAAAATCGAACGCCTCAAACCAACGTACATTTGTCAAGATAGGATGTGAGCTGACAGGACGTCCTGACAAACAAATAAACCATGTGGAGTGATACGGTACAGTATTATCATGTTTCTTTTCAAATATATTACTTTTCAAACGTAAACTGTTAGTTGTTAGCTTAGTGTTTGCATGTGTGTTCTGTAACTTTGACCGTAGCTCTTAGGCTGTGCCTGAAAGCTACTCTGGAAGGACTCATTTATTACATGCTGGTTTAGATTACCTTATGGGTTACAAACTTTCAAAGCTAACTTGAAGACCCTCAGAGACATGAGTGCAGTAGAAGTTAGAGGATCAGGAGAGTGGTGGAGGTCAGGTCAAGAAGAAGCAGGGAAGGGGACGTGTGATTTCTGAAGGTGCAGCAGAGAGAGTGACCCAAGTGACCAGAGACTTTTCTCAGTCTCTGTAATTATGTACAATGTTCACAGATTTAGTGTTATGTAACTCATTTTATTTATATTATCAGTTATTTTAACATATTGCTGGGTTCAAGTGTCTGTTATTGTGAAGAATAAAACTGCAAACCATCTCAATTCAATAAAAAAACTGTATTTTTACACAAGAGGCAATTCAAATCTCCTCCAGCAAGTTGCTGCAGGACATTGAATATCAAAAGAATTTAGAAAATAAGATAAACACACTGATAATAGTACAAAATAGGAGACAAAACAAAGAATAACTCTAAAGTGATCCCATAAAAATGCAAATTGAAAAACTTGGCACTTAGGTATTCAGTGGTATGTAAGTAATATAAGCACGGATAAGTGTTTTCATTTAGTTCAAATATTCTGGATCTTTGCAATATTTTCATGTGTACTTATCTTAGTGTTTGATATTGTGCTTTTTTTTTTTTCTTCCCCTTGTCTGCATTATCTTTCTGGCTGAGCACTGTGACAGGTGACAGCATTGAAAAGACTAATGCATTTTTTTCTTTGCAGTGAGAGATAAGTAAGTATGATTCACTGCTACCAGTGACCATCACCAGCCCTCCCTGTAGGCTACTCCATCAAAGCAGACTTTATTTAACCCCCGAAGTGAGCTGAAGGGGAGGGCTGTGTTACACCACAGAGTGAAAGAAGGGGAAATAGTGACAGATAAGATGAGACAAGACAAACGGGGAGGAAGACAGACAGGTAATGCTGTTAATTTGAAATAGCAGTCCAAGTGCTGTGCTGATCTAAGTTCATGATGTTTGATATTGTGCTTAATAAAACTACTTACCATCTCACTATGACTTAGTGCAAAATATAAAAAGTAATAAAGAGACAGAGGGTAAGGCTTAAGTAATTCAACAGAGGTAAAGATCAAATGGGCAAACTTAAAAAATGCAAAAATCAAAAACTGAAGGAAAACTGCAAATAGAGAAAAACTTGGCACTAAGACATTCAGTAATAAGCTGTAAACACACGGATAACTGTTTCATCCAGTGTTAATATGCAGGATACACATAATTAAAAAATAATCTCATGTGTCAACACTTTAGTGTTTTCTGGTGTGCAAAATAAAAAACTGCCAATATTCTCCCTATAATTTAGTGCAATATAGAGAAAAGAACATAAGTTAGAAAAAAGAGAACTGGCAGCAGGCAGACTCAGGTTTCTGGGATCATTGGATGGCCTGGTCCACTTTTAATCCTCATTAGAACAACGGCTTCCCGAAGGTCTTGGATTTAACCGTAGTCTTTTGACTCTCTAGAGGTGTGCATACTCCGGCTCTGGGATTCTTTTTTGATTGTAGTACTGTCGATGCTTGGAAAGAGAAAAGCAATTTTAATTACACTTGTTACTTTCACGTCTGTTTGGTTTATAGTTGTGACAGTCTGTCTGATTGTAGGTCATTTAACAAATCAAATACAAAAATATTGTGAAAAGTACAGAAACGTTGGTCATGCTTTACTCATGAAAAAGTAGCTCTGTATGACTCCTTCAGTAAGATGAGTAAGTTCTCCAAATAAAATGTAGTCAAAGTACCAAGTATTTTGAGTACACTTTCTGGCGTATGAATATTAGATGGATTATAATGAGTACACCTGTTTGTTACTTCACCACAGAATAATACAATGAATAATAATTGCACCCAAACAAGAAAACAGAGGGGCACTTTGTTCCGATGCAAATTTCCCCATGTGGGACGAATAAAGGTTTATTCTATTCTATTCTTCTGTAAATATGAAATGCAAAGCAGAAATACCAGTAAAAGTATGCTTTGTTCACTGTTTGAGTCATAGTTTTGCACAAGCACACTGTCAATGTCTGACTCCAGAAGCGGTGGTGTTGCACTTGTCTCCTGTCAGGAGTTGATGCTGATACCTGAGCTGATATCTGAAGTTAGCACTGCAGTGAACTGTGCAGAATATATAATCATCAGATACACTGGGTCTGTAAATTCTCCATGTTATCAGAATATTTTTGCACACCAAACGTAAAAGATTCTAACTCATAACATTAGCTTGTGTGTTACCTAAAACAGGTAACAGGTACGGTATAGCCAATGTTCAGCTGTGTGTTAGTATTCATGCCATATTGCTGTTGAGAGACTGAATTGATTTTTGATCAAAAGTAAAATGACTGGATAAATCATCAGCAGCTCAAAATGAAATTACATAAAGTTTAAACAACTTCTTTACTCACCCTCTGACTGCACCATAGGTCAGTGTCTGACTTCAGCCTGTTGTTTTCTGGTCCGGCTTCTTGCTCAGTTTTACCTCCTCTTTCTTATCCAATCCTCTCCCGTCACAGTCCTTTTTCATATCATAGCCCCAGCTTTCATGAAACTGGTCACAGGCACAAGTGAATTGCCATTCATCTCAGCTATTTGTTCTTTCTAGAGCTGAACTCACGCCGTGCCGTAAAGCACTATGCACTTCTCACTTTTCTCAAGAGAGAAATTATTAAAATTACTGTGAATAAGACTGCAAACGTCAGTCCTTAGGAACACTGTGAAGTTTAAGGAATGAGAATAAAAAAATGAATATACCTCAGCTGCAGATTTTTGGTTTTGCTTGAAATTTCACACACAATAAGTTTGTATATATTTTTGTAAAGCATTTTCAAGGTAAGGTCAAATTTTTCCAGCACCTTCCTAGTCATATTAAATTGGATAGTATGCTATAAAAAATCAAACCTGTGTGGTTCTTTTTTAAAGTTTACAGGATGAAAAAATACAGAATGTGTCCTGTAAGACAACCAATAAACTTTTTATCGCATCTGGCTGAGTAAGACAATTTGCCTCTGGCTGAGTATATATAAAAGATTTGCCAAACAGGCACCAAGTAGGCTACAATGAAATCTCAAGCACTTCAAAGTACCTTACTGGAAATTCAGGCACTTTTCAAACTTTGAAATAATATTACATTTCATTCAATTATAATGAAGGATGATAAGTCAGATTTGAGCATCAGCCGGTGTGTAATTATCTGCTTATACCAGGGGTCTCAAACTCAAATTATCGGGGGGCCACTGGAACTACAGTCTAGGTGAGGCTGGGCCGCACAAAGTATTGCGCAAAAAAGGGTCCCAAGTATTTGAAAAAAGAGAAGAAAGATCCATTTTATTAACATCCATATTATTAACTCTTTCCCCGGCAGCATTTGTCAAAAAAGTTGCCAGCCAGCACCAGCATTCGCTGAAATCTTGTAGATTTGAACTGCCTGCTTTTTTTTCTGTTTTGTTTCCAACCCAGCCCACCCCTATCAGCCAATGTTTAGCTTTGTTAAGCTTTGCTGTTTAAGCAAAACTGTCTGAATTAGAAAGAAAGAAATACATTACATTTGCCTGAGAGAGAACAGTTTCAGTCACAATAAGTCTTAGAACTAAGCAAAATGTAGTATATTTCTTGTTTAACATTATTTTCTTTGTCCACATGCAACAGTTTTTAGCCTTGACAGCCCCTGTATATGATCAGGGAGGAAAAAATGAAATCACCATGTGACCCCTATCTTATACCTGACAGGAGAAAACTGTGGTGTTTAAACTCTTCTAGTGTTACAACCATCCCCAGTCTCCCCTAAATCTTTATAAATAAATCAGTAGTGGGCCTATTTGAATAACTAGCGTTTGAATCTTTCTTACATAAAAACTTGAGGGAAACACTATTATCTGTTTAGTTATGGACAGAGTCAGACCTGTCCACGCAGACCTGAAGGTGTGTACGTGTTAGGACGCACTGCTGTGCCGTTATGGAGTGCACCGCGGTGTCTGCTGGTTCGTTTATGAATCATACTGAACTCTATTAGTTCTCCCGTCCGTCTCTGTCTGTTTTATCCCAGCCCTGTTAAACTTTTCTCTAGTTTTGTGAGCTCGCAGTGGCGTATGTGCGCTTTCTCCATAGGTGCGTAATATGTGTGCCTGTCGTCCTGATCAGACAGGAGAGACTAACGGGCGGTTTACGTCGTGTTATCAATACATTTGTATATAATAAGTGTAGCATCAATTTCATAAACTGGTATTGACGTTATCCATTGATTAATTTAATCCACATAAAAAAACAAGATCTTTCCACTGAATCCCAAGCGGGTGGCCTTCTCCTCGCAGGTTGTCATCTCTCAGATGGACACAGGAAGGCTTTTACAGTAAATCCACAGTTATTTAGATAATATTCTGAGAAATCATCCTCCCGATGAGCAGACAAGGGATCAAAACGTCACAAATAAGTACTTTAAACGAACAGGATCGTCCGTTTTAGTTTTTGCACAGCGTCAGCGCTTTTTTTTCTCTTTCATCTCAAAGTGCACCTCGGCTCTGTTGTTCCCTCAGTGAGGTGTCTTGTTTACGGTCACAGGAGAGCAGAACTTCTTCACGAAAGAGTGCCAACTACCAGAGTTCAATAAAAACAGGGAATGACTGAAAAACTCCTTAGTGATGAGGAAGCACTCTGTCCGATAAGACGTGCATGGATGGGTTCTTCAGAACACGAATGGCAAATGGCTCTGTTGATTAAAAAGGTTGCAGACCCCTGCCATAACTGATAAAAAAGATTATATAAAAGTCCAGGGCAAGCGTGGCATGCGCAACGACTCGGCAAAAATATGCGTTTGACAAACATGCAGGGGCCACAAAATATCGTCCTGTGGGCTGCAATTGGCCCGCGGGCCGCAAGTTTGAGACCCCTGGCTTAAACCAATACAATGACAATAATACAGAATACCCCCAAGAGGGGGGAGGGGTCATGCTCCATTCTTCACATAATTAGAAACAGAGAAGTGTGTCACACTTAAGAGACTTTCACAGAGCCTTTCCACAAAAGCACTGCAACAAAGCTCCATCATCATCCCACCTTGAGATGTTTACATTAGTTCCAGAAGGACGTGATATTAGTGTTAATTTACAGACCAAGACGGCTATGCAGGAGCACAAGAGTGCGTAGCTTGGCCATGTTTCACAAACACACAGGCAGACACACAATCAAGGCCAATTCACAGTGCAAAAGTGTTATATTTACTTCTTGGCATTCCCCCAAACTCAATGAGGCTGTTACATCTGTGCCGATTCCAGCTGCTTGGATTCGTATGACACAATGCGTGCCCCCATATGCACACAAAGACAGGGACACACACTCGCACCACTCCTGTCTCCTGCTAAGTCTGTGCGCCTCGCTCTCTACTATATCATACTTCTGTTATGACCTCTGGAGACAAAATGGGGGAATCACTCGTCCTCCAATTCCATCTCCACAATCTTCACAGTGGATGCGAAACAGCAGTGTGAACTGGGCTACAGACAATGTTACTATCCCTGGTGAGTCCGAGTACTTCCCTCTCACAACTAATACATCTCTGGTACTACCCCTGGAGGCAGAGCAAATGGGGGTCAACTCATCCCCTGCCCAAGTCCATCTAAACAACACAAAAGATCTAAACAACACAAAAGTCATAGGCGTGTTAATATTATGACTTGAAACAGCAGACACTGAGACATTAGGTTTAAATGTCCAAACTATGTCAATATGTTTTACCTATATTTTTGAATATGTATGTAATATATGTTTTATTCAGTACCAAAGTTTTGATATATTATGAATTTACACTTGAAAGTTTTTTCTTTCTTTCTGCCTTTTAATTAATACACTTATTTTGCAACAGTTGTTAGAGAGGAGGGCCATCCTGTCAAGCCAACTGTCTCAGAAGTGAAGCACTGTGGGAACACGGTAAATTTCTTCAGTAGTAGCTTTGCACAGAAAAGAGGTGAATCTGTTGATAATTGTAAGTAAACTAATGCCCATGGTTTAAATTGCACAAACACAGGTAGCATGTGTTCTTATGCAATCTAGACAGTGAAGGAGGTTGTCTGCAATATTTAGTCATTTCAAAAGAAGAAATTATCCAACTTACACTGCCTGTTTCTTCCAGATAACAGGTCATCAAACCATATCAGTACTGTTATTTTGTCCATATCATATATGAGTTTAAAAATCTGATACCATGACAACAAAGTTTTGATATGCAGCAGCCTGTTAAGCTTAAATCAACATTTGTTTGCTACATCTGGCCTATAATTACATAAATACAGTATTCAGCCAGCTACATATAAGCTACAACAACCCCAAGTCAGATTAATGAAATATTCTGGCAGGAACTACTTTGCTCTGAATTTGACAGAAAAGAAACCATTGAATGCCGAGTGTGAGAACATTTGCTGCTGCTCCCTGAACCTGACAATATGACCTAAACTGCTCTTTATTCTTGAGAGTATCACACTGAGATAAACCACATTCTTCAGTGTCAGGGTCCGCCTGTGGGGGAAACATTCCCTTAGCATGACTGAATTAACAAGCTCTAAAGAAGCAAAAGTAAATATTCAATCTGTTAAACCTCCCCTATCAATGTGTATTCTTCATTTTTAAACCCACTGATGACTCCTTCACTGCTCTTTGCTGAACCCTCCTCCTGCTCTCTTTCTCTGAAAGAACACTTCATAAATGTCTCTCTGAAGAAACAAATAAGTGATTGTTAATAAGCGCCAATCAACCAGCTGTCTAGCAGCACAAATCTTCAATCTGGCATATTGTCTGTGAAAGGAAGCAGCTGCAGAGTTTGGCTTCTGAGCTGAACACAGCAGACACAATGAAAGCCATCAAATTACTTTGTTTACAAAATGACGTTTTTCAAGTTATTGTTGAACTGAACCTAATCGGCATGAGTCAATGGACTGCAGTGTTCTGGTGATGACAGGGGTTTTTAAGTATCCTGGTTTTGTGTTTGTGCATGCAAAGACATATCCTAATATTTCTAGGGCTGGGCAATAAATCAAGTTTTAATCTCAATTATAATTACAGCCTTCCACAATTATGAATACTGAGTAATCAAGATTAAAATTCTACTATGCTACATGACATATGAAACTTTTTTCTTTTTCCATTATTATTAGCATTATTTTGGGGGTGTTTTTGCAACTAGATTTTCACGCACTGCCTGTTCTATAATGTTCAAAATAATAGAGCCAAAGCTTACGTTCAGCGAAAGCATGTGGTGCATGTTTTAAAATCACTGAGTTATTGTCGATCATAATCATAATCTCAAGATCTATTATTGTGATTTTTATTTTTGCCAGAATCAAACAGCCCTACTAAATTCAGAAACCTAGATACTGAAGTCTCCTTGTTTGTGGAAACTAGGTTTTGCTACATAGAGAACTGTGACAGAAGCCTGGATACTGTATCATGTAAATGTGTTATCCTGGTTTCTGACAGCTTTCTCCACAGTCTGCAAACGTCACAGGCACCTGTACCAATAAGATGCTGTGATCAGAAACCAGGATACTGGTATTTATCATATGCAGAGGGAAATTGATATCAATGTTTCTCTGTGACCATTTAAACACTATATCCTGAATATGATAAAACAGGGAAACTGTTCATGAGCAGGATACTCAAGTTTATGTAAACACAGTCAATGGCTAGCAATGGGTATGGAGACAAATCTGTGTTTGTGATTTGGGTAAAGCTACCCAAATGTCAGACAGCAAGCAAAGAGAATTATAGCCTTTTCATCTCACTGTACCAAACAATTACTGCAGCAGCTCTATCATTTTGAGTCTTTAATATGACTCTACGACCACGTTTCTGTGTATCATGAGGTGACCACATGACTCATGACTTGTTGCAGTCTGACCACAAAAAACAAAACATGCACAAAAAAGTTAGTGCTCGATAATTAATATGGTTTTTGTGAACGTGTGAATGGGGTCACAGACAGCTACACTACCAGGGGCAGTAATGTCAAATGGACATGGGCCAAATGACAGACATTTGTTAATGGCCAGCTGCACATCGTCAATGGACCTGACAAAACTAGATTTAGGCCAAATGTAGGGCCTTAAACAGATGATTCTTTTCAGGAAAAAAGAGATGCTTCCCGCATGAAGAGATTGAGAGAATAGTTTCCCATTTTAGATAAACTATTTTGGATAAATTAGTTTGTCATTAGTAAGCATTCAGGCTAACTGTTGATGTCTTTCACCATTTACTGAGCATTAGTGCTGCCATCTATTTTCTATAAACCAAAATACACTTCAATCAATCAATCAATCAAAATTTATTTATAGAGCACTTTACAACACTCGAAAAGACCAAAGTGCATTCCAGTTAAAAATAGATAATAAGACGAGAAAATAAAAGCAGATTAAAAGAGAGCAACAAAAGAACACCTCAGGGAAATAAAATCAGATAAAATCAGATAATATAAATAAATAAAACAAGACAAAATAAAATAACATGTGAAATACTTGTGAAAAATAGTTTTAGAACATTCATTTGTTTGATTATTTCTCCCATTTAATAATAACAATTGCGACTGTATTGTTGGAAAACCTGTTTAGTCCCCTTTTTACAACAAGGTAGGCCTACAGCTTGTCGGGATTGTGCAGTTGTGGAATCAGCAGCTCAGCTAAACCTATGGTAGCGCCCATACGAAATGCAAATAAATACTAACAAAATATGATTAAACATTAAACAATTAAATATTAAACAAACTACAGAGACATGCCTTAGAAACTTGATCAAATATCCAGCCCTGTAAACAGCCTGTGGGAGAGGTGTTATTGTCTTGGCTTTGTTGCAGCTAAGTTTCCCTGGAACACATCGGACAGGTAAGAGCAGGGTAAAGGTGGATAGAGGGTGGGGCCACTGTGCTAGAAAAGCGTTTGAACTGCAGAAACACTTCACGCTACAGGTAACACACCTGTTTACAAAGCTGTGATACCACAAAACCACAAACAGCGGGTATTTAAAACAAGCACGTAAAACTTTGCTCTTCTTCATAACAACAGCTGTGGTCTTTAGAGGTTTTATAACCTGAATGGGGCCGATCAGCAGTCCCCTCAAAACACTCACACCCTGTTTGCCCCCCTCGAGAGTCGATGATTGTAAAAACCAAGCGCGCGCTCCTCTTATAAAATCGACATTGACGGTACTCACCCACCAGATGATGGCATAGGCGAACAGCGTGAATTTAAGGAATAAGTAGGAGAACCTGTGACAGTATCTGATGTCTCCGTCGCTGGACATCGTGTCTGACTGATGACAGTGGGTTTCAGCGGCTCCTCGCGCTGCTGTTGACAACCCACTTCCGCGTTGTCCGCGTAACCGCACCTGGGAGTGATGCGCACGTGAGCAGGATGGATGGACGTGTTGATGGATGTCTGAGCTGATGGATGGGAGGTTACAGGCTGAGACAAACAGCAGTAATGGGAAGTCTTGCCCTGCCTTGGTATCATTCTTCCCGTGCAATGATTGATCTTCTTCGTCAAATAAAAGTGTTTCTTGGCTGCTGATTCACAAAATTAATATCATAATTTATTTTTCTTTTGCTTTCAACCGATTTTCAGACTGATGAAGAGGAGCATTTACAAAGCAGAGCATATACTGTATATAACCATGTTGCCTATGCCATGCCTGTTTAGACAATAGCCTTTGCATGGCAAAAACTTTAAATAATCAACACTTAGTATAAAGGGGAAACAAGGAAAAAAATCATATTTCCAAGTTCAGGTCTATTCCATTTATTAATTTATGAAACATTTTATGAATGTTTAATCTCCCTTCAACTTTCCCTTTCTTTAAATATCTTGGATTAAGAGTCATAGATATTTAGACAGATTTCTCCTTTGCTGGTGTAGGTGCATGTTTTGTAATGCCTTATTTTATTCCCAGTAACAAGTTTACACCAGTCCTGGGTATCCTCAGAAAACAATATTTAAGTTTCAGATATTAGATTTTGGCATGCCTGTAAACCCCACTGTTTCAGCCCTGCTCAGAACAGGTCTTTTTTTTTTTTGTTTGTTTTTTTTTAGCATGAATCCTAATAATCTGTATCCAACCATGCCCCTCACAAGTGGTGAAAGTGGTATTGGCTTTCCAGCTCTGTGCTTAAATGTATACTGTGGCTGTAATTGTCCTTCAGCTGGAGCTAGCTGTAGGCTGAACAAAGACTTGACTCAGAGGGTGTTTCCCAGCTGGGGGAAGTATCGTTAGAGGGACATTTTCAATGTCAAGACTGTTTGAGAACATGATTGCACACCATGGACTCATGTTTTACACAGAAACTATTATAGAGTGTATTTTGCATTATATGGGACCTTTAAAGAGGCAAAACAATGCTTTTTGAGTTTTATGTGTTGAACATATCTCATTTGCAAGGTAAAGCACCTCTGTGAAGAAAACAAAACGTCTGCACAATAAGACCTCCCCCACCCAGAATAGACCTACCAGTGTGACATCCTATCATTGTTTTGTTGTCAGTTTAAGCCCACTGGTTCACGGTAGAAATCCCATTGCAGATCATAGACTTTAGAAAGAATGCAGAGCTGTTGTTAATATGGAGCCGCCCAGCAATGAACTGACCAATTACCACAGAGCTGACAGGGCTCATGTGGGGAAGGGAGCCTTAAAGAGGCAGGAGCTCTAACAGAGTGTTTCAGACACATAGAATATAGCACTATCAAGGTACTCTGTATATGAAAACTAGAGAGTTTTTTGAACATTAATTGTGAGCATACCCTGGCAGTCACCAAAATATATATACAACTTAATTTAACAGGCCAAACAATACAGTCAGCCCAAAATATATTCCACCCTCCCCTTCAACATGCCCCCAACTTTTGGTCTAAATTTTTGAGACTGACTGATAAGGGGATGGATGATTTTTAATCTCAGTTGAGGTTTCTCAAGGCCAGAGCATTATATTTTCAGAATGCTGATCCACCCTTTCATTGTTTTATCTGTCTGTCAGTCTTTCTGTGCAGCCAGTTTCTGTGAACACATTATCTTAATAATTTCTTTAAGGGTTTTCTCCAACTTTGGACAAATGTTCACTCACTCTCAAGGATGAAGTGACTGGAATATGGAGGTCAAAAGTGAAGGTAAATTTTACCCTTAACAAGGTCATTTTTTGCCTTAAGCACCTTGTCTTGTTTTTCGAAGGAAAGCACTGTCTGATATGTGTTTTTATGTGGCAGTCTTTTGTTCAAGATTAATCTCCCCTGCAACGAATGAGTAAACCTTGAATCTTTAAAGGTTCAGAGCTGGTAACAATGCAGTCTGTGAGAAAAGAAAAACATACTCATGAAATGTGTAATTTGGATAATTAGTTAAAAATTGTTTCCCCCCTCTTCACAGAGACAGACCCTAGTTTACACAGTTTACTTTAGTTTCTGGTACTAAAGAAAAGAACAATGTGCTTCATTTAACTGCTTGGATGAATTATGTATTATGCTGAATAAGTTAGTACTTATTCAGCATAATAAAGAGTCAAGATAGTTCTTGTCCCACCCACCTTGAACATATGTTACCTGGCAGCAGACTCAGCATGTCAAGACAAGTCCTCCCATAGCAATCCCTTCCAGCTCCTCTTGGGGGGGATCCCACGGTGTTCCTGGGGCAGAGAGAATGCATAGTTCCTCCAACAAGTTTTGAGTGTCCTCCCAGTTTGATAGACCCGTAAGGCCTATGCAGAGGGCTAACCAGGAGCCATCCTACTCAGATACCAAAACCACCTTAACTAGTTTGAGCTCCCTCTAGACATCTGAGCTCCTTTATTGCCTTTACTGCATGATTGGGTTGAGGGGATAAACCCTTTCTCAAGATACATAAGTATGAACAAAAGAACAGCATTGTTTCCATTTTAAACAGCAATTAATTCTGACCTCTCTCCCTCTCTGTACACCCAATAATCCCAACAGAGACTTGATCGATCTCTGACTCTGTGCTAAATATAGCCCTTTTTTCATTAAACTCTGAAACTTTAAAACATCATTTCCTTGTGGATATACAGAAAGGTATATGTGTTTCTCTGTATGCATACACACGGACAAAATTGTTAGGTACCCTTCCGTTAAAGAAAGAAAAACCCACAATGGTCACTGAAATAACTTGAAACTGACAAAAGTAATAATAATTAAAAATTTATGGAAAATTAACTAATTAAAATCAGACATTGCTTTTGAATTGTGGTTCAACAGAATCATTTAAAAAAACAAATGAATGAAACTGGCCTGGGCAAAAATGATGGTACCCCAAGAAAAGACTGAAAATGATTTGACCACAGGGACATGTTAAACTAAGGTGTGTCCTGTAATTAGCATTACAGGTGTCTTCAAACTTGTAAATGAGTGTATTATGCAGTAATACACTGTTCAAGGCAGTTTAACTTACTAACACAACCATCACGAAAGAAAGAGAATAAAAGCAGGCAACCTCCTTTGAAATCTGGTCAACCCTCATGCTCCAACAGTGCAGTCCATAATAAGCACTTTGAGTCAGAATTTAGGAGCTGTCTCAGTTGCTGTTGAGCCTCATGAATCACTGTGTTCAACCGTGAAGTACATTTATTTAACATTTATTGCCTTTTTCATCTTTGCCAACATGTGGAAGTGTGGCTAAGAATAACACTAAGGACCTAAGGATTGGTTGTGAATGAAGTTGTAAAAAGGAAAAAAGAAAGATACAATTTTCTGCAAGTTTGTGGTCATATATTCAGTTACTTTTTCTGGAGTTGCATTTTTTGCACTGCAGGTTGTAAGTGGAAAAAAAAAGAAAATATCTCTTTTCAAAATTATTTATGTTTAATTTTAAGTTTTTGCTGTGGTATCAAAACAGTTATTAAATATTGAATTTCTTAACTGGTATTGTCTTTAATCTAACAGTTATGGTATTGTGTTATCCTACAATAATAATATGTATGAGGAAAAGTTCATCTTAATTTTAATCTTCACTTTGTTGTGAAGATTGTTGTTTTTGTCATTGATTTTCTGGACCAATATGATTATACTAACAATGAGATTTTGCAGCTAAAACACAGCAAAAATCATCATTAGAATTATTTTTTGTCAGTATTGCAATGACATTAATCATCTACACTTCTTTGTGCATGAATTTAAAATGTTGAAATAAAAGCACAGTGTTAGTAACAGGCAGACAAACAAACTGAAAAACTAAATTACTGTAGGTTATTTTGCATTGTCCAGATCTGACTCCAGAGACATCTCAAAGTGCTTCCATATAGCTGAAGTCATTTTACTTTCCTGTCTTCTTTAACTCACTCCCTTTTCAAATTAACACACTGTGTGCCATGGCTTTCTCTGCTTCTCATTTAAAGAAACACTATTTAGAATTTTCAGAGAACTGGAAACTAATGTTTTAATTAGTTGCAGAAAGAAAAAAATCCTGCATAGCACTTCTGAATTTCTAAGACTTATGAATTCACAAGAATTCAGAATTACAGTTCATAAAGTTGTACATTTAAAAGAAAGCTTTTTTTTTGTTTTGAGGTCTTAAATTTTGACATAATTAATATAAAAACTGAATTCTGCATCTGCTGTTGTTCTTGGCAAATATGTGATATCACATTGTCCAAATTAGATCAGGTCAGGTTACTTTACCTTACTTTATTTGTACCCGTGGGTAGACTTGTTTTGCAGCCAGAGAGATAATGACAATCCATCATGGCACACAAATTACAAAACCGATGTGAACGCAGAGCAGCATAACAGAAATATTATTAAATACACATATAAAACCCATTAAAGTCTGACAAAAAAATAAAAGCAATAAAAACATTAAAAATAATAAAAACAATAAAATAATAAAGTGTTTATGGTTCCAAAAATCAGGGCAAAAGAGAAAAACATGTATCAACTTAAAAAATCATTTGAAAGAAATTCAAGTTGACAACTTCATGAATAAAGCCAGGATAAAAACAAATTCAGACTTAAATAAATAAATAAATATGCATGTTGCATACATGCATGTTGCTACAGCTTGATAAGCTCAGGTACAACAGCAGGAACAAAGCTGTTTTTGTATTGTTTTACTTGACACCTTGGGACTAAAAACCTCCAACCAGATGAGAGAAGCTGAAAGTAACTGTGCAAGGGGTGGAAGTCATCACTTAAAATAGAGTTAGCTTCCCACTGTGGCGGTTTGCTGTACAGGGCAGCTCTGTAAAGTTGTGGCTCACCAATCAGACGGCTCAATCACTTAATCTGATTCAAGGAATTTTTGTCTTTAAAAGATACATGACCATGACATCAAAGAGAAAGACAAGACAGATTCAATGAAATCTTGACAAAAAAATGGTTAAAAAAATCAATGTGAAAGTGTTCAAGTTTGCTTGAACAAAACATACTCTGGTGTGCCTTTTACTCACTGCCTCACAATTAACCTCAGAACCAATCTTTGATCAATGATTGCACCACAGTATTTGTAGGATTGCACATGTTCGTTCTGACCTTTGTTATTTATTTCATTCACATGTGTTTTTTCTAAAATCAGTTATCATATCTTTAGTTTTAGATGTGTTCAGATGGAGGTAAGACTCCTCACATCACTGTATAAAATCATTAACAACAGGCCATGACTGAACTCATTTTCATAACAGGCTAACAGTAACAAAATTATCTCTATATTTTATAATGGGCCTGTTTTCAAACTTAAATCAGTATGTAATTTCTGTCCGAACAGCTCCAGTGTATAACAATGTCTCTTTAAAGTTCAGATATGAACTATAATGAGATGATTCTGGGCTAAATCTACAAATGTTTCCTTATTACTCTGTCCAAGGAAAATAAACAATTGATAAAGCTCTCAACTGCAAGCATGATAATTTCATCTTGTTAGAATTTTTTCCACACAATGAACTATGCCATACTTCATAATCCCAAAGTTTTCAAGCCTGGTGTCTTTTAAGAAGATCATGAGTTTAGGTCACAGTTCAAGCCTAATAATGATCTCAGATCTAAGATTGTGTTGGGGTTACGGGCACAACTATTGGCAAGAAAAGGGAGCAAGACCATCCATCTGGCAGCAGTAATAACAGAAGAGCATATTTTGATTATTTATTTATGATAAGAAGCTTGTGCAGCTGACCAGCTATTAGTTAGAATGTGGGAAGATTGTAGTTCAGAAGGTGAGAGATGTTTATGTGCAATGAAGAGAGAAGCATCCTACATGACCTCGAAGAACAGAGGAAGTGTTCAGTTAGCAAGATGGTGAAAGTCACTGGTGAAATGGAGAGGTAACCAAGGAAGTGGTCCACAGAGGTGAAGGCCAAGGTTTGTGTATGACAGAGGCGTCTTTTTGCACGTTCATGTGTTACTCCTGGAAGGCCCTTGGTGCGTATTGGGACCTGTCAGGAAGACAAGAACAGAGGGGGCGAGTATCCCTATAAAAAGGGGTAAGAAAAGTAGTGGTTCTTTCAGAACCGGAGAAGACGGTGGTGCTGATAAAGACTGAGACAGCTCCTTTACTGAGGGCGAGCTGGGTCTGACGTGGTGCTCAGACTGACTGACTCCACTGTGCTAGAAGATTTGGCTCCTGCGGCCTGCAGATGGGGGAATGCAGAACAGTGACTGAAAAGATCAGGTCATAATTCACTGTTTTGAACTAATGATGATGTTTTGATTTTTGATATTTTTGTAACAATCAGTATATACTCAAGAGAGTGATTTGACTATCAAGTCAGAGAGAGAAACAAAAGAGAGAAAGAGGTTTGTGGGTTGCACGATGGTGCAGCAGGCACTACTAAGATCTAACAGCAAGAAGGACAGTGGATTAAACCCCTGAATCAACCATACAGTGTAGAGTTTACATGTTCACCCTCTTCTTTCCACATACCAAATTCATGCTTGTTAGGCTAACTGTATTTAAAACTGGCCTTAGATGTGAGTGTGTGCCTGTGAATGGTTGTTTGTGTCTCTTTGTCAGCCCTGTGACTGGCTGGTGAGCCAGGCCAGGGTGTACCCATCCTCTTGCCAGTGTCAAATGGAATAGGCTAGACCCATGCAGCCCCAAATAGGTTTGCAGCATAGATAACAGATGGCTATATTGAAACAGGGTTGGGACAGCAGGGAGACACAACCCTAATGGGGACACGCACTTGTTGTGAGAGCATAGCTTCACAAGCCAGAGGTGGCATAGGCGTCAAACACATACATCTAGTGTATTTCAGCTGTATACACTGTAACAGTCAGGCAAAACCAGACATTTACAAGCCGCCATCATTTCTTCTGGCAGAATGCTTTGCAAGCGGATCACAGTGCAAACCATGAAACTTTTAGCAGCTTTTCAACCACATTATGCAAAATTCATCCAAGAAACAAGAATATTGGTTTATGGTTCAAAGCAAATACAAATACAGAGGAGGTGAGAGAAGATTTCAAAGTGACCAGGCTCTACCCATCAACTTTTTTGTATAATCTTGGTTGAGAGCCCCCTGGTGGTGGAAGGAGCACTCTAGTAAAAGTACAGATAATTTGATTAAATTTTACTCAAGTGGTCAGTGAATCAGGTCACTTATTAAAAGAGAGGGAGTGATTGGGGGCTACAGTGCCAGGTAGATCCAACTTCATTGTGGCACACAAATGTGTCTGATATGAAAGCCTCACCTTTAGAGTACTCAAGTAAAAGAGCAGTTTCTTTATTCAAATTTTACCGAAGTAAAAAGTTGCTTTCTATGAATCTACTGAAGTAAAAGTACTTAATTTACAATGTACTTAAAGTAATAATTATTTTAAAGACACTTTTATGAATACTGGAGAAAAGAAAGCAGCTGGAGTGTGATGTAGTTTCAGTGTATGGAGCAGTATACAATGACATTTGATCCGAAAGATATATATATATATATATATATATATATATATATATATATATATATATATATATATATATATATATATGTATATATATATATATATATATATATGTATATATATATATATATATATATATATATATATATATATATATATATATATATATATATAAGATATTAAAGGTATCAGTGAAAAAACATTTTGTACAGCTATTGAGTCATAATTTTGCATAGACACATTATTTGACAGAGAAGGTACAGACTGACAAATATTTGTATAAAGATTAACAATTTCCCATTATGAATGTTAAATCACTCATACACACTTCTAAAAACATCTTAACACTTAATGTTATCCTCCACCTGATCCAAATTGTAAAATTGCAATCTTCAACTTCTAAACTCTCTTTTAAGGTGGTGCTTTAACCTGAGGGCTATTTTGGGGCAGAACACACACTCTGTGGCAAAGAAAGAAATGGAGCACTCCATTGACCACACATTACAAAATCTATGGACAAAACAGTGTGGTTGATCCCCACTGTCCCTGTGCAGGTGTCTGCAGTCCAGACCTCCATTTAAAGGGTCCAGTTAATGGGAGTCAGCTGGGGTCTGCTTAGACAGAACAACCATTAACCATTTAACCTGGGGCGAGAGTATTTGTTCCAGCTTCTGACTGTGTACATCCAAATGCCTGCCCTGCTTCACTATGCCCCTAAACTTCACAGAATAGCTTATGTGGATATTTAACAGTGCTCACAGTTGTTAACGACAGCTACTCTCTCACGAGGACATGTTTTTAAAGGTCCCATATCTTGCTCCTTTTCTGCTGTTTAACATGAATCCTTGATGTCTCTATGAAACGTTAGTAACATGCTTTGGTCCAAAAGTCCATGAATCAAGCACAGCTGCATTATTTCCACGCTCACATAACCGCTCTGTTCAGAATGGCTGGTTTTGAGGGCTGTCGCCTTAATGTGCTAATGAACCAGAGCATAGCAGTGGCCAACACAAGCGGATGGGGGTAATGCCCCATTGTAAGGGTGGCCAACCGCCGTTAAACACTACAAAGAAGAAGAAGAACAATTATCTTGAGCGAAGCGGAGCGCACTGCCGCTCCAGCCACGTGCTGCTGCCAAACTGGAGTGCCAGCAGTGGAAGTGCTCTGATAGACCAGAGAGGGAGCGAAGTGCTCCGCAGTACAATTCACGGTGCGTTCGCTTTATGTGGAATTTGTGAGTTACACACACAAACCGCAAATGCATGCTGGTTACCAGATAACAGAGAAGCTTGTTTCCCCTAAACATTACAGGCTAACGCACAACATGCTAACCTTGGCTTAGTCACCGCTGTGGGACACAGCCGCAACTTACCTTCTGGGCTAACTTTAGATGAAACAAAGGGGTAATGGGGTGGGTAAAGGACTGATTATATTCAGCCAACTGTTAAACTTCTCTTGACTAATGTAGGAATGTTCATACATTAAAGTTTATCCTTGGACTTTCAAGTACCAAGTAACGTTAACACTGACGAACATGTGCAGTTACCCCTGGTTCACTTTTCCCTGCTGTTAGCATTAGCTCAAAGCAATGAGCAAAATAAATAGTACACTACATTAAAATACTCATATTTCCATCATCAGGTTTGGCGATGGATTATTGGTACTGATTCCGGACTCAGGAAAAGTCTAGTTGCCAGTCCTGTGTGGAACTGACTGAAGTTGAAGAAGCAGCTGGACGTGAAGTGACTGGCACACACATACAGGTTTTAGCCGACTGTAGCTGGCTCACTCCATTCAAAAATAAAATTAATCCACTGAGCCTTTTGGTCCTCCGAGGCTGGTAGCCTATATGTGAAGATATACGTGGCAGTTTACAGCCAACAACCGAGCAGTGATACATTTTGGGTTTAGACATGGTGGACGCTGATCTCTTGCTAAGAATGTAAACAATATGGCGGCACTTTGCACAGAAATTTCTCAAGCCGGGGTTGGGGATACTCAGATTGATGTAGATTTATGCAAATAAAATGCTTGTTACTTAACTGTATATCCACTGACTCAACAGCTTGCCAAATACCACGAGTTTACATTTATGCAGCCTGTTAAATATAGGTTTTGTTGTCTACTCTCACAAGTTGTGGGCTGGGAGGAAGGCCAAATAGCCAAAAATGTGTTCAAAAGCCTTCAAAAAGTGATTTTTGCATAATATGTCCCCTTTAAGAGTTCCCTGCTCTTAACCTTTAGGCTAGAGCAACCAATAAGAACCACATACACTGTCCAAATTATGCACACCACCTGAGACTACTTTAGTATTGAGACGTGTAGGTGTGAAAAATAGCAAGTCTTAACTCTTAACTTTAAATGCAGGGTAATTACTTTTATTGCAATTTAGCATGGGTTAAGCTCACAAATCATCTTCATAGTACACTGATTAGTAATCAACAAAAACATCCAAATTACTAACCAAAATCTTGTGGTCAGTTCAGAAAAGGTGACTATGCAGGACAACCAGTCCACCCAGCATACAGGCTTATATCAGTAACATTATGAGCTCACGCAGTATAATATCAAGCAGATCTTCATCACCAATATTCCCGAAAAACTCCATCACAAGAACAACTATCAAAATTTATCAAAGATTAAAAAAGAGGCCCGTTTTCCCCAGTATCTCCTGGATGGTCCTCCTCCAGAAGGCCTGTACTGCTTGGCAATCCTAGATTCTGATATATTATTAGACCTGAACTGATCTTCTTGACAACAGGTAAAACATAACATAGGCTACGGAATAGTCACTTTTAATCTTGATTAAATTATTTTTTATAATTATGGGAACCTACAACTGGAAGATTTAAGCCGAACACTACTGGGTATCCATATGGGAAAGGAGGATTTCCTCTTCCCAAATATACTGTTTCATTTAGGACACACTCAGTTGTTAACATTTAAAAGAAGTTGAGAGACAAGGAGAGTCCATAATTTTGTCTTTGTCTCTTCCAGTCCAGGGTCAACAGGTCATAATTCATCCCCTCCTCATTAGTTATAGCCCTGAGATAATTACTGCTGTCATTCCTCTCCCTGCAGTGTTTCAGACTCTCATTCACTCAGAGGACCACATATATTAAATGCAGCTTGTTAAAAACTTATCATCTCCTCCCCACATGTCCCCTTCGACACACCCTTCACCAGGTTCTGCAGGCCATAAGGGCATCTGAGTGTATAAAGGTACACACATACACTGTGCACACAGTCCAGATCTATATCTCTGTTCTCTCTTTATGTGCAAACATGAGCGGACACACAGAGACAGCAGATTTCCCACAAAAGGGGGTGAGAACAGAAAGAACATAACTGTGAAGAATAACAGAACATTATGTCACAATGAGGAAGATGAAGGCCTGGACAATAAGACACACCTTTTGTATGAACATGAAGCTATTTCTGTTATTGATTTTATAGTGATACCCTAAGGGAATCATTAATATGACACCAATAGAGAAGAAACAGTGTAAGAGTACAGCAAATGTCCAAATAGATCTTTAACAAGTACACAGTTTACTCTCTTCTTTATGTAAGTGAACAGGTAAATGTTTAAGGATGTAAAGGGACAACACTGAATCAGCGACTTAACAAATACACAACTACCAGCACACTCATTTCCATTCTCTTAATGGTCTAATTTTTGGCACACACTCTCTAACTTACCTCTTTCGGGACATTAAGCATGTTTCAGATGTACAGTGACAGTCTTTTCATGTGTGGCAGCCAATAGATGCAAAAATCATCCAGGAACTTTTGAACTGATCAACAAACAAATTTTCAACAATGTGACCCACCTTCTGAACCCCTCTGCTTTTGAAAACACTGCAGGACAATAAAGATATAAAAATTATAATTGAGAAGTTGAACTTTGAAAGAAAAACTGAATATTTAAAGAACGATGGTTTGCACAGAAATGATCTACAAAATGATAATAATAGCACATTTTCCAGTTACACCTTTACAGATTTCGGCATCATGCAAAGATAAAGGATAAGACACATAAGCAAGATAGAAGTTTAAACAAAAGCAAACATTATTAATCATCAAACCAGTTTAAAAGAATGGGTCTTCAACTTACAGTGTTGAACATTTCCACCTTAGAATAAAGATATCAAAGAATATCTAACAGTGTTGTAACTTTTCATCAAGACAATGTTTCTCAAATAGAGGGGCGTGACCCCTGAAGATGATATGGCAACACGCAAAGGGAGGGCAAGGGTATGTCAAGACAGGGGTGTGGTCAAATTGGGGCCTGAGCCTCAGGGAATTTTGATTTGCCATCCTGAGTGCCAAACCAAAACTCAACATTGTGATTGGGTATTGACCACATCAGGGGTGGGGTTGTATTAGGATATGAAAATGATGTGATCCTAGATGTCAATCTTAGAAATAAGTATATGAACTGCCACTTTCTTGTGTGTGTGTGTGTGTGTGTATGCATGTATGTATGTATATTTGGGTTTTTTTTTTTTAATTTAGATGTAATATGACATATGAAAATAAATATGATGAAATGACTACTATGGCTTCAGTTTAGTCTCTTTTATGAAGTGTCTTGAGATAACAATTGTTATGAATTGGCACTAAAGATTGATTGACTGATTGTTTGAAAAATAAAAGGCAAATAAATATGTAGATCTCTGTAATCACACACCAAACCTGTTGGAGGAACTGGGATTTACATTCTTGGTTTAGTTTAAAAACAATCTTCCCCTTTTTAGTAACTTTGTGAGTGGCTGACAGCTGTGGGGGACAAAATCTGCTTCATACTGTAACACTAACTCTTATTGGAGTGTCCAATCTGCCAGCAAGTGTCACAGTGCAAAGCCACACGGAGTGAAGCAACATGATATGTTGATTTTACCCAAACATCTCTTTCACTTACATTGAGGAACAAGGAAAGAGGAAGACTGACAACATAATGCTGTTTATTTTTACTTTCTTTCCCTAGTTTCACTCAGTAGAGCTTGTTTAAGTGTCCTACAAAGTGGAGATAGCATTGCAATTGGGATACCCATATCAGTGACTGAAATGTGATGCTTTCACCTAAATCAGCACCAAAGACAAAGTGTGCTGGACTCCCCATGAGACAGTTCTAGAAAAGCCTTTTTAGAGTCAATTGCTCATCAATGCAACAAACTACACTACAATTTATTCACATGTGACATGAAATGTCTAGATGTTAGGTTCACAAGGTTCAAGAAGATCATAAACATGGGACATAGAATATTTAAGATATGCTGTATGGACATGATGCTGCATGATGCAACATGACGTCGGATATGATACGGTGTAAAAGACGAAGAGGATGGTGACAGATGAAACAAAGAGGAGGGGAAAGTGAGCAGCTAAGCAAGAGGTCACAAAAGCAGCAGTCCTGCCACCGAGTGTACAAACCATATGTTGTTATCATTTTTAAGATAATAACATTAAGATTTTATAGACTGAAAAATGTAAAAGTCAGTATAACCATGGTCAGCACTGTCTTGAGTCTAGCAGCATTACTGGTAAGTAAGTGACTAAACATGCAGCACTCTACACATAATGACAAAAAAGCAGTAATAAATTAACTTAGTAGCAAATCAAAGGCAAGTGCAAGGACTTAAGGCTAGTTGTGACATTTTTAAATCAATCACTTTTTTTTATTTATTTCTTTTATGTTATCTCAAGACACTATGAAAAAAATAAAGTCAGTGGCATACTCTAATGGGAACAAACCTGATGAGCAGTTTTTCAGCAGAACTGGGCTGTTCAAAGACAAACTGAGAAGAAGATCCTGTCTGATTGCACAACATATCGAATCTTGAAGCAGAGGGTTGCACAGGATGTCACTTCTGTCAGCTAAAAACAGAAGAACTCATGCAAACTGAGACTATAGCTTGCATTGGTTCAGCTAAACTGAACAATAGAAGACTGTAAAATGTTGCCTGGTGTGAAAAGTCTTGACTCCTGGTAAGGCCAGAATTTGGTGTGAACATCGTGCTGCCATCCTGCCTTTTATCAATGGTTGAGGTTGGTAGTGGTTGTGTGATAGAGTGAGGGATATTTTCTTGGCACACTTCGGGGCCCTTAGTACCAACTAAACATCTTTTAAACATCACAGCCTACCTGAGTATTGTTGCTGACCATGTCCATCCCTTTGTGACCAACAGTGTACCCATCTTCTAATGGCTACTTCCAGCAGAATGATGTTCTATGTCATAAAGCTCAGATTATCTCAAACTGGTTTCCTGAACATGCTAATGACTTCACTGTAGTCCAGGGATCTCCACTGATAGCATATCTCATGAGCAACCTTTAGGATGTGGTAGAACTGGAAAGTTGCATCACTTTCACAAGACTGAAAGCAGCACTGAATGCAAAAGGGGGTCCAACCCAGCACTAGCGTCTATTGAGTGTGAAAAAAGGATCAAGCACCACCTCAAAAAGTTGCCCACAATCACAATGAACTTGGTCTGGTTCCCCATAAAACACGACAAACACATGACAAAGAACACAGAGAAACTCAACATCACTCAGCTTGACCATCCACCACCAGAGAATCAATTATCCATACCCACTCTGCACCAATGTTTGACCCCGATAAACATAAAATAGAAACTGTGTGATGACAATCGTACTTGGTCAAGAGTGATTGCAGTTGATAATGATATAAGATTACATTCCCCAGACCAAACTAGAGACCTCTAGGATGGACACAAGGTCAAAAAGAAAAAGCCTTTTGGTGAGTTTTGGTGTAAAAATTCAAGAGACTGCATGGGAGGATGAGAAATCTGTCAAAAAAAACCTTTTTGTCAGGAAAGCAAGGTCAGTCTTTTTCAGTCTTGCCATTTTTTTTACCCCAAATATTGACCATCTGTGCTCAGAGGCCTGGAGGACATGAATGTCACATGTCATTCATTTCTATGTGTGGGTCATCTCATACTGTATTAAAGAAAGAAACAACTGCAACAGATAAACAAGAAAAAGAAATGTAATTACAGACTAACCATTACAGTAATTTTCTGTAAAACCAAAGAAACATCTGTCAGTCCTCTTCCTTGGTAACTATTTGCAGTTTTTCTTGATAAATTCTGACATTAAATGGAGAATCTCTTACATTCAAGGCCTTGATCAGAGAAAAGAAGCTGTGAAGAATGGAATTTAGAAGTACCTTAGATTATCTCAAAGTGTAAAGGTTGATCTGTAACTGCTGGAAACATGAAAAAAGATCTTTTCTGTTTTCAAAGTGTGAAAATTATGAATGACAGAATGTTTTTAAAAAGGGAAGCTGTGTACACATGTGGTCAATTTAAAGCTCCTGTAAGGGACTTTTTTTGAGATGATTAACCAGCTCTTGTAGAGCTTTGATGATTTTTTTGTCTGGTACAGTAAAGCCTTGCTTTGTTCTTTAACAAGGGAAGGGGAAATGTCATAACAACAGAATTTAGGTGAATTATGTTTTTATTCACACAAATACATTAAGTGTTTGAAGTGAGTCTCCACTCAGCAGTTTAAGTACAATACTATTTTATACCCTTCTCTATTATCAGTCAGAATTAATCATAATTTTTCAAATAAAACTGTAGTTGGTCTACTGAGGGCCTCAATGCTCACCTAAGCATGTCTACTTACCTTTATCCTGTTTGTTTGTGTCTACTTTGACCAAAAGGGATATTAGTGCTAGGCTCTGCGTGGAAAAAGTAAAAATAATTCAATTTTTATGTATGCCCAAAAAGCATTGGAAAACCTTTCTAGCGGCACAGAGTAATGCCTGGTAGGCACACATTTACTCAGAAAAAAAACTCAACTGCTGATGTTTTCAAAATGATGCATCTCTGTGTGATCAACCCGTAGACTGTAAAAGACTTCTACAAGGCCAAGTGATATCAGCCGCCTGAGTAAGGAGCCACTGGCACATTGTGGATGCCTTGTACTTGACACTGCAATACTGCACGTCATCTCAACCGCACTTTAGCTCAACCTACTCACAAAGATAGAGACAGGAAGCAACCTCAAGCAATAGGAGATTTCTGCAGAGCCACAGAGCCATGTCCACAGCTCAACATCAGGTCTACAGCTCAACATCCGGTCCATAGCTCAACATCTGGAAATTTGGCGTTCGTGGTGTTATTGTTTAGCTCTAACGGTGTCAGTAAACAAAAGTTACACAAAGATTTGTAAATCCCAAATAATACTAATATTAATAACAATAACAATACTGTTACAATGTGAGGATTATTATTCATGTTACATGTAAGTGTAATTCAGCCCTGTACCCACTAAGGGGTAGTGTGGTCAAGTTGGACTGTTCTTCCTCGGGTTCTTCTGCTGTGTTGTTGTTGTATTCCTGCTGTTCGCTTGGTGACAGCTTTTATCCTACATGTGTCTCTGTGCTGTTTTCATGCCATTCAGAGATAAAGTGCAATCTTTTCGGCTAAGGCAAGGCAAGGCAAGTTTATTTGTAGAGTACAATTCGTACACAAGGTAATTCAAAGTGCTTTACAGAACAAGAAAAGTGCACTAAAACCACAATACAAAATGAAAACAAAAATAATCATTAAAAAAGAACTTTAAAATTGAAGAGTGCAGATAAGATCCTTTCAGTCGTACGCACAGTTAAATAGAGCTGTTTTGAGCCTGGATTTGAACATTGTCAGAGTAGAGGCCTGTCTCACATAGAAGTGTCCTGTGGTCTATTCTTGTGGAGAGCAAGTTACCACGAATCTATTTTTTTATTTCACACAAATCTGAAAGTGCTCTAACGGTGTAGACAATTAGCAAATGTAACACAAAGATTCATCAATTAATAAATTGCATGTAATTATAATATTAATATTAATAATAATGATAATACATTTAATTTTATAGTTCTCACTTTATTCTGGTAACTCTTCCGCGGAGAAGTCCCGTAGGCCTATGTTGAGCTGTGGACCGGATGTTGGGCTGTGGACGGTGGCTCTGCAGCTCTGCAGAAACGCCCTACTCACCTCAAAGGCTGTAAAGGGAGGCCCATGCGGAGCTGCCAAAACATGTAGTACCCAGAGTGTCCACTCGAGGTACTACGAGAGGGGGCGGGAATTTTTTTTATTTAGATTGCACCTGTTTTCTTTTATGAAGCATCCAGTAGAGGGCATCTAATCAGCATGTGGACATGAAGCCATGTCAATCATGTTTCTAGTGCGATAACCAGAAATCATCAATAAAATAGAAAAAAATACCCCCGCACTCTCACAGGGAGAGCAAATAGATGTAGGATATACTTGGAGAAAGGCTGTTTTTTTCAATCAAGTGGACACTCGAGGATCTACATCTGGGAATTTTAGGATGAGCCTCCATTTTTCACCCAGGCACAACACAAACAATGCTTATCCTCCTCAACAGCTAGGTGCTGCCCCCAAGTAGTGCATTCGCAACCTCTTGCCCACTAATATTTATGTAAAATCCATAAAAAATAAAAAGAGGGAGACCACATAATGTGAAAACACATTACTTTGTGTCATATAATCACCAAATACAATGCACATTTACCATTTATCCACTAACTAACTTGTAAAATAAATAATAGTTCACTAATTTGTCTCTTGTACCTGAAATGACTATATCAGTGTTCTCCACAGTGGGCCCTTATGCCAGTATACGCCCCCTGCCCTCTTCCCACACAAACACACACAAACACACACATACACACACACACCCACACACAAACACCTCAGAAGAGGGCATGAAAAGGAAGTTGAGAACCACAGGTGCAGGTCATCTGCTTGCAAGCCCAGTGCAGAGCGGAGGCTGTGGAATAAATACAGATCTGATGACAGCATGGCATCATGCTGAACTGACCAATTACCACAGAGTAGACCAGACAGCCAATCAGAGCGGACTATTGAAGACGGCCACAAACAGACAGGAGCTATTACAGAGCATCTGAGACTGACTGAGAGTACAGGTTAATTAGGGGAACTCGGTATGTGAAATCTAGAAGGTTTTTCAGCATTAGTGATTGTTAACATGACCAAGCTGTCATCAAATATGAATATATGAGCCAGAGTTAAGGCAAAACACGGGCTCTTTGAAGAGCAGGTATTCTGAAGATGAATCATTTCTTTTAACAGTTCCAGTAATTGTTGAAGAAAAGTCAAGTTGTTTCCGAATAATTGGCAATTTTTCTGTTTTTCTTTCTTACTGTCAAGCATTAACTCCAACAGTACATGAAGATCCTCTGGGTTTTGAAGCACAAACTCTAAAACAAAAGCAATTTGTAAATGGCATGTGTGGCTTTAGGACACGCAGAATGCGTTTATCATAGCGAAAATTATAATTTGTATGATGTAGTTTAACACACTAATTGACCGCTTGTTTGTTTCAAGACACGAACAGTTTGATTTTACCTGACCCTAAACACGTTTTGCTGCTCAAACGGGTTGCCCTTGGCTTTCTGTGTATCTTAAAAAAAATTCAAGACTCTTCCTTTATTTCTCTGTCTTATGAAAGCACTTTTGTCTCAGTCTTGTTTGATTCATGTTATAAACAAAACCACATTTAATTTACCACTTTAACTGTCTTGCATATCCATTATAAACACATTTAGATCGCTGGTTTTTCCAGAGAAAAGGAGCGTGAGTCTCCATCTCATCATTTTCGCCTTCTGTGCATGGAGTTGGTGCAGCTTCACGCGCACACTCCTGTGCCTGCTGTGCCTTTCTGTGCGTCTCTCTCGCATTTATAGAGAGGGAAACGTAACCAGAGGAAACACATTCCAGGAGAGGGAGAAAGTCAATATGTGTGTTCGTGTGAGGGTATGTGTGTGTGTGACAGAGAGCGACAGAGAGGGAGAGGGAGCGCGCTCGGAGATGTCTTGAGGTGCCTGATGGATTGCAGGATGGAGCCACTTGTGCGTTACGCAGAGAGAGTCTGATTTTTGGACATTTCTGATGATGGATCGGACAAACTGACAACTTTAATACATAGCGAGTGGGGTGAGTGAAATCGAAGTGAAAAGCTGATAGAGGGTTGTTTTTTTTTTCATTTGTGTGGCGATCATCTTTCTCTGGTGTCGTCCACCGCATTGAGGCTGTTGCGCTCAATGTAGTCAAGGATACATTTCATCACTGGTCTGCTTAGCAGCCTTGGTGCACCCGAACTGATACTTGTTGAGGTAGTTACTGTAAATGAGTGTTACCAAGTAAATCTGGACCGAAACGACGCGTATTGGCGCAAAACCATGCTCTGCGTCCAAATTCTAAAATCGATTATTAATACCATTAGTAGTTGCTTGAAAGAAAAAAAAGAAAAGTGTTAAGATAATGTGTGAAATATCCTTTTTGACAAACTAATGCTGCAGCATACATTAATAGCCTTTTAATCACCGATCAAGTCTCTTTACGCATTACGCATGTGCATTAACCAGCTTGTCTCATCAGGTAATAAGGGAGCAGAAGATGGAAGCGGAGGGTATTGTTCAGCACATCCAACGAGACGCGGAGCCCACTCTGTGGCCGCTGACAGAGACCACCGACTGGCCTGAGGACGGAAATGAGACGTTTGGGAACCAGTTTCAGCAGCCGGACTGGCAGGTGGGAGAGCAGCAGGGTGTCAGAGGGAGCAGACTGATTCAAAGCCAGCCCTGGTTGCTCAGCAGCGTCTGGGCGCTTTTAGACGAAACTTTGATGAAAGACTAAAGAGTGTGAGACAAAATCAAGAAAACAGTATACTAAAGCAGTGGTTCTCATCTGGTGTGTTGGGACCCAAAAGTGGGTTGCAAAGTTGTTTTCAGTGGGTTTGTGGATAACTGGAAAAAACATGGCAACAAGCAAATGGTGTGTGGAAGCCTCAAGGGAACTTACTGGCAAGTACTTGTGGTTGTTGTCTTGTGATCTTGATTGTTTTTCTAATCATAACAAGGTTGATTTTTCACTGATTACATGTTGCTATTCAAGATCAAAGTTAAAGAAACACATCTACCACAAAATCACTGACAATGGAGTTAAATAAAAGGAATACTTTTGCATGCCACGATGCATTTTTTAAGTGCAGTCAGAATATCCAATCAATTTTTGCAGAAGTAAAACAAATAGAAAAATAGAGCAAGTCATCTGTCATTGAAAAAAATGTCTATACTAGCTCTGTAAATTTGATAAAGATGTTTACTGTGTCATAAATTCTTAAAGTTCTAATAAAATGTAAATTACGCCTTATTGATTTATACGAAAATATATGCCTATAGCTTGTTATCAAACTCTCAAACAGAAAAAAATCTCCCTACTCTCACTTATCAATTTGCTCCATCATTCAGACAGCCTGTTATAACTTTTCCCCTAATGATGTCATTGGGGAATATGCCATGTACCTCAGTTGGAAAAACCTTTTTCCAATTGAGGTACATGGCATTATTGTTATTTGTTATTTGTTAGGGACATCTGAGATCAATGGGAACTTGTTGGAAAGGAGTAAAATACGTGACCTTTTATCTTTTGGTTTTAAACTCAAAGGAAAGAACTTGATTTGACCAAAGAAGACAAATCATACTCTCTGCTTGCCTTTTAACACAGTCCCCAAGGATATAAATAAAATGTGTCTGTTCCGTGAATTTGTTAAACTATAATTCACAGCAGTCACCAAAGAGAGTTTTGAACACTTAAAACAGCTTTTCTCAGAACTCTCCATTTGATTGTGAGCCTCTTTATATGCAGATGAGTTCCTTCTCATTCCACCCCTCTCTCCTGGTGGTATGCTGACATAAAGTACAGTCTCATATTTTCATGTCTATGGATGGAGATTTATGGGTGGAAATACCAGGTGAGAGTTATTATAATGACTGACTGTGATGCCACAATGAGCTCAAAAAAGCATCAGATATCTGTTCAGGGAAAGATAGACCACAAAGGACTGGGTTAACAAATTTCACATTTTGTGGGGTGTTTCTTGCCTAAAAATCCAGGCAAATGTTGGATTTTAGCACACCTCCTTACTCCCTTTTCCATTCCCTTCTCAGAGCATGCTGTTTCTATTTAAGTCTTCTTAAGCTGTTTCTGACTATCTCTCTCTAAAGGTGTAAACGTGGCTTTGTCTTATCTCATTGTGCTCATTGTGTTCAGTGATAGCTTGGAACACAGTGAGCTGAAAGTCATCCATTTTAAGGGTAACTAATAAACCACAGCACCCTCTGACTGTGAAGGAAAATGGTGTAAAAACGGCATGCAAACAGGGCTGTTTCATTCATCCATCATCAGTCTGAGCTGATCTGATGTTGTAGTTGATAATTGATGGGTGCATTATTACTTTTGATCTCTGACTTGTCTCCCTCTACATCAGGATGTTGGACACTCCCATGTGCCTTGATGGTCCTATCCAGACATTGTTCAGAACCATGCATGAGCACAGGGTCAAAAGCAGGTTCATCCCTGGCTTTACATTTATGGTACATCACAGCAGTGACAGAGAGCTTATGTGTAAAGTCTGCACAATTATAGTTTTCATGGACAGTCATGTTGGGATTAACCTTGCAGTGCCGATTGATCAGCCTGATTTAATGTCTGTATCAGACAGATTCATTTAGCCAGGCTCCAACCTACAATGTTTGCGAGCTGAACTGAAGCCCCCCAGCCTAAGAAGTGAGAGCTATGAGAGACACAACAGTAGCAAGTCCTTTACACTGTGGCTTATCACCCACCTGCTACATTGTCTGATTTGCCCATGAATGTGACTGATAGAACAATCATCTGCCAGATATGCTATTGAAAGGTTCTGCCTGTTCCCAAACACTTTCTATGGGTTCTTTCCCAGATGTCTAGTGAAATATATCGGTCCGTCTGGTGTGTCAGGTTATGCAAAGATCTGGTCTTTCTTCAAAATAAAACACCCTTTGATCTCCAGTTTTCAAAATGTGCAATTGAATAAAAAATTTCACTTTGGCCCAGTACTGGTCTGAGGCTGGGTGGATGAGGACCTCTACATTAAGTGATTTAATGGGAGCAACATGTTCCTGTTTTATCTTAACATAAAAAAGGATTTGTTATAAAGTAAACTCAGAAAAAACAAGAAGAAGGACCTAATTGCAGCTAAAAAAAAAAAAAAAAAGAAGCCTTAACAATAAGTAAAAAGGATAACAAAAAAAAAACTAATCCTTTACAAAAGAAATGTCAAAATACAAAACAAAATCTCTTACAAAAGTATCAAGTAAAACAAGCTACCTAAAAGAGTAAACACTGAAGGCTAAACTTGATGTACAAATCAAAATCACTACAAAAGGTTCAAGTAAAAAAGCCAAACTATAAACAGTAGGAATTACTAGAGACACTGGAGACTTACACAGAGGGTGAGACATGGAAGACAAATGAACCAACAAAGACAAGGGGAAACACGGTGACTAAATACACTGGGGAATCATCGAACACAGGTGAGACAGTCACACGGGTGGAGGGAATCACAATGAGAGGCACACAGAGGGGAGGACAGGAAACACCACATGAAACTGAGGGATTTCAAAGTCAAACAGAAAACACAAGAGACAGAGGAACAAGAGGTCTAAACAAGGAACACTAGGAAAAAAATTAAATTTAGAGATAAATTTAACAGAAGTAACTGAACCATGGAACAAATCAATTTATTTGTTCTCCCTTGAGGTGCCCATATTAAGCTTTTTTGAGTTTTACATGCCCTCTAGTATGTTTAATATGTTTCCTTCACATGATAGAGAACTTCCATGTACAAGATATAATCTCACAGCAACAGGAAATTCTTCCTCGCCCCCTCTTTACTGTGCCAATGGCTGCTTGAAATGGCTTGTTCCCACAGCCCCTCCGAATAAACCTACCATTGTGACATCCTATCATTTTTTTGTCAGCACTTGAAGCCTATTGGCTCAAAGTGCAGTGCAGAGATGGTAGAATGGATGCAGAGTTGTTGAAAATATGACCTTAAAAAGTACAGAACTGACCATTTCTTACAGAGTAGACAGGTCACCCAGTCATAGCAGGGACTGGGCTCACATGGGGAGGGGGCCTCAGAGTGACAGGGGCTCCAATAGAGTTTTAGACAGATAGAGGATACATTTGTATCAGTTACTTAGAGTATGAAAACCAGAAGGTTTCTTGAACATTAGAGATTGTGAACACATATTGTTATTGTGAACAACATGACCTCTTTAATGGAAGAGATACAGATTCAATCCCTACCCATAATTGTTGCACTGGAAAAAACTAGATTTATTCTATTATTGAAGTCTATAGAATCAATGTAAATGATTTATTAAATAAAAACAGATATATTATTTTCATATTTTTCTTTCAATTTCGAAGTCTGACTGCCTTTAGCAACATACAGTTTTACAATTCTCCTCCTTTTCTCACCGTTCTCCCCTGTCTCCATCTCTTCTGCCCTCCCCCTCTCTTCCTCATCTTCCTCCTCAGGTGGCTTTGTGGGCGATAGCATACTCCCTCATCATCCTGGTCTCCATCACCGGGAATGTCACAGTGATCTGGATTATTCTAGCTCACAGACGCATGAGGACCGTCACCAACTACTTCATCGTCAACCTGGCCTTCTCAGACGTTTCCATGGCAACCTTCAACACTCTGTTCAACTTCGTCTACGCCCTCCACAATGACTGGTACTTTGGTCTGGGCTACTGCAGGTTTCAGAACTTCTTCCCCATCACAGCCATGTTTTCATCCATTTACTCAATGGCTGCCATTGCTGTTGACAGGTAAGATAACTGATTAATGAAGTACACCCTGTTATCAGAGCCCAGCTGTACTGTCGTTCAAACTCACATTTCAATCAATCAATCAATCAATCAAACTTTATTTATATAGCACTTTTCATACAAAGAAAAATGTAGCACAAAGTGCTTTACAGACAGATAGATATATTAAAATAAGATAAAAGGAATTATGACCCAAACCCACTCCACCCAGCCCCCGAACCCACCCACCCAGTAAAGCAGGAACATTGTTGTACCCAGTACGCACCGAGGAATCACCATCTTAAAGGTTTAAAATGAGTAAACACTGGAGGTTAAGTTAAAGTATAAAATTAAATATATCATAAAATAAAACAAAAATCAACTGAAATGAAGTATAAGATAAAACAAAATAATAATAAAAGGGAACTGTAATAAGAGTAAAAACACTAAAAGGTAATTCAGGTAAAAGCCAGACTAAAAAGGTAGGTCTTGAGTTTGTTTTTAAAGACATTAACATTGGGTGCAGCCCTCAGGTCTTCAGGTAGGCTGTTCCATAGGTGGGGGCCGTAGTAGTAAAAAGATGCCTCACAGTAAGTTTTAATCAAAGGAGTGTGCATCTGTACCAACAATGCTGCAAGTGCCTAAATCCATCCAACACCAGATTTACCAGCTAGTTTAACTTCATTAATGCTGTAGAGATAATGTCTTTCTAACAAAAGTCAGCTCAGCAACTCACAGTAAGCTTGATGTTTGTTAGTTTTATGTCTCGCTGTTAAGCTCATTGCTTGTCTTGCCTAATGTTCCCTTAGTAGACAGAGGGTGGTGACCAAGCACAACTGGTTTCAGTCAGACTTGATAAGTTCATGGAGTGCCCATGGGTCACAGGCAGCTTTGGAAGAAAGGAGGACAGAAAACTGTTGATTGAAAAAAAAGCAAAAAATGGGCATGTTGTTGACTGGCAGGATGCATTTTAGGCAAGAAAACTTTTTTAAATGATCAATATTAGTGCTCTCGTGCTGTATTTGTACATTATTCTTTATACCATGGACTGTTCTTTCAGCCTCTCCATCTAAAATAGGTTTTTGATTAAATATATAAGGTTGACTTAAAACAACGCTGTTTGCCTATTTGTTTGTGCAGCCGTAGTAAACATTAGAGCAGAGCAATAAAACACCAAAGACAACTTCTTCCTGAGAGGGATTTACCTTTGAAAAGCCTATTCTTCAGCAAGACTGAAACTGAGGGGTCAATAGGCTTGCCAAACTCAAATATCAAAGTGAAATTTTAAGCAAGAAACTAGAATAGCAAGAATAGTGTGACATAAGACAGTTTTCCACATTTTCAATAATATTCGTGCCTAGCAATGCTGGAAAAGCCTTGGCGGAGGTTTGTACTTTCAGAGCACTTCCAGTTTAAAATGTGATTTCAATAATTCTTTTGGTTTTTATTTATTGTAAATGACCTCTTGCTGCTCATCACGGCTCAGTGTTGCAGTGGCGCAAGATACAAGTGGCTGGAATATAGCCATTTTTGGCCTGAATGGGCTAAGTGTCATCTCTAGGGTAACAAAGGCCTGTTGGCTTTAATGACAGATTGAGTTAAAATGACAAATTTTGTCTTAAAAATGACAAATTACACGTCATAAAGAAAAGAGATTAAAAAAATATCCAATAAATTCCAAGGAATTATAAGGACCTGAAGGTCAGGCCTGTGATTAGTTTGTTGTGTTTAACTGTTAAAAACAGTAAGTTTTTTTTAAATTATTTTTATTATAAACTGATGATTAATCCAGATGTAGTGGTTATGATGTACTGATTTTTGAGGTGAGGTTTTGTCTGAGTTGTGTTGTCATTTCATAAATGTTCGTTCACTGCAGTGCCGAGACAGACGTACTAGAACATTTTATTACTCTCACATATTGTGTGTGTAAGCATGGCATATAGCATGAGGTTATCTGTGTCTCAGGATAGTTGGAATGATGAGTGAGGTGCATATTTGTGCAGATCTAATGCATGAAATCTGCTTTTTACTCGATTGTTTGTCCTCATTAATTCCCATTTTGTTTAAACAGGTAACGTGACTTGATTCAGCGTTTTATCTGGTGTTCTTGGCTGCAGTCGGGAAAAGATTTTTTAAAAATCATTACTTGAGGCACAGATAATCTATGGGACATGAAATGCATTATAACACACAGGCCAGGGTGCATGATTTTCTGCCATTTTCACTAAGCATCAACAACCCAGAGAAGTACACACAGCTTCTAGGGAGTGGTGTGATGTGACATGTTATTAAACTTACCAGGCAATATCAATATAATGTGTGCCTGGATAATTTCAACTCGTTTAACAGGTTATATGTTTAATTTACTTTTTTTTTTCTAAAAAATTGTGAAATATTTGGTTCTCATCTGTCCCACAAGGTATTTCATGTCAACAGAAAGCAATGACAATAAAATTGACTTATCATGCATCACAAACAATTATAAGTAAAAGTGCTCAGGAGTACTAAACTTGAATAGATTTAAATACACATAAAACAGCTATACAATGTAATTGCTGCAAATAATTGAACCAGTTATGTATGAACATTCAAACACAGGATCCAGGGCCATTTAAGCATTTTATTTAGTAGGCCTGTGGTTCCAAACCTTTGTCCCTGGTGTCCCATGAAACTGTATCTAAAAAAATAAGTGGGTGCTTGAAGCTAAGTACTTCAAGTACCCACTTGAAAGAGGTGATCCATTTGTGTCTAATGTAAGCATAAATTTAAATTGTAATCAGTTTACTTAAAACATCAACTACAAATGTAACTGACAGAGATGGTTGATTCTTTCAAGTGAGGAAACCTGACTTTTTTTTTCATACTGTTTAGTTCTGTGTTACTCTTTCAAATACTTAGGTACCCACCACCCAAAATGTTTTAGATGATGATAAACTTGAGTTACCACTGTAAGGTAAATGTATATAATTAACCTGACACACCAGATGGACAGTTTATTATGTTTCATCAGTCCATCTGGGATACAGCCCATAGAAAGTGTTTGGAAATTGCCAGAACCTTTTGAAAGCATATCTGGCCTGTGATTGGACAATCATTCCGTCAATCACAGTCATTATGGGACAATCAGTAAAGTAACAGGCAGGTGCTCCTGCCGTGGTGTAAACATGAACTTTTTGTAAAATAAACTCTCACCAAAACATGTCCAAAGTGGCACAAAAATATCCTTTCTAGATAGAAGTTTGTAGTGTTGTTATTTGTTTTTCATTTAATAAAGAAATGTGGTCCAGATCTGATAAAACTGATTCTGAAGCTGTTAGCATCTATGCTGATCTGTGTACAAACAGTCACTGTATGCTGTTGTCTTGCTGGTAGATCCCACCTCTTCTCGCTTTAAAGGGAACTGATTGGGCTGTCCCACTTTGGGCTGAGCCCAATCCTTGCAGATTGGAGCTTGGGGCATGAATCTGTCAGATTACAGACACTGAGGAATCTTTAATAGACTGAAAACTGAAATTTCTGAATTCATTAGCAAATTAATGTTTCGTTTATGAATATTTTAATAACAGTTCCTAAAATATTTTTTAAAGTTTCAAAGCTGCTGTAACTCTTTTCATAATTGTACTCGGATGTGTCTTGCAGCGACCTTGATGACTGAGCCACAATGATAGAAACAGCAGTACAGCACCAATTCATAACAGATCATATTTCAGTGCACTTAACAAAAGAATAGGTCTACATTTATGTTGCAACGATGATCAAAAACAATCACATTGTGCATAGTACAACTTGCCATAATGCGGTATCAGAAAGATGTTTCTGAACTAAAAGAAAATAGACATTCACTGGGATTCACTCTGTTTTTAATCAGATGCTAAACAATGACATTTAGGACAGTAGCTAATTAAACCACTACATCTTCTAAGCATGGAGGAAAATGCTTTAAAAATGGCGTTTTTGTGGTGCTGATGATGTGTGTTTTATCCATTGATCATTAGTCCAAAGTGATCTGATAATTCCATTGATCTTTGTTGTGCATTTTATCAGTTCTTGCCTCTGATCCAAATCCTTCCACATCACAAAGTTAAGTGCTCTCATGTGCCTTGGCTGTCCTTCAGTCCATTTAGAGGATTTAGTTATCCTTTCAAAATAAAACACAGTTCAGTCTCACTTATTTAAAACAGGGTAATCAAATCAATTATCCTTCTTTCTCTATGGCCAAGATCTTTGATGAGCCTGGTACTAGTTTGCAGCCCAGTGAATGTGAACCTCTGGTCTCTGGGATTTTGCAAAGTTTTTTCTGAGACATACCTGAAGTAAGATCTGTGGTAAATACATGCTTAGAAGTTTTTGATGCTTTTGTCAACAGCATAAAATGCATCTGGAATTATGTCTTCAAATGGACATTTAACACCAAACTGCCACCAAGGACTGCTGAAATTTCCAGGGATCTTAAACATGATCATTTTCTAAGTTCTTTAAATACACTTTTCCAAACGTAACTACCACAGCAAGGAGGACTAAGTCGATCAGGTCACACTGGGAGAAAATTCTTTTAATTGGAAACTTAGTGTTGGCCTCCAAGTCAAACTATCATATAGCAGTACCTGATAACAGCTTTCTACTCTCACTGATTATCTTTACGCTTCAAATATCATGGAAGTTGTGTTTATAGGTAAAAATTAGCATGAAAAATAAAACATTTCATGACTTTTTTCACCAAAGGGCTTGTTATCAACAATTATCCAAAAACCTACTGAAAAGCCACATGTAGACAACAGGGTACTTTTCCTTTTCCACACAGTACATTTCACTCAATCCTATAGAACAATTCTTGCATGACAGTGATGCAAATCACACAGAACCACTTATCTATGATCATGTATGTTTTGTTACATCATGTTTATTCACTGCAGGCACGTCTGTCTTAACAATCAGTCAGTCTTTCAGGAGAGTTATATCCTTCACATAAAAGGATTCCTATTACTCTATAAGCTATGTGAATACAAATGTCAGTCATTTCTACATTCTTATACTAAGAAGAATGAACAGAGTCTCCATCACAAAGACATGCAGGGAGCAGTAAATGTTTTTTCTTTGGCAGATGGCTAGAAAACAACCAGAGACAGACATATACAAACAGGATGGAAAATAAAGATGGACAGACGGATGATAAATATAGACAGACAACCGTTATGATTGCTCATTGAGGTTTATGCATTATTTTTTTCTCTGCTTCTTTGCTTTATTGATCTTAAACTGTTCACCACTTTGACAAACAAACCTCTGAAAATGCATTTCTGACATTCTTAGCTGAGCTTCTCTTGAAAATGTGGGAATCTGCTCTATAATACAGTGTTAACAAACTCCTGGATCTGCATCCATATTCGGATTACCACCAAAGTCTAACTATTTTTTCCTTGTGTCATGACCGCCATTCCCTGAACATGTCATCAAAATCCGTTGATAATCTTTGAGTGATTTGAATATGAATTTGAATATGATGCTATTGAAGCATTCCTGTCTGCAGAATCAGACAGTAAGTGGACATAATCGATGTTGTTACTTCATTAACATTTCCTCAGAGTGAAATATGAGGTCAGTGCTCGGCTTGCATGAGAAAAAACTAATTGATTTAAAGGTGGCACAGTTCTCATTCATGATTATTAGACCAAATTGCAGGATATTTGAGTCATAATGATTATTTACAGAAGTAGAGAGTAATATGTTCAGGGTATTGGAGGAGAAAGAAAGGAAACACAATAGGAGAAAAAATCACAATTACCACCTCACACTGACATGATAGTTTTTTCTGAGTGACCCTGAGAGATGAGCCCATGTGTTCTCTGTTGAGGACAAAATCATGTTTTCTTTTAATAAGCTGAAGAAGCATAAGGATAACCTTTAGAAAAGAGATTTATTCACACATCTGATGAATTTGTGGTTAAATACTCTCAGCCTTTGTGTAAAACTCTGATCCTAGGGGCGGTTTTAGTCATTTGGAAACCCCCCAGTATTTAAAAACCAGGTCATGTTGTCATTTGTGTGTTGTTAGTTGGAAATTCAAACTGATTATTTTCTTGTTTCCTTGAATATTTACAGTAGATGTCCATCTGACATCACCATCAGTGAGCTTACCCAGGGACCTTCGGTGCCTACAGTCTTCATGTTTTCTGCATGCAAAGCATACAAGCTTTCAACTATGCCTTACGCAGATACAGTGTTACAGTTCAAAAGTAAGCTTTTACAAAATAAAAATGTGCAACTGCTCATGGAGAATTTGCTTAAAACATCATAAGAACAATTTTAATTTGGTAAGAAGTACTGCAATTACAAGCAAGCCACAGGTGCATTGGTACAGTCTATGAAAAAAAAAAAAACATGCTGCTCCTCTCTTCTTTATGTGAGAGGTAAAGATTCAAATTAGACTGTTAAACATGAAAAGGCATGACATTTATCCAGAAAGTTACTTTACAGAAGTTGAAATGCATTGTAGGAGGAAATAATACACAGTTCAATCAATCAATCTTTATCAATCTTTATTTGTAAAGCACCAGTTCATAGCAAGTGTTATCAGAGCAGGCTGAAGCAATACTCTCCATTTTATAGATGCACATATATGCATACATACAAATACATACAATAGATATACTTGTATATACACATACATAAACCCAGAGATGTATCCATCCAGACAGAGACAAAGGGACTAAAATCACATTTGTGTCTGCTGAATATAGACTGAATCAATCTTTATTTATATAGCACATTTGTTAAATATAAACTTATTAAAAGTAAGCCCCTTGAGATGTTGCATCTCATTTTTAAGAGGGTCCTCATGTCTATATGGCTGTAAAGATAGTTACTATGGATGTATATTCGTTATAACCATGGATAGAGAGATCATTCTAATATTATCATTAATATCTATAATGAATATAATCTGGAGAGGAATGATGGTGATTAATATAGCAGCATCTGGATGAACTGCCATTAAATTGGGTTTAACTGGTCTAAAGGTAGGAATTGATGTCAAATGATGTCATTTCTGTTGATGGTCAATGCAGGATAGAGCACATGGAGCTGAGCAGGACCATGCAGCAGGTCATCCATGATTGTTTGTCACTGCCATACTAATATATGTGTGCTGTCTGCAGGAACTACCATACATTTAATTTTGTTGATCTTTCTAAAGTTAATATCAGGAACTGCAATAATAATGGAGCGGGGCTAAAGGAATGGCCACATAATTTCAATTGTAGCAGCAGGTGGTCTATACCGAGGATCCCAGGCAGCCTACAAGAGAAGAACCAGAGACGAGTACAGGAGCAAGTAGAAATGGGAAAAGGCAAACATAGAGAGAGGACAGAGAGTGTTAGAGAGACAGAGAGAGATAGAGAGGGAGGAGCTCAGTGTGCTAGATCCCCCAGCAGTCAAAGGGTCAATCCCAGTTGTACCCCTTAGCCCTCCCCCTTTGTCTTACCCCTTTGTCTACCCCTTCCCCTTGGCCCTCTGTTTTGAGGACCAAGAGAAAGGGGTGAAAACACGGCCCTAAGAAACGAGACACCACTAGATTCCCAATATGTCATCACCCAGAGCCATTGACTGGCTGTCCCATAGGCAGATGCGACAATAGCTGTAGTTATAGCTTAGAAAGCTAGCTCGTTAAGATGAGCAATTTCAAAATACGACCAACAATTCAAAACATGATTAATATTTACTTAATAATTTAATAATTACTTATAATTATGCACTTCCTTCAGTCTCTGCTCTGCCACCTTGTCAGCAGGTGCTGTGTACTATGGGAAATTTCTCATGCCCCTTCCTTTCAAGTGAGGTCCCAGTTTGTCTTCATTTCAAGGGCTGTGTAGCCCTTCCCCTTCACCTTACGGAGAATTGGGACACCCCTTCTCTAGACGTGAACACGCAAAACCAAGGGCTAAGGGGTACAATTGGGATTGACCCTTAGTCTATTGCATCTTAAGTATGTGTCTAAACTATGGACTATGAGCTGGTTACTAACTGAAAGCTTTATCAAAAAGGATAGTTTTAAGTCTAACTGTAAAGGTAGAGAGGGTGTCTGCCTCCCGAAACCGTGGTCGGTAAATGGTTCCAGAGAAGAGGAGCCTGGTAACTGAAGGCTCTACTTCCCATACTACCTTTAGAGACTGATGGTACCACAAGCAGGCCAGCATTTTGGGAGCGTAATGTTGTAGAGGAGTTGTACGGCACTACAAGCTCTTTAAGATAAATTGGTGCCTGCCCATTGAGAGCTTTATATGCGAGAAGAAGACTCTTGAATTCTATTCTGTATTTTATGGGAAGCTAATGCAGAGAAGTTAGTACAGGAGTAATGTGATCTCTTCTCCTAGTTCTAGTCAGTACACGAGCTGCAGCATTTTGAACCAGCTGAAGCGTCTTAAGCGACTTACTGGGACAGCCTGATAAAAAAGAATTACAATAATCCAGTCTAGAGGTAACAAAAGCATGGACTAGCTTTTCAGCATCACTCTGAGACAGGATAGGCCTGATTTTAGCGATGTTACGAAGATGAAAAAAGGCTGTTCATGAAATTTGTTTTATGTGAGAGTTGAAGGATAAATGATCAAAGAGTACTCCAAGATCTTTAACAGTTGTGCTTGGTGCCAGGCTAATGCCATCTAGGGCATCATTAGATCATTAGAAAAGGTTTTGGCGGCCCAGCACAGTGACCTCTGTCTTGTCTGAGTCAAGAAGAAAATTCCCGGCCACCCAGGTCCTTATGTCCTTTAGACACACTTCTAGTTTAGATAACTGATTTGTCTCACCTGGCTTCATTGATACATACAGTTGGGTATCATCAGCATAACAACGGAAAAATAACAGACTGTTTCCTCATGGCATCACCAAGGTATCTATCAGATAAGCGGGACTTAAACCAATTTAAAGCAGTCCCTGTAATCCTGAGTAATTCCTCTAATCTCTGTAGAAGAACATTATGATCTATCATGTCAAATACTACACTAAGATCTAGCAAGACAAGTACTGAGAAAAGTCCCTCATCTGAAGCTGAGAGGAAGTCATTTGTTACTTTATCTAGAGCAGTCTCTGTGCTGTGGTGAACTCTAAATCCTGACTGAAAGTCTTCAAACAGGCTGTTGTTTTGCAGGAAGTCATATAGTTGATGGTCACTACTTTCTTGAGGATCTTTGAAGTAAATGGAAGGTTTGATATATAGGCCTGTAATTGGCTAAAGTGCCTGAATTGAAGGTATACTGATAAAGATTGAAAAAGATATACTGATTGTTTCCAACAAGCATGAACAAACTAAGGAAAAGACCTCCTTAAACAGAGAGAGCACTGTCTTCATTGACTCTTTGACAAGCTCTGACTTTTACAGGAAGTGATCCTTTATCAAGCCCCGCCCTCCATAGTAACTGTTACTAGGTTAGACTCTGTTGTTGTCTCTGTCTGCCCTCTCCTATCTGAAATCATTGAAAATAACTCACTTTTGCCTTACTTTTATTTATTTTTAACTAATTTAATTATTTGTAAGGTTTTATCAAAGTGAAAAATAAAGACAAATCTACAGGAAGGTATTTTAACAAATTTACAATACCAATTTCACCACAATGCTTTAAAATAGACTCTGCCAACACAGAAATTATTAAACTGAGTAACCCAAGTGACTGCTGCTTTGATAAGGAACACTTTTTAGTCTAGCTGACTGGTTGGTGAACCAATCAGAGAGCGTATAAATGATTAATTGTCCAGTGTCACTTTCTAAACTACACCTGATTTTGATATCATATTTGATGCTTACCTATAGTGACTACATCTTGAGGCTCTTGGGGCAGTTTCCCACCTTTGAAAGTAAAACAGCCCCTGTCTGGTCTCACATTATCATGTCAATATGACATATAAGTATGAAAGACTTACTAACGTAGCTGGATAAACCTCTTGCAGGTACATGGCAATCATCCACCCTCTGAAGCCCCGCCTCTCCTCCACCTCCACGAAGGTTGTGATTGCTGTGATCTGGATTGTAGCAATATTGTTGGCTTTTCCTCAGTGCTACTACAGCGTGACTAGATTTTACTACCCCAGGACTGTATGCATGGTCGACTGGCCTGATGACTATGGAGGAAAACATCAACTAAGGTGACGGAACAGGAAGGATAAAAACCACACATTTAGACATGTACAATAAGACAGATCTAAAGCTACATTTTCTCCTTGATATGTCTTTTAGATACACAGTAATACACCTACACATACAAGAGTAGATCTATGCTTTAGGTTACTGCACTAACAAGCTCTCATTTCATCACTTTTAAAAGTTGCAAAGTCTTAAAATGGTTAGGGTCTAAAGAAAAGTAAATTTTCAAGATTTTATTAGCCATATGAAAACCACTTCCCTCTCTCTCTCTCTCTCTCTCTCTCTCTCTCTCTCTCTCTGTAGTTACCAGTATGCAGTGATTTTGCTGATCTACTTGCTCCCCCTGCTGGTGATGCTGGTGACCTACAGTATAGTCGGCCGCTCGCTGTGGGGCGGACACATCCCTGGAGAGGCGACAGACCATTATCACAGCCAGATAACAGCCAAGAGAAAAGTCATGAGCTTTCTATTTCTTTCACAGACCAAACCTTTTAAATGTTTGATTTGATTATTTAATTATCAAAAACTATAACAACTGGGAATTATTGATCTAGTATTACTCCAAATTGTTATATCCATATATATCTGATAAACAATGTTTTATTTGAAAGTTATATATATATATATATATATATATATATATATATATATATATATATATATATATATATATATATATATATATACACACATACATATATATATATATATATATATATATATATATATATATATATATATATATATATATATACATACATACATAAAACTAGGTGAGTAAAAGGGGATGTAAAGTCACATCTGACAAAAGTATAATGTTTTTTTTATTATTATTATACTATCTAAAAAAAATGTCAGTGTATCAGGACAAAACATTAAAACACTAAATTTATGGAACATTAAAAAGAATGACAATTTACTTTTGGGTGCGATTGCATGTACCTGGATTACTGCTGTTAAATTTAGCTCTTTGATACTGATGAGGATCAGTGAGTCTTAGGTAAAGTTCAACCAACTTCGTACTGAGCTCATCTGAGCTATTCCTATCTGGAAGGGAAAATCCAGATTTTTTCCCTGTAAACATATGAAAGGTTGTTATTACTGGTCTAATATGTAATATTTTAACAGTTATTAATGTTTAAATATTTTCAAATATCTGCTTGATTCTACCACTACAGAAACCAAACCAAAGGTACACTGGCATATTATACAAATCAAATTTAATGCAAATTGAATCAGCTTCTGCACAGCATAAACATTATCAGTGGAGTTGGTTGTTTAATTTGAAAAAGTCCAATAATTTTAAGTCTGTATAAAAAAAATCAGGTCCAGCACACTTTTACAGAAGAGTAAAAGCATAAAGAAATAAAGAAAGGAAGACTTTTTCATGCTGCACTTTGAGAAAATGGTCAAACTGTCTTGGTAAATGTCAAGATGGCAAGATTAAAGGCAAAATATCAAGAATTAGGCTGAAGTACAGTATTGAGGACAAGCAACTATGTCTTGCAAAAGTAAAAACCTTGAGAATTATGTTAAATAACAACATTTGAACAAAGTTAATGTAAATATTTCAACTATTTACTGTTTTCAATGTTTAATTTTCTTCCAGCAATTTTTTTTTTTAATTTTAAACTCTTATCCCCTGCCTGGCCCTAATTTTCTTTTTACTGTTTTTTTTTTTTTTTTTTTTTTAACCAATATTGACATCTTTGGATTCTTTTTTTAGGTGTAAAGTCATCAAGTAGTGCATATTTAGAATATAAGACAGTGACTACTGTCTACGTCACAATACTGTTATCGGTTTATTGACAATGTTGGAGTGGGTTAAAGAGAAAAAATAGGCTTTACAAACCCACAGGGTGGTTGACTTCAAAATGCTATAATGTGGACACCATGCATGAAATGATTGTGTTTACTTCACTGTTTTCAAACTGCTGAAATACGAATAATTTCATCTCAGTACATAAAGATATTAAACTGAATTGAAAATGGAATAGCTTGTTGTCTTTTCCTCTTTGTGATTTGTCACAGGTGGTGAAGATGATGGTAGTCGTGGTGGTGACATTTGCTCTGTGCTGGCTGCCCTATCACATCTACTTTATACTGGGATCATTTAACAGAGACATTTATAAACAGCATTATATTCAGCAGGTCAGCAGCTGTCCCACTTTTGAATTCCATATGTTTGATGAACTAAGTAATGAGCTCTGTGTTCTTTTGCCCGTCAGGTGTATCTGACCATATTCTGGCTGGCGATGAGTTCAACTATGTACAATCCCATCATCTACTGCTGTCTAAACCAAAGGTAAAGATGGCTGAATCCATCCTCGAGATTCATAAACAAATAGGAGAAACCAACCTGTCTTCTCTCCCTGCAGGTTTCGTGCTGGTTTTCGTCACGCCTTCTCTTGGTGTCCATTCATCCAAGTGTCAGAGGAGGACAAGATGGAGCTACAGCACACACACACCTTCAGAGTCACCATGACACGCAGCCACCGCAGCGACAATGCCTACGCACACGCCTCCATCAAAACAAACAACACCTATGACACAAATGCCGACTCAGAGAGGGATATCAGCACACAGCTCAACAAACAGGCCTCATCGAGAACAAACAGCACAAACAACACACACGTGGTGAGGAGGCCGGATCATACAAGATCCAGCTCTAACAAACACACAGAACACAACCACTGACTGCTGATGGGAAAAAATGGATTTCTATGATCCTGCAACAGATTTCACCATAAAAAGACTGAATATGATATACAGGGTTTTCATGCCCGCCAAACTTTGACTAATTCTGGAAACTTCTTCCCTATAAAAAAAGGTTTTCTGGCTTGGAAGCCCAGAGCAGACAGGCATCCTGACATGTTCTCATACAATTGTTTTGTAAAAAAAGATGTTAAAGCACAAATTAGGCTTAATTTACCTGAAGGGTAGGTGATGGCAACATGGCATATTTTTTATCCAGCCAATTTGTGACCAGCAATTGATTTGTTTTTAAAATTGCAAAACAAAAAACAAAAAATTACGTGTTGTTAAGTGAAGAAAATCATATAAAGTCATTTATTCTGATGGGAAAATCAGCTTTGCTATCCTAAGATAAATACGCTGAGATCCTAAAAAAGTGTTGAACTGTAAATCAATATCATACAACCTTTACCAGTTAAGGTGAGCTCTAACCCAAACAGGCTTCTCACTCTAACTTTCCTGTCCTCAATCCAAGATCTCCCTCTCAACGTGAAACTGGAAGAGTAAGAGGGGGATGCTGAGTGCAAACCAAAATGCAGTGAAGTGACAGCAACCCTGTACAGGCCACTCACCCTGACTTTATTTTCTTTGTCCAGCATCGTTCAACCCCCCACCCCCACCCACTTATTAAGATTAGGGAGTAGTGGGCTATGGAGAACACTCCCTAAAGCAAAGGACAGCCAGCCACTACAAGCTTCCCATTATGGTTTTGCCCAATCTGTCCTCAATCAAAAATCTCCCATCATGAAAATGGGGTAGTAGGGAGTAACGTGAACCCCCTTGCACAGATTGAAAGCTAGCCCAAACAGGCCTCCCACCAAGCTCTGCCGTCTCTGTCCTGTTACTAATATTTCTTTCCCTCCTGAAAATTAGAGAATCAGTGGATATGGGAAAGCTGAGCATTGGGAATGGTGAGCTGCAGCCCAACAGGGCTTCCCGCTCTGGCACTTCCTTACCTGTCCTGTTTTCAACATCTACCTCCCTTCATTGAAATGGGGGAGTAGGGGGATGTAGAGTGAACTGGCTTCTTCCACAGGATAAAAGCTAGCCTGAGCATGCTTCCCCACCTGGTGCCACCCTTCCTGTCCTGTGTCTAACATCCTCCTCCCTTTTTGCAAAAGGGGGAATAGGGGTTGTAGAGTATGCAGCCTGATCTGATTGGTTGAAAACTCACCCAAAAGGCATCCCATCTTGGCCCTGCCTTCACTGATCTCTAATATCTCCTCTCCTCATGAAAATGGGGTAGTCAGGGCTGGAGGAGGGAGTGTACTGACAAACTTTGGTGAGGGTAAGCTTCAGCCCAAACAGGCTTCTCACCCATCTTCTATCAGACATCTTACTCTGCCTTCCCTGTCCTCTTCCTAACATTCCTCTAAGGACTCTTCATTGTTTTACTCTTTTACATAGAAGCGCTGAGGGCTAGCATTAGTAATGGGAAAGCTCACTCCCCAAGCTATAATGGGCTTCACAGAATGCAAGATGCCCCTTGATTACCTGATGAGTTGGATCTTGCTGCTGATCCGTCTACACTGTTTGGAATCTGGTCGTCATGCACACTCATGTGGTAGATCAGGTCCTATTAGCATTTTCACTACCTGGCTAGCTCGCATAAACCGATCCTAGGTCTGTTGAAGTCAGTAATGCTGTTTGGGATGTGGTGGCCTCTAAAGATCATATGATCAGTGATGGGACTTATCAGTAGGACATGGGGGGATACTTCAGATGAGGGGTGTCCTCTTTGGTGCTTATCATTTTCACTCTGGCACAAATATCTTACGTCAAATTTAGAGTCACAGGAAAACAAGGGTTATCTTGAGGTACCAAGAGACATGAAAATCTCAAGATGACCAAAAACTACTTATTGTGACAGAAAATATGTGTCTAAAATGTACAGATGTCCATCAGACACAGGCTTCTGTACATTGGACATGGGACCATTAACTTTTTTATTAAGGAGAATCATAAATGAATGTGACCTTCGATCTCTTGGATGTTTGCTCTTTATGCCAAAGTGGTCTTGTGTTTCTGTAAGTAATGCTGTAGATTAAGGATTTTTTTTTTTTCAAATAAAAGTTTAAACTATTGTTTAAAATTGTACATTTACTTCACTTAACACTTGTTACATGGTTCTTTTTGGCATGAGGTGTAAACTGTGTATAAATTTATATTGTTAAATGGTTGATTTGTGTTTTATGGTTTTCAGAAGCACAGAGCAGTCCACTGGCATCAGCACCAAGCCTTAATGTTACTGTTTTGTGTGTGATACTGTGACTTCAGAACAGTGTTTGTTCCCATGTAGAAATTCATTTTCTCAACAACTGTGGTTGTCTGGTGACTCATTAAATTGTGAAGAGTATATTGATCTGCAAAAAAATTCCTTGTGCAAAATGCTTAAACTGCATGATGAATTTATGTAAAGGCATTTCTCAGATTATATAGTAGACAGCAGAGAAATCATGTCATTTTTTAAAAATTGGAATATATTTAAAGTTTACACAATACCCCTATAATAAAAAAACACACATTTAACATGGAATTAACTGTTTTAAAAATGTCTTTAAAGTTTAAACACAAAGTACGTACAAAAGAACCATATTTAGTTGCCAGGAGCTAACATCATGCTAAAGGCATTTTTGAATGTAAAAGCTGAGAGTTTTGAATCAAACCGGCTGAGTGTTTCAAACATTTATTTATTTATTGTCTGCTTCCACTTTATATAGCCTGTAAAATGTTCACAGCTATAAGTGCAAAGTCAAAAAGTGGGCTTGCTGTGTTATGTCTTTATCAAGCCAAACAGTCCATCCTGAGTATAACAGCTATCAGCAGCAGTGAAAGCTTTCTCCTGCTCCTTAAACATGTACATCAACATGAAATATATATAACAAAAGACTTGAATGGATTTTCTTTCCCATAATTTTCTGGATTTTTCATCAATGTGTCAAACTCTTCTCTCTAAGAGTTGGTCACTAAGTGTTCTCCAGTTTAATGTTTTTAAGTGTACAGTGAAGTCCTGATTTTTAAACAAGTGCTGCTAACAAAAGTCTGATGTTAAATGCATTATTATGAATGACTGTAAACAATGTAAATACTGGATTTAACAACAGTTCACACCTGGTTTATGATGATTTAGACACTTCAACTATGACCTCAGTCACTTCAGTGACAATTTGAGACATGTTTAATATTTGTTAGTCACACTTAACAGATTGGTTTGTTTGTGGCATAAATAAAAGTAACCAACAAATGTCATGGTGTGAGTGTTTGAACTGCTGCTAGAGTACACCGTGTCTTTAAACTTACAGAGAATGTAATGTGTCAAATGTTATGAACATTGAATATCGGTTTTTGAATACATTTACACATCTCAAACATGATGCATCAACACAGGTTTATCTTTATTTATTAACAGTTGATTGACAGATACAGATACAATCTGAGAGCACATAAGAGGTTAAAAAATCTGCAGTATGTGTCTGCTTTTGAGGGAAATTTAATGGCAGAGTAACCTAAGACCTGCTAAGCCTTTTTTGGAAGTTTGGGTAATACTGGGAGTGAATCTTGAGTTTCTAAGCAATAATTTCAAACTGTTATGAGCCACAGGTGGGTTGGTGCAAATCTGTCCCAAAAAGCCTGAATTCTAACTGGGTTTATAACAACGGCAGCCAAATGTCCAGCAGCATCTCAAAGTCTCATTATTGCACCACAGTATTACCCTGTCCTCCTTACATTAACATCGAAGATGACCTCTTGTAGATTACATTTTGGAAGGCTCAAGGCTACAATGACAGAGGAAAGCCAGTAAAATAATTCACTGGACTTTCATGAAGCATCAGTCAGTCTTAACACAATCATTTTAGATTATAGAGAAAAATAAATATTTTACTCAGCATTAATGTGTTACACAAGTACAGTAGTTTAAAAGAGACTCCGGCTTTCCTTCAGAGCACATGAAGTTCAGTGAGCAACCACAGGGATCTGATTAAAGATGTTAAAATTCCCCTTAAGATTGAGCCACTTAAATACTCTTTGTGTACAGTTTTGCTATTTTCAATCCACTGCTGTCAATGTTAGCACCACAACCTTGTTGTATGGCTGTTGTTCAAGAACTGGCTAGTCTCACTATGGAGAATATTTAAGACAAGTATACATGTGATCAGCTGTGCTTCTTAACAAGAACCAGATTTCAACTTAGCAACATAAAAGTTTTTAGGAAACATTTTACAGTAACAAGTAAAATAGAACAGTTCTTAAGAAATCACTAAATACCCAGCAAGCTTATGGCATGGTGTTCCCTGCAGATCAAGCATGAAAGAACTTCTTCCTGTCATGACCCGGCCCTGATGTGGTCTATTTCTTCCATTGCAGGACAGACTATAGGGACTACAATGATGACTTATTGCAACAGTAGCATTTTCAACATTTTCTGATATAAAAATAAAATAAATAATGTTTTAGAACATACTGTTTTATATCTGGGTGAGATATTAAAAATTTAAATCAAAAATATTCCCTTTTATCTCATTACATATTTATACATCAGATCACATCTTTATGTCTGACTATATAGACATTGAGAACGTACAGCAGACACACTTTGGTCTGTAATAGTATTTTCATGTACCTGCATCCACTGAGCACGTTACAAGAATAAATATTTTCTCCTTTTGGTTATTTGCTTGCAGCTGTTGAACTTTGCAGTTATTGGAGGAATCCTCTAGATGGCAATGACGATCAATGACAACTCATGGAAGCTTTGTAGGAGTGTTTGGACTTCTGCTCTGGACCATTTAACAAGAGCTGAATGTGCGTGCTTTTTTTCTGTGAAGAATTTTAACCACATAAATCAGAAAACTGGAACAACACTGGTGCTGTTATGCTAGTAAACCAAACAAAATCTAACTACTACACAGTGCCTGACTGTCTGCTAAAACAAAGAGACGGAGAGGTGGACGGAGAAACAGAGTAATGAAGACATAACAGTCATACAGGAACTATTTACTATTTTGCTCCTCTCTTAGCCGGCAGCCCACGGCTGTGATAAGTGCAGCTCCTTTCCCGCTGCCGTCCTCTGAGAGCAGGAAGTTGACGTTACATTGAGGAGCCAGTTCATTTACTGTCTGGTGCATGATTCGAGAGAAACTGTCGGGGAGAAAAGGTTTGACATGTTAGCCAACAGTGAATCAAGGATAATTTACCACATAGGGGAAAAAAATAATGAGTGCAACATTAGGAGCATTCAATCAGGCTGTCATTAAACAGCAGCCCAATCCACATTTATGTTTCAATCCATAATATTTAAGTTCCTGTGACGCTTCACCTCCACTGTGAACGTCATGGAGATGAAATGTGGGGAACGAGTTGTTCCCCCCTCTGCTCCGTCTCCAGAGGTCACAAAGAGGCGTGAAACTGGAGAGAGGGAGGCACACAGACCCTGCACGAGACAAGAGCACTGCAATTATGTGTCTCTGCCTTTGTGTGTGTGGGGGGGCATGCACCATGTCATGCATCAGAGCTGTATTGCAGCGTGAATCAGTACAGATGTAACAGCTTCACTGAATTCATGTGAATGTCTCAACAAGTAAATACAACAGAGCCTGGTGAAGGCATTTTTTTTGTAAAGGTAATGTGAATAGGACTAGCAAGTAAGAAAAACAGACACGATAAATAACTCAGACAGCATATTAAAATTTGCAGGGTCTAAAGAGTGATAGAAACATTTTGAATAAAGGACAAGCTTTTCTGGCTACACTGGTTTGGAATGTATGGTAATTTGAAATAAAAAGATTATCATACAAATCAACAGCATGAATTTAATCTAGTTTGACCAAAAGTTTAAAAAACATTTTTAAACAAACATTGTGTTACTGCAGCTGAAAAGTTAAACAAACCCAAAATAAAGCTGTCAAGGTAAACACAGAAGAGCCTGTTTGTACAATGCCTTCACACAGCTTAAGATCTGTTTGGGGCATTCAGACACCAAGCTGACTGAGTATGTCCACACACTGCAGCAACAATATAGATCCAGTGACAACCTGCAATCAGAAATCACCTGCACAGCTCTTTTGTAAATGGCATTTGTCATATGTCATACAAGGAGGAAAATTTAAGGAGCTATTACCAAGGATACACAGGTGCCTCCACCTCGCCACTTAAATACCCTTTTTTTTAATTTATTCAAAAGTATTGCAGTTTTAACAAATATTTCAGAAAATAGTTAAGGTTCAAGAGAGATGGAGTCTGTTTTCATTTGGAAACACTACATTGATCATAAAGTTTCATGAGAGGTTGATTCATTAAAAAGGATTAATGCATCAGGAATTCAGTTGTTTAAAACCAACTAATGTGTCGGAGATAAATCCTCATAGTATCTGTGTTCATAAATTACACAGTTTATACTGAGGAAATGTTATCAGTGAATAAAAACACAAACCATTCATTCATTTATAATACCCCCCTTGAATTGTCTACAGTTTTACATCAAACAGAAAAATAATCACATAACATTATGAGACAAAATACATTCAAATCTGCATTTAATTAGAATTAATATAGTGTTTATTTCCGGAATGAACAATCGGCTGTTCAAACGTGACAGACAGATCATCTTTCATTGTCATCACATTAACTAGACACCGCTTCACATATTGCTTTAAATGAGAGGTTGTCTCATTTCTCTTAAAACATGTAACCAGTCCAACATGGTTACATGCAATTTAGGAAATTTGGGATGCAGCCAATCACTGTTAGTCACCATTTATCTTTTATCTTCATTTGTCAGTTATTTTGTTCCCCTTTTGTTCTTCTTTATGGGTTTTTAAAATGCTCAGAGTCAAAAGACCAGGAAATGAGGAAAAAGCAGAACACGCAGAGAGCAAAGCTTTTCTTAACAGCTGTGTTAGCCAAATGAAGATATTTTATGGAAGGTTGGGCTGGTAGACTACCACAGATTGTGTCAATGGGCAGGGCAGAGATCAGTGAGTTTCAATGCTCCTTAAGTCCACACAACCAAATTTATCTGGATGAAAGTATCACAGACCACCGCCTTATGCAGACTGATGTATCTGACAACAAAGAGTTCTCAGTGTGCATTGAAACTTGTTCAAACAAAGTATGAAGGGCCATCAGGTGGGATTCAAATGCACAAAACAAACACTGGCCATGTTTACATGGACACAAGTTCCAGAATAAATGCTTCATCAAAATAAAAACACGTCAATCGGAAGATTCTAATCCAAAAGAGCTCATTCAGAAAGTAATTTCACTCTGAATGAGAAGGGGATGGTTTATGTCAATTGTTATTCCATAGGACGTTCATGTAAACACTCTGAACAAGTCTTAATGGTTCACACTCTCTCCTCTCCCCTCTCAACTACGCATGTCTAGAGCCGCTCTACTAACATTTACTAATATAATGACTATCAATCACACAGTGAAACTACATTTCAAAATAATTTGGCCCTCATAACAGGGACAATCTTTGTAGGCATACTCTCTTAGACAATCACATACATGTCTTTTTGATACAGTTAGTGCCTGCCACTATATGGTTTTTAAATGAAATAATAGTGACCGGAAATCAACTTTCACAAGTTAAAGCACCTTTTTTGTTATTTTAAGAGTAAAGAACAGCAGCTCCTACTGTCTCTCTGAGTTTAGATTGCATGTTTGGCTGTTGATGCATTGTGTACACAATGCCTACAGGCAGCAAACAGTGAAACTCGTCTGTTAAGTTATAGCAGCCAGAACAGAGCCTGCCTTTGCTTACATCTGCTGTATATCTATAGTCCTTTCCACCCAGGAAAGGACTATAGACTATAGACAAATAATTGCTTTATGTAACTGTTTGTTTCTACTTACTGTGGATGTAGTTTGTAGAGAGTCCCATCCACCCCCACAGTGATGTTCAGGTGGTCTAATCCTCGGTTCTCCCTGATCTTATCAACCACAGCTGCCATACCGGCTCCACACATCTGAGCAGCGCGACGTGACACTGCCCCACACACCTGAAATTCAATGAAACTTTATCAATATTGCAACACAGGCTGTTCGTACAGCAGTATACTAAGTCAGAAAGTCTATCAATCAACAAACACTAAAAATAAATACAATGCAATATGTCTGGATCTGTTGACTTTTGCAAAGTCACATACTCTTGTCTATTTCTCAAGAAAAGCCTGATAACAATGTATTGTACTGCTCAGACACTGAGAGCAGTTCATTGAATTTACTCAACAATCAAGTTTACAGGGAACCCATATCTCAAACAAATATCTAGTATAACAGTGCTACATTATGAGCAGTTAAGACTATTATTTTTCCTACTCATTCTCATAAACTAAAAGTTCATTTAAAAACAACAAAAAAAAATGTTAAATGTATCATGTAGTGCATTTGTTCACCTCTTTGACGATGATACTGTCATCACAGGTGCTGTCCAGTCCTAGGTGTTGCAAGATTGATCGCACCTGTAGCAGAGCTAATCTGTCACTAGAGGGGCAAAGGAAAAAAAAAATCACAAACTTTAGATAAAAAATGTAAAATCTCTAGATTTAAGTAGATCTTTTAATGAAAATCCACAAGGCCACAGAAAAATACAATTTGTTGCTGTTAAATAAGTAAAGCAAACTACTGGCAGTGATGCTGTGAATATCATACTTTAGACATGACCTTCACATTCACAAGGAAAAAAAATACAGAACTCAACATCCTGCTTTTTTACCTCTCTATCTGTGAGAGGAACTTTGTTTCAAAGATGCCTCTTGTCTTCAGTGTTTCAGAAATCTGTCCTCTGAACAGGAAACCTCTCTTGGTCATATCTATGAGGATGTTACGAACAATCTCACCAAGATACATGCCGCTGCACATTTTTTCATATCTGTAAAAAAAAAAAAAAAGAAAAACATGGATAAACGTCTACTTTAAATTACTGACAGTGTGAAACAAATTTAACCCACAAAACACTGTATGTATTTGAATTTCCTGTAAAACCCTCAATTTTTTTCTAGATTTTACATTGGAAAATACCATGATTTTAATAACTTCTGCCTGATCATTTTATTAAGCCAACCATAAACACATCATAACTTAGCTAACACCATTTTTTTTCACACCAGGATCATTTAAGGAGAATTGTTCCAATACAAGAGGGCCTTCCATGCTAAACAACATTCATTTGAATATATGTGAACACAGCAATCGATCCCTGTTTCAGCATAAACAACCACACCAACATCACCTAAAATAGGTGGTCTTGGCTCATTTCCAATTGACCCCTTGAGCGGTTTGCTTGCAGTGAGGACACAATCGCCCAAGGAACCAACAAACAGGATGTTGAGTTAACTCATCACACTGCTGTAGAAGTATAAGCAGCTGCAGCAGTGACAACAACTCCATTACAGCTATGAGGTGACCAGGCTGACAACAAAGTACTACTTAATAACAATGTTTTGATCCCAAAGAGTCACTTTCTGTGAACAGGCCCAACATACCATGAAAATAATAATAGGTAAACATTACTCACCATCCCTCTAGCTGATAATAATAAAGATATAAAGTACTACCTAATCTAATCTAATCTAATCTAATCCATGATAATCACAGGCCTCAAAAACATGGACTGGTTCAAAAACTCATTAAGACTCCCAGACAGTAGTAGTTCAACTCATTCAAGCAGAAGAATTTATTTATCAGTTTTATTTATCCTGCTCTCTACTTTTTCACATTGTGGACAGTTTCATTGCGGACGCCTCTTTATGTGTTACATTGTAAAATGTTTCCATGCTATCTAGTGCCCTATGCGGTCTGCCGGCAAGCGTTAAAAAGCCTAATTTCTTTATTCACAGAGTTTAACACTTACATCGAAAGGCATATCACACACTAATAAATATGTTCACCTGTATAATCTTAGTAGGACATTAAAAATCCAGTATTATCGTTATTATGCTGTAGCTTTGTGGGTAGTTTAACCTGACGGCTTTCTTCCCATAATGCGCAGCACAACTGGAACTCAGAGACACGCTGGCTGTGAAGTAAAGACAGGCTCTTCAAAATACTGCCCTGTGAACATGAATCCAAGGGAAATGTGCAAATTTGTAGGATAAGATTTTAAACACTGGGAACACATTTTAATGTAACAGGCTCGCCAAAAAAATTGTCAATGTGTTTTAAGCTTGATTTTGGTAGATTTCAGGAATGACTGTCCTGCAGCAGCAGAAGTCAACATTTTGAGTCCTGATGTTCTCAATAACAACCATAGTTGATGGAGCACTTTATTTCCAGCTTACGTAAAGTCAAGGTGACTGCATATTTTTTTAAATTTCATTTAAATGCTGATGTGCTTGGGGCTATTGTCCCCCCCTGCAAGGTCTATTGTCTGTTTGTGCATCAATGATGATAAAATGACAAGGCCTGACTTGAGATATAGAATGGCATCACAAAAGCGTTGAGCAATTATTGTAAAAACAGTACAGGCTAAAAAGTTCTTGATTTTAATTATGTGAATAAACAAAATGATTGACAGACTGACTAAAACTACAAATTCAATGCAACAGTGCAAATAGTTTAATTAACTTAAAAAACACAAAACACTCAAAAATATTAACTGACTACATAATGTAACTGATGTAACTGTTTCATTATACCAAAAAAACAGATTTTACCCTCACTCAACTTTATTCAAGATTCAGAAAAAATCTAAATCTCCAACTATGTAAAAAACATTTAAACACATCATGTTCTTAGCTTCGTTAAATACTCAGTTTACCAAGCCAACCTGAATGCATCACAATGTTTTGACTGGACCTCAAATGCATCACTTTTGTTTTGGAGCAATTGGTCCCTCCTTTAGCATAGCTGATTAGCTTTTATGCTGTTGGTCTCAGTGTGAATTTCAATACAGACTAAGACACTGGATAATTGTGTTGGATTTAAAGGACCAAAGTCACATTTTTGGAGACTCGGCTGCAGTTTAATTGAGAAGATGACAGAGTATCAGGAGCAGCAGATGAGCAGATGGTGTCCAGGACTAAACATGAGGTTAATCCACAGGTGATCAGTGGTAGGTATCAGTATTTACAGTCATTAATTTCGATCAACTGATCACGTTTTTTTTTTTTTTGGGGGGGGGGGGGGGGGGGGGGGGGGGGTTGACAAAAATTGGCCAATACTGATCGGGACCGATACAAGCGGGGAACCTTTACTTTAAAGAACCAGATTTATAACTTTATCCCATTAAAGGATCTGAATAAATGGTTAATGTGCCATCAGGTGTTAATGTCATGGAGATTATCAACATTTCATACATGCTCGTGCTTGCAAATGTGTTGGTGAGGTACCTTTGTTTTCCTGGATTGAGGGAGAAGTCATCCACTGAGCGGTCATACTCTGTCCTGATATCATCAAGGCATCCATTATCCCCAAAAGCCCCCCACTCCATGTTGACACACATCTTGCCCTCATCTCCCTCTATCATTTCAACATTTCTCATCTCTTCCATGTAACATGCATTGCTGCCAGTGCCTAAGAAAGAAGCACAGAGCATTGACAGAGCTCAGGAAAGAAATAAAAGTAGAATATTTAACTAACAAAGACATCAACAAGGAAAACTAACCAGCGATAAGTCCAATCTCACAGGTCGGTTCTTCATAGGCACAGGTCATCATGGTTCCCACTGTGTCGTTCACTACGGCCACCACATCCAGATCAAATTCCTTAAGATGAAACACAAACATATTCAAATATCATGAACTGCATTTTTACAGTTTTATGAGGCTGGTCCTTCAATCATACCTCTCTCCTCTTTATGGCTTCCCTCAGCAGACCCACCACATCTTCTCCCTCACAGTCTGTTGCTTTGAAGCCTTTTGTCCATGTAACCAAAATGCCCTGCACACATATGTAAATAAAAGCACAATATTTACGATTTGTAAAAAAAACAAAAAAAAAAAAACATTGAACACGTCAAGAAACCAAACCTCTCTTTTAAAAGTAAGCGTGTGTATTTATTAGTGGTCCTCTTTCGTAGAGTAAGCGTGTACTTTTTTGTTATGTGTCTCAGTACAGACTCCTGATCACGCAGAAGACAGATAGTACTGCAGGCCAGAGTGTAAGGAAGAGTTGTTGTGAACTCACGGCATCGAGGCTGGTTTGTCTGCAGGGGAACGAGAAGGTGAAGCCAAGAGGAAGACGGGTGTTCTTCATGCCCATGTAGTCCAGGAAGTCACTGATACAGTGCACAATGTGATCAAACAACTGTAAAAAGAAAAAAGGAAAACACTTGAAGCTGCCACTCATACGCCATAAACACTCAACACTTATTCTGTTGCATTTTTTTCTAACACAAACTTCTATGTTGGTGCTCAATCATTAAGATTTAAAGAACAAAGAGTGTGGCAAGTGATAAATGACTGTTTTAACTACAATACAGATATTATACAAGAAAAACTGATACATGATTTGGGTTGGCCTGATGCAGAACAGAACTGTGTTAAGGGTAGGTGAACTGTCTTGCAAATTTTTGTTGAAAATACAGTTAATGTGGGTCAATATCTTAAACATGAATGACAATTCAAATACAGCCGTAACATGTCTGTAGTATCCTTACTGTACACGTCATGTTGATAAAGTAAGAGTTATAGTGAGGCCATAAAGAGCTTAAGCATGTTTAAAACAACTCTTCCCTCTGTTGGGAAAAAAGGTTAGACCCAGGCACTTTCATGTTTATCAAGCCAGTAAGAAGCTCCATCTGTTTTGCAGTAGTCAGCAGTTGCTTTACTCAGTTATATTTATGGACTAATCTGAATTTTTAATATTAATATGTAAAAATGTACAACATTTTTCTTATACTATTGGGATGGTCTGGTGGGTCTACAAGCACTGCAGGAAGTTGGGGACAGAATCTTGAAACTTTTTACTTTACTTTCTGGTGCCAGGTATTTAGTTGTCATCTAAGAATGTAAGCCCAATATCTCTTTTAGGTCAAAACCCTTTTAGGGGCTCAGCTGGTCTATCCTTAGGACCCATCACCCTCTTCTGAACAAGAAGTCACAATCAAAATTGAAGCAAAAATGTCACCCAGTCAAATTTGCTCAATGGAAAGTCTTGAAGTTTGGACCTTAGATGGAACATATTGTGTGAATGATTAATAGAGGACAAAATGAACATTTTTCAAAAATGCATAATTACTGAAGCCCTGAAAGGACATGCATACAGACAGTTTATTGGCTCCTTTTCTTTTCCATGATGTCTAAATTTATGTTGTTTTTGTCAATTAATACATAATAGTAAAACCACCTTAGTTATTGTAAAATAAGGAGATAAATACACCAATATCTCATGAAAGCAGCAAAGATATTACTGTAATTCTTAAAAAACAAACCCAACAGTAAATTATTGGATGTCTGTCCCCTTTAGGTTACTGCATATCATCGACTCTTTGCCACAATGTTTATCAGGCACATATTCTCACATGCTTAATCCCAAACCACATGTTGAGAACCACTGGTGGAATCCCACAGTCAGACTGAAGAGGCTCTGACCTATGAGAGCACAGAGTGCTTAGCATGTGCAGCAACCATGGATGTAAACAAACCAAAGTTGTTGCCTTGAGATGACACAATGAGACACAGTATAAAAGTTCTTAAAAGAAGATCTTTGCCTTTTATGAAGTGTTGTAGAGGGAATATTATGACAGTTTCAAAAAAGTAGGAGAGACTTAGCAGAGGCATCTCAGCCAGTCACAACTTGCATCTAGCATCAAGCTAACATTTCATTTTTGATAATTTTTCAAAAGACAAATGTTTAGTATTGTAAATACAGTGCGTTTGGTTGCCTTTTTTGGTGTTGCCCCTCATCCCCACATCAGTACAACAGTAGTAATGAGTAGTCGAGTGTAAACATATTGTCCATTATGCTTACTAGCTAAGGCACGATTACATGACCCCATGACTTTTAATCTGGTACAGTGAGCGTCGTAGCTGATAAATAAACCATGTAACCTGACCATGGCATCAATCAAACCTAATTTCCATCAGATTCTTTCATACATCTGAACATGTCAAATACAAAGACAATTTACAACACAGTTACAGACTACTGACTGTTCATTTTACCTCAGTGATGACTTATACTACCTTATTTTCAATCTGAAGCATTACACAGTGGATACTCGCTGCAGTAAAGGAGCGTGGATCTCACTTAAGAAAGTGGGCGCTGTTAGGGCAACTGTCAGTGTGAGGTAAATCGAACATTTTAATATAAAATAGCGCCGGCTGTACTTTGACTTTCTTGCCTCATGTGCATCAGGAGAAAGAGAAGCATAGAAGAGTGAGTGTGAGGGTGAAAAGGCAAAGGTTACAGACAGGTTAAGCTTCTGCTTGAGAACAAGCATTGAGTTCAATCTTTGTTTCAAAGACGGTCGACTCAATGATAATCTTAACCAACCTCTATTTTTGACTCTCTTTAACCAGGGGCCTCCTCCTCTGCTTCTCTCTGATCTACTTACCTCTGAGCCAACCAGGATCACACCCCTGACCTCCTGCAGCACCTTACTACCCTAACCTCAGCAGTGCCAACACAGTAAAAGAGGTTAAGTTCACAGTTTCTCCCTCGGGTATTGTCTGTATCAGTTTGAACAGTTTACTGTGGATTTAAAGGCCACTGGCTGAAGGATCTCACCTCTTCTCCCGTGCCCTGCATCACTTCCAAAGGAATAGCATAGATCTTGTTGTGCATTTCCACAGATCTCCGCTTGCCAGAGCGAATCTTGACCAACAACACTCTGAAGTTGGTTCCTCCTAAATCCAAAGCCAGGAAATCACCATTTTCTGAATTAAGAAAATATGGAGAAGAACAAAGTAAAGCATAAATATATAAGACCGTCCATGTTAAACACAACATAGAGACTAACTATGAATAGTGATGTAAACAAAGTCGAGAAGTAAATTGTAAAGTTGGTTGGTTCTCCCTCTGAAATGTTACTGGCACCATTTTATTTATTTAACCTTTATTTAACCTGATAAATACCCACTGAGATCAAGATCTTTTTCACAAGGGTGACCTGGCCAAGAGGTCAGCAGCACATATCATGAAAAATATTTGTCTTTCTATTCTGCTCTATTTAAGGAAATATATTTTCCCATACCTATCTTACTTTCTTCATCTGTGGGCTATTTTAACACTGGAATAAAACTCTAAATTTAACCACAGCCTTAAGTTTAATCACTGTTTTTTTCTTGAACTCAACTCTTAATTTAACCTGTAATTATTTTAAACTTGAAGTAGTATTTTAATGTAGTTTGAAACTGACACATTTTTTGCTATCATAACAATGCTAAATATGTTTTAGATTAAAAAACTTAAATATCCAAAAAGCGATAAATTAAATAGATGTTAAAATTTATATTTTTTGATGTTTCATATTTAAACACAACTTTTACACAATGTCATGTTTTAATGCCCTTGTAAATTATATTTTTCTATAAATGCTTTGATTTTTTTGAACATTTTGAATTTCTGCTCTTTTAAATGGTACTCTTGCCTTACCTTTTTGTCTATTGTCCCTTTTTAAAAAAAAAAATAAATAAACAAAAAAGGACAGTGTTGTCCGCATTGAAATTCATGAGTTGCAAAACTATAAACATTGAAAGGTAATAAATATAAAGGATCAAATGTGCCATCAGTCCATTCATTGCTTAAGATTTTCATTGGCTGAAGGATCTTTCAATCAACTTTGTGTGACTTGGCTGTAATAAGCTGCTTAACTGCTAAGTAATGATATCAGTTGCTAACCCAACAGGCTACCATGTGAAATTATGAGCTTAACTGAGTGTGTGTGTGTGTGTGTCTGTACGTGTGAGCTTGTGTGCGTCACCTGTGCCATCAGGAGTGCTTTGTACAAAGGTTGGCAGCATCTTGACTGTAGCTATGTCTTGAGTGCTCTTTGAAAGGCCATTCTGGATTTCTATCCTCATACGATTCTTCACCTGAAATGAAGAAATCAGATGAATATAACTGATGCTGTACAGGAGAGTGAAGCTCAAACACAAAAGTGATGCGATTCATACCTCAAGCAGCTGCTCCATCGTCAGGCGGAATTCAGAGAGCGTTTCTGCGATTTGTTTTGACTGTTCAGCGAGTCTGTAGGCCACCGCCGTCACCATGGCAGCACCTTTACCACTGCCACTCTCTGATAGGAGGAAGCGGACATCACAGTCGGGGACCAAACGACGGACTGTCTTATGAAGACGACGAGCATATCTAAATAGATAAGAGTGTCGTTTTTCGTCATTTTACCGTCTTTTATACATATTGTGTTCTAAAAAAAAGTTTTTTTAAAACAAAGTCAGATACCCAGTCAGATGCCTAACACATGACAGAAGTTCTCTGTCACTTTGATAGTAAATTCAATATTTCTGCTGAGAAAGCATCCAACTGTAAAACATCATCAAATACATATTGATCTTTCCTTCAGTTCTGTGTTCACTCACTGTGGGTGCATCTTGTACAGAGATCCATCGATGCCTACAGTGGTTCGCAGTCGTGCAACTCCTTTGTTTTCCTTCAGCCTGATCAGAATACCTGCCAGTGTGGCTGCGATCAGGTTTGCAGAGCGAAAAGACACAATGGCACAGACCTGAAGGTGAAAGGGGTGGGGGGAAATCTATCAGGCAGAACATTCAAACTTCACATAGTTTAGGGAAAAGTACACAGAGCTTTCTTTGGAAAACTCTGACCTTTGATATTTTTGTAACTTTTAAGGTAACAAATTTTGTGACAGCAGTTGTGAGATCAAAACCCCCCCAGAATGAGCGAGAACACAATAACTCAAAAAATAATGACGAGAATAACAGAGCATACATGCTGCACAGCAATGCAGTCTTCTGTTGAAGGCTCCACACCAAGTTTGGTAAGAATTTCTTTGGCTTTGTTCAACCCTTCCTTACTCCTAAACAGGCAAAAGACACAGACAGACATTACAGACTGGCATTACAAAAAAAACTGAACACTATTCAAAGTTTCACAAATGAATTCAACAGAACTGTTTTTATTCCATTATTCATTTGAATGTCCTCTGACTCACTTTTCAATGGCTGAGATGTGTTTGGTCTCAAATTTCCCCTTTGTGAGCAGCTCTGGTGTGATCCTTCCCTCAAACAGCATGCCCTCTCTGGCCATCTTCACCAGGATGAGACGAACCAGCTCCCCCATGTACATGCCACTGACCATCTTCTCAAAACTGTACACACAAGAGAATGTCGAGGAATATGGCTTTGGCTTTTGCATCACATTAGACAGGAAAGTAAGAGGAGAGGGAGTTGGAAACAGTATTTACAGTGTGTTGACACCAACACACTGCAACAAAGCTCCTAATTCTACTAGGATGTAATATTTGTGTAAATTAACAGTGTATTATGGCTTTGGAGAAGTGTGAGAGTGTGTGACATTGTGTGTGTTTCACATGCATGACATACATAAACAGCACCACAGTGACATGCAAAAGGGAGCAAAAGGTGAAACAAGAACCTGGGCTTCTTAAGGACTTAAGTGCCTGGGATGCAACTTACGCAACTTCAGTTTCATGCAGGACCGGACAATTAATGAAACTTCACTGACAATTATTGCTTCCCACAAATATTAAAACAGTAAAATCCAAATTAAGGGATAACTGAAAAAGGATTATTTCATCTTTCACTCTTCATTAATTTTATACATTACCATTTTTATATTTAGTATTTCATTTTTACTGTCAAAATGTTCCAGGTGACACTATGTTGAGAGTCTTTACTAACAATAAATGCATATGATGCATCAATGTAAAATAAGTTAGTTATTGTGATTAATAATAGAGATCACAATATCTAGTAGAATAACCACGATTTTAATTTTTGCCATAACCGAGCAGGTCTCACGTACAGCTGTTTGCCAGGGTTCAGAGAGCCTCTGTCTATCTCTCTGTCAAACTCTGTTCTGATGTCCTCCAGTCTGCCGTCATCTCCAAAAGCTCCCCATTCAGTGTTCACACACATCCTGCCTTCGTCTCCCTCCACCAGGTCAATGTGACGCAGCTCCTCCATGTAGCAGGCATTGGTACCTGTGCCTATTTACATAGTAGAATAAATTAATACATTAAGAGTCATTTTCTAGGAAACAGAGGCTGTGTGTTACTCAAAATGAGTTACACCAGGTATGTCTTCATCTTCAATGGTTCTGAGAATCTTGTTTTTAACAATGCCACGCATGATCTTTTTTGGACTTTTTATGTAATTAAACCCTTTACTGTCATACCAATGATTATTCCAACTTCACAGCGCTGGTCGTCAAAACCACAAGTCATCATTGTTCCCACAGTGTCATTCACTACAGCCATGATGTCAGCCTCATAGTCCTGCAACAAATGAAAGCACACATTTTTAAGTATGTATCTAAATGGGCAAGTTGAATGAATAGGAAAGCATTAGAATGAACAAGTTATTGCCCCAAGAGTACAGAGGAGAAACAGAGCATCAAATAAGTCTAACTATAACAAAAGACAAGGCTCACTCCTCTTTTTTTAATAGCTTTGTTGAGTAGCTTGACGACATCCATTCCCTCCACTCCACTGGCCCTGAAACGTTTTGTCCATGTGATCAGATAGCTCTGGAAAAAAAAACAAAGAATTATCTAGAAGAGGCAGTGAGACAGTAAAGATTTTGATTTTACAATTGACAGAGATTATAACGGACCTCAATGTAATTGTCAGGTATTTGAAAACAAGGCAAATGGTCATAACAAGTTGACTGTATAGAAAACTGTTCTGAGTAAAAAGGTACTGCTCTCTAACTTTTAGTTTACCTCATCTAGTTTGGTCTGCTGGCAGGGAAATGAGAAGGTAAATCCCACTGGAAGTTTCTTGTCTTTGATGTTTTGTTTTTCCATGAAGTCCCCAAGACACTCTGCCACATGGTCGAACAGCTGGAGCAGAGATAGCAAAGGAGAAGAGTTTATCCCAGGTTGAGCTGAGAAGACTTGTTTGTGTACTTCTATTTTAAACAGAGACCAACCCTTGTGCCACTGCCGTGAATGATGTCCTCTGGTGTGTCGTAGATCTGACTCTCCATCTGAACCGTTTGTTTCTTCTCATGACTCACTTTGACTCGGAGGATCCTAAAGTTACTGCCTCCCAGATCCAAGGCAATGAAGTCCCCCTTCTCTGTCGAGACAAAAAGAGCAGTGTGATCAAGAAGAAGTCAGAATGTTATTTTGAGAATGTATTTTCTATTTTAAGAAATGACCAAACCAATTGAGAAAAACTGTAATATACTTGTTGTAAATGCACATTCAGCGAAAAATAAAAAACTAGATATGATTTTTGGTTCTTGCTGCCCTGCCCTTAAACAAGCGTTTCTATGATTGATCCACTGAAGATTTCCTCATATGTAAATAAATACATGTGTGTTTCAGATTACTCTTTCTACAGTTTCAGGTTTTAGTGGTTGATTAATGATTGCTTGATACCACCAAAGGCGTTACAGTGGCCAGGTGAAGAGCTTATCAGAAACTGCCTGTAAGAATAAATCAAACTGTCATTTTACAGCTAAGAGCTCATTAAGTGATAAAGTTGCACTACAGGTACAGCCACATGACGACTGAGTCCTGCATTCAAAAAGTTAGCACTCTTAAGGCAGTGACAGGAATCTGTGACAATCAATGTTTGTAACATGGTAAGCAGTAATTTGACTACTAAGCATTGTTTACATGAATAGATACTCGTTTGTAGTTTAAAGAGTTTGTGTTGTTTCTGTTGATGTTTTCCTTGAGCTGTGATTAGGATTACTCTTTTCATGTCACTGTTAATTCTAATCTTACTCACTTATCCAAAGCCATTTGAGGACATACTAATCAAACTGTACTTTCTTGACTCAAGTTCTCTCTTAGAAAGGTCTGATAAGACGTCCTTCAGGTCTGAATGTTCATGGTGATGGTGAACTGAGCAGAATCTTTTGTATTAACAACCTTAAAAAGATTCAGTTTGAACACAATTTTTTGAAACACTACATTTCTTCATCATGTTGCTTCTGCATAGAGGTTTCAATAAGATAGGAAACATGAATGGTTTAATGATTTTTGGCTGATGCTTAGTGGATATATATATATATATATATATATATATATATATATATATATATATATATATATATATATACATAGTATATTATATCTATATTGTTTTACTTCTTTTTGTTTTTTGCTTTGTAACACCATTACAAACACAGCCATGGAGGACACACTATAACAGTTTAAAGTCTTATCTGTGCACATCTAACAATAGATAGCTGTAATTGGAGATAATGGACAAGGGCTTTCTCCAGTCCTCTCTGTTTCCCCTTTCAGACTGGCCCAAAAACCTGTTTTAACCCGGTAACAATCGGCTCAGGTCAGCAGTTTGAATGGGTCTAATCAGCATTTCGACCCTGGTGGACTGACCCTGCAAGCAACACAGGTTTTTATCGGCTCGCCTCCAATCGGCTCCAGTGGGAACATCACACCTGAGTCAACCCAGTAATTTACGGATGATGTCAGTGTAACGTGGCCACGGCATAACATCGCGCCCGTCCCCTCCGTCTGTAACTTACGTGACTCTTTGCCATCTCAGCAACAAATTCCATCTGCCTCTGTATCATCAGCACTCCAATGTCTTATAGTCTGCGCTGAGCTTGAACATTTTTTAAGAGGGACAAAAGTACAAAGTACGGAAAACAGCTGACCAACGTGTCCACGGCTTCCATGCTCCTTTCCATTTTTACATGGTCGTGTTTCGGTGTGCTGATGATGTCATCAACGTGATGACATCAGCTTGATGCACCAGAGGAAAAAAAAACAGCCACGCAGCTTGTCTGCTGCCGATTAGACCCGGGTCTGCTGGCAGTGGGAAAGGGGTCACTTGCTGATTGTTAGCGGGTTAACCCACATTGAAAAAACTTGCGTTGCTCCGCTAATTTTAGTGTGAAAGCGGTATTATACAAAGCTTTGGTAGCCTAAGCAAACTAAATCTGAAAAAAACCCTAAAAATCATAATACAGTAAATGTAATACATTTATATTTTCTTACTGTCAAGTTTTCTTTTCTTTTTTTTTTAATCCAAAAACTGAACACTTAGGATTCGCGGACCAAAACTAAACAAAAAATTTTGGTGGCAAATGGACTAAAATGATGAAATATAAAATGCTGCAAATGATTGGCACACCTTATGCGTAATAATATGTGAGGATTTTGTCTTGCCGCTAAATAATCCAGATTTATTTTTAAGTGAGAACAAAGCAAGAGAAAATCAGTTGAGTAAACGACCCAAAACACGATTTTGATCAAAAATTTTTTTAAATCAGCATCCAAGCAATAATCATACAAAAAAGCTAGAAAATTCTGACTACATTTATAGATTAAGATTTTGCAATAAAAAGGTAAATGGAAGTAAGCCTGCCAAAAAAAGGAGGAAAAGAAAAATGTAAACCAGCAGTGAAATCCAACCATACAAGAGTGTACTAAAGACTTTCAACATCTTCCACTACCATAATTTTTTGCAAACTAATTTTTCAACTTTGAATTAAACCTGTGGACACTGAATTAAAAAGCCTATTAACAGCAGCAACAGCAGTTAAAAGTATTAAATTTCTATGTAAAAACTCACATACATGCACATGTATGTCCTTGGATTCATTTATAATTGTCGCAACCATTTAATGAGAAGAACATTTGAGATTGATCATGCATTTTTTTGTGCAAACACAAAAATAGACAAGTTTTGTTATATATAGACAATAACACTGTTTAACAAGCTTAGGAGCCTGACTTCTACTGTTGTCCTTGAATGTAGAGGCAGAAGTTGTGTTACTGTGCAGCTCTGCTGATAAAAAGAGTGAGCACACCTCTCATTTTGTAGACTAAAGTAGACTTAGCCAGACCTAAGTTGGTATGCAAAGAATTGCCTGGGTGAGAGCTTTGCTTCCATTAATATTCAGCTGACTAATGTAATAAAATCTGTTTCTGTGTTGAAGTGAATGTACAATCTCTTCAGACAGAACAGCATGAACGAGATATCAACACTCCCTGACACATTCAGAACAACAAGAAGAGAACTGGCATCCTTCAGCAAGAATTTCCTTGTTTAAAAAAATTAATAAGAGCCACAGACTAACAGAACTCCTCTTTACCTCCATCATACACTTCTAGTGATATGATATTTTGGAGACAGTATTCAGAAAAACATCTATTTTGGATCCAAAGTGAACTTCATAAAATTGCATAAAGTGTTGTTTCTGTCTTTAGAACAACTATGTTTTCAGTTATTTTATGATTTTGATTGTTACTGGTCCTAGTAGTCTAACATTTTCTCTGTACCAACCTTTCCTAATTTTGCCCAGCCTTACTGTTTCGCTTTCATTTAATTACTGGCAAAAAAAAGAAAGAAAGAAAGAAAAAACTGCAAAGTGGCTGTGACTGGAATTGGGCAAAATAAAGAACTTGATGATTTACGTATTAGCTTACCATAATTATACAGGGTTCTAACACACCTTCAAAAAAGTTAAAATGTCTTTGAGGTCTCACTGGGAGAATTAATACAACGTTTTCCACTGCAGAAAAAACAGTCAGCAGAGGTGTGGTGAATCATTTTTCCCCTATTGTGTCAAGATGCTGGTTTGCAAATGTATGATTGTTATTTTACTTGTACATAATTAGCCAGACTGCCCCCCAAATAGAGGGAAAGAGACATTAGTGAGTTGCTCACACACTTTCTCAAAACTTTCTAACCCTTACTATACAAGTATCAAATAGATGCCACATTTTTTCACAAGGTTTGACACTGCTGTTAAAATGGCCAATAATAGATTTAATAAGGACTAAGTCAATGGCCACCGAAAAAATGAAGACTTTTCACAGACAAAAATAACTTTTTCTAGTCTTCAACAATTAATTGCAAATTAATTTGCACGACCCCTGCTATTAAATAGATAACTGACCTGAGCCATCGGGGATTGAACGCACAAACGTTGGCAGCATCTTCAGTGCAGCAGTGGGATTTGTGTCCCGACCCAGTCCTTTGACAAGCTCCCTCCGAAACCGCTGTGTGATGTCCAATAACGTCTCATCAGAGAAACGCATGGAGTACAGGTACTTATCAATCTGAAGAAAGAAACATGAAGACTTATTATTATGGTTTAAACAAATGCATCCATCTCAAGCTACAAGAATTCTGCCAGAAGGAATCATAAGATGCCATTTCATGTCATATATTATCACCATATATTTTTTAAATTCCAAGTTCATATTAAAAGTGACATTACAATTTGTATTTTTAGGGGCAGACTGTGTCTGCAAATAAAACGTTCAGGTTTTAGTTTCTTTTCAGGGGGAGGCTTTGGATCATATTCGTTAAATCAAAATATAGTTGTCTGGCAGAGAGTGATTGTCACACAGCTTTAATTGCATGACACAAACAACACAAGAACAGAAAATCACTACAGATAAGTTGATTTACGACCAATATAAATTGAGGAAAGAAATTATACAGTCTCATGAGCAACTGAATCACTGTAAACTTGAAAATTAATATCTTCTTATCTTCTTTATGTCAACTTCATTGGAAAAAAACTCAGCTCTTATTGACTTAATAAGGATCGTCATCTTGTGAGATGAATGAGATAAATATGTAGCACTTGGAGATTTTTCTTAATGAAAAGTGCTTTATAAATAAAATGTATTATTATTATGAGATATGACTATTTATCTTATCATGTTTATTTAGTCACATTTACACATTATACAGTGTGTAATGATATCATGTTCTATTTTTCCATTTCTGATCAAAACTTTTATTCCACACATAAACATCTACCTGCTTATCCTCACCACACCCTGGGATAATAACTCTGTTTATAACTGTGAATATCTGAGACTTCCTGGATCAGCAAATATAAACGGCCTTATTCTAGTCAGCATGACATGGCTTTACGGAGTGTGATGACCTATGGCAAGCCCTTTTAACATTTAAGTATTAGCGGTAATAGCAATTGTAGATATCAGTAATTGTTTTTCCACATGTTAGAATTCCAAGTCGACATATCCACAATGTAATTTTCACTAGTAACTATTCTAATTGAAGATATCTAATTTTTATTTTTCACTGGTGGAAATGGTAATTGTAGATATCTGCAACTTAATTACAACTAGTAAACGTGTGCCATTGACTTCCATTCAAATTGAATTACAGATATCTGTAATTCAATTTGTACAAGTTGTAATTCAAAGTCCACATATCCATAATGACATTTTGACATGTCGCAATTCTAATTCATGATATCTACAACCCCATTCTTACTAGTAAAAATGTTAATTCTTGATAACAGCAATTTTATTCTTACTAGTGGCAAAGTTCATCTATGATATCTATAATTGTTCGAACATTACAGATATCATAAATTAATTCTAGATATCTAAAATGCAATTCTTACTAGTCGAAATTACACCATTGATATCTTGACTTGGAATTTTTACATGTAAGAATGTAATTACAGATATCTGAAATTGTATTTCAGATATCTGTAATTACATTCTTACATGCAACAAGTACATTAGAGATATCTAAAATTTTTCTTTTTAACTAGTGAAAACTGAATTGTTGATATCAAAAATGGAATTTCCACATGTACAAATGTCATATGGTAATGAGGCTACATATCCGAAATAAATATGGTAATTTGGCTACATATCCGAAATGACGCCATTGCACCGCCCACATATCCACAATGAGTATGCTAATTTACGCCTGCACAGGATTGGTTCATAGGGCAACTCCACTACCGTCACGCTCGTGTAGGCTGCGCGCTGAATCTGATGTACACAGTTGGGAGACGATGATTGAAAATGGAGCGAGACGGAAATACTGAGACCGCAGTTTCTGCATTTGACAGAATTTTTAATGTGGCGAATCGTGCCAGACAGGAGCTGTTGCAGAGTAACAATGGCGTACTTGCTCCTACCAGACACTTGTAATCGAGGCATCTATTGCGCGCAGTTCCCTTTGACTGCATACACCATGTTGATAAGCGCGTTCGACTGCAAAACATTTTCTCTGAATTTTACTGATCACTTGCTCCGCCATATTGTACATCTCCCACTGCCATCTACGATTGTCACTGCCAATGGCGGGAGGATTTGTTGTATATTCTTGAACTATTTAAAAGTAGACCAATGGCTGTATGGTATGCTAATGGGAATGAAATGGGAAATTACATTTCCACTAGTAACAATCCCTTTTCAACATGTGGAAATTCAATTGTAGATATCTGTAATAATTATTCTTACTAGTAAAAAAGTAATTAGTGATATCTGTAATTGAATTAAAGATATCTGCAAATCAGTTTCTACATGTCAAAATGAAATTTTGACATGTACAAATATATTTGTAACATGTAAAAATGGTTTTACAGATATCTTGAATTCATATTTCAACATGTCAAAATTAAATTTTGACATGCTGAAATATAATTTCCACTAGTGAAAATTAAATTACTACATGTCAGCCAGATTGTTTAAATGTTAAAAGGGCTTGCCATAGATGACCTGCCCATCCCGTTATGGTTTGATTTATCTGCAGACATGATTTAACTTCAGGAAAAGACACAACCGTAACAAAAGTTTACCAGAGAATTAAATCATTCAGGGCAGTTATGCACAGCACTTCGGATACTTCAATTCTTCGGTTACACTCTTGGAAAAAAAATCCTGCTCTGCTGAGTCCCATGGTGGGCGAATTATGTGCAAATATCAGAAAATATTGGGACAGCGGGGCGTGCTTACATGAAGAAAATCTTACTGAAAATGATGTGATAAAATGTGGGTCAAACTTAAGGTGATAATAACATGGAGGACAGAGCTGCTGCGTATCTAGCTAAAACTTACTGCTCCGTGGACTCTTAGCTCCTCGGCCTGTTTCAGACTGCCCTCTGTCTGTGTTTGAAACACGTTCAGTCTCCCAAAGCCGAGATGATTGAAAAAAGCCGTAATACATTTAATTTTGAAATAAGTTTCGCCCGTCATTTTTTCCTGTTTCCACACCGCCCGACCGTAGCGCTAGCTAAACTCTGGTCCGAGCTTAATGAGGGCACCTGGCGGTTAGCTGAAGCTTCCCCTGTTTGGACGAGAAATGATCTCCAAGTATGACGTATTCATGCAATCCTCCTTCTGATTGGGGGAAACACTTCCTGTCGAACCTCAACGCTTTTACAACAGTTTTCAAGTATCACTTGTAAACAAAAGTTTTGCCACAATTGTTTTGGAAATTGAATCACATTAACGTTTATTTTACCCCTTGGGTTTGTTATTTCTCTTGAAATTAACAGAAGAGTCTGTGTTCTTACAGAGTCTGAAGGGATTATGGGACTCTGAAAAGGCATCGACCAATAGGCTACAGCCTAAAGCTGACACGCTTGGCTGGACAATGTTTTAAATTTTTTTTTTTTTTTTTTTAAATAACTTAAACTTTTTGGGAAAAGACTACAATAGACCAGTGCAGTGGTGTCGAAACTACGGCTTGGGGGCCAAATTTAGCCCCTGGGCCACTTGGCTTGTGTCAGATTCTGAGAATAACACATACTTTAGCCCTCATTTGAATATGAAGCTTTGTGTTTGACTAATGAATTATGACAAACACATTACAGTGTCAAAGTGCAGCATAAATTGCATTAATTTGCTCCACTTTCTTCTCTGTCTCAAGTTCCAGTCTATAATAAATTAAGTGCTAACTGTCATCAAAAAAAAACAAAAAAACATCATGCCCACATTTGGCAGTTTGCTCTTATTTTCATCTGAATATGGTGCCATTATCATCTACTCTTCCCACGACAAAACATCATTGTCCTTTTGAGAGGCATATTCAGAGGTAGCCACTGCCAACCAGGGATCAATTGTTCATCCAAAAGACTGAGATAAATGACTATTTGCCTCTCAAAGGTATTAATGCCTTGACAAATCACATATTGCATTCTTTTCTGTTTAAAGGCAACTAAATAGATTTAAAATGAAAAACATATGAACTCTGCAGCCAATTACATCAATAAATGCTGAATTCACCTATGCACTGTTTGCATCTTTCTGGTCCTGGAGGCAGATTTTTATTATAAAAGCCATTTTTTTATCCTTTAGCCATACAAAAACAATTTGAGTGATGCCATTTTTGCATTAAAAGAACACAAAGACAAAGAAACAGGTGTTTTTGCCAGCTAACATTAAGAAAATCTCAGTTTATGAGGTTAAGTCTATTATTTGTGGACAAATTCTCATGGCCCTTCAGTCATGGCCCTCTCCTCTTTATGGCACTATCTATTGCTCATACTAAGTTTTAAAAAAAAATCTTGTTGTCAGATGAAAAGTTAACACAAATAAAACCAAGAAAAAACACGTAAAAATTTCAGCCATAATGTTTTATGACTTTTTTTTCTGTTTTTTTGTTTGTTTGTTTTTTGTAGTTGTTGCTTTGTTGTATGTTTTTCTTAGCAATTTGACTCTCAATCTGGCTCTTGTGCAAAAATTAGGCCAAATGCAACAGGATAATCTTGATGTTTACAACACAAGTAACCAAGATGTGAAGGGGAAAGGTATACTGCAGTCTTGTGTGCTGCTTCTGAGCTTTTCCTGTCTCTGTCCCATCAGGACTTGAGGCTGAAGTTTGTTTTACTGGTACTGTATCCTTCTGTCTAGATCCTGATCCTGTCTACTGAATACATACAGCAGGTTGCAGTGAACAAAAGTGAAGCACAACATTGTCTCACTGCTCTCCATTTTTATCAATATGACTTTTCTTAGGCCAGACAAATTTAGCATTTTTTGAGTATTTGTGCATGTATTTCACTCACATTGTGCATTTTTTTCTTCAAATGACATTTTTTTTCCCCAAAATATCCTCTAAAATGTCTTGAGGGCAGATTGAAACCGGTTCACTGGTGGGGCTATCCCTTTAATTAAATAAAAGTTGTATCATCAAGAATCCATCTTCAATGCAAGATGTACCTGTGTGGGCCAGCATTGAAGATTATCTCATTATTTTGCCTAATAGCAATAAAAGTGGTGGGCAGATGGACGATTAAACAGGCACCAGTCCCCATCACTTAAATGAGAGAGCTTTTTGTGAAAGCCTCATTACTGTGGGCTGACTGTGAGTTATATGAATTGATCAACTTCTGACTTTTAACAGATTGCAAACACATATTCAGTGTATTATTTTTCAACTAGAGTTCATGGTATGTCCTGCATTCAGTCATCATATGCCATGCAGTGGAAAGCAAGAAGCTAAGACTAATAAACATGGGAAATATAGTCACAATGTGTAAAACTAAAGACACTGGCTATTAAAACCTTTTAATTTATGCTGAACATATGTTTATGTCTGCTATCAAAACTGGCTTTTGAAGACGGGTATTAATGTGGCTCCCGAGTCTTTTTCGCCTCAGGTGGATATGATAGCATTGTTTTATAACTCCAGAGGTGCAGTTTTTCCAGTCTTTGATGATCACACAATGAGGGTTTCATTCCTGGTGCACGTTTACTAGGTGAAAGTTACGATCAGCATGTTTAGACATGCTGTATCTTGTGCAGTCAGAGTGCTTGTTGAAACTCTACACTGTATAAGATGTCACAGATATTAAACACGACAGTTTGCGCTCACTTGCCTATCAGAACAGGATGTTAAACAGTCCTGGTGAAATCCTTTTTGCATCACATGCTCAGATAAAGCAAAGACTCAGTTTATTTATGAATGTGTTGCACCAGGGGCAGGCACACAGCTTGTGCCAAATGTCACGTTCAAGACGACTGCAGAAGGATTAACTCTTCCAGTTTCAGGTGGGACCCTTAACTGGATTACCTTCAGGTGGTTTCATAACAAAGACTTACAGAATAAGATATATTTGTCATACTTACAAGGTCAGCCTAGTTCATGCAAACATGCTCACAAAATTAAATATTCATACATGAAAAACAATGCTTGTGAGTACCCCATGTGACAGTTCATCAGAATAGTTCCTTATTGTAATATCACAGAGGAATGTTCAAACTTCCTCTTATGGGAGTCACACATTAACTGTTTCCCATAAAGCTCTGGTCATTTGTGACTGATTCAGGACAATGCCAGGCTGGGTGTGAGTGTACAAAATGATTATACAAATACTGGTCACTTATATAGATTTAAAATGTAAGTAAGAAGTGTAGCCACGTTAAGGGGACAATTAAATAACGTATTGAACTGCATAAATTGAATTTAAATAAGAATTACATGCAAAAATAAGGAAAATTAATATATTATACAAACTCATTCTGTCAGTTTTAGCTATCGATCTAGCTTTTATAAAAACATTCAATGATTACTGGCAAGTATGATTCACAGATACTATTGATCTTCTGTTTACCAATGCATTATGGTATGAACAAGTGTGAGAATTAATCAGTAACATAGTCACATATATAAGGAAAAAAAAGTCCAGATGTTGACTATTCCATGCATGTTAAATTCCTTATATCATGTCTAAATGTAGCGTCCCCCTATGGTTTGAAAGCTCATTAGCACTTGTTCTTGTCACAGCTGAACATAGAAATCACAGCTGAGTTTAGGACACTTCTCACCTTCATAAACACATGAAATGTATTTGTAGTGTAAACCTGCTGAACATAAACAAACACAGATGAACCCCCCACATATTCTCCTCTCTGGTCTTAATATTGGTTTCATGAGATTTTTAAGTGCACTTACACACTGGGGCTTAAATTTATAACATATAAACACGTGATTACTGGACCTTCTTCCCCTCAACACAAACATGTTTCCAAAAGCTCAAATGGGTTAAAGCTGGCTCTATATGCATAATTCATGCCCAAATTCAGGCCAGTTCTGCCCCTGCCCCCGAATAATCCTCAAGCGTGCAGTGCCAGTAAGGTTATTTAGCTGCTTCTGATTAAGTTGGGGGTGTCCCCAGTCTATAATCATGTATGTCAGTCTCGGTTGTAATATTTACAAAATACAACAAGAGCAAGAACTAACAGGGTGTTGGGTTTTTTTTACTGCTGACAACCATGGCAGCAGACATAAATGCAACCTTACTGCACACTCTCAGGTGGTACTGACCCCTCCCCTCATTTTTCTTTCTATCGGTCTGTCTGTCAGTCTAACTATATATCTATGTCTTTTCTGATGTGTTTTTGTATGTATCAATGTTGACATTGTGCAGCTAGCAGTAAGGTCATTATACTTCTAGCTGGCTTTGACAACATGGTTTTAAACATTGTCTAACTGGCCTTTGGTTTAAGTGTAGTCAACTATCCAGCTATAATACAAATTTCTCTACAAAAATAATAAAAAACACAGATTCCTTCAAACTTTAAGCATATTTTCACTGAAACATTTGCACTTACCTTTAAATTACTATCTTGTTTCATCTTTATGACAAGGACATTGGAACAAATGATCCCTGCAATGTGAATGGCAGAGAGTACTGCTGATTTCATTGGAGATCAATAATCAAGTCTATGTAGTCTGCTGCACACTGTTTTGTAATCCAGCAGTGATTTCTGAGAGGCCAATATGAGTTGGAGAACATTATCTAAGGCAACTATGTCCATTGAGAAACACTAATTATAAAAAAACTCTGTTTCTTTTTACCTATGCATATTAAACATCACTTTGTTTACCAGATTCAAGTGTCTCATTTGTAGTTTGATTGTGTGTGTATATAGTATATGAAGTCCAGCTGTGTTGGTGCTATGCCTGCTATTTCAGTGCAGTAAAATGTGATGTGAAACTGGACACTGGGACTTATGACACAATCACTGATGCAGTGGGCAAGTACAACGCAGTGATGGCAGTGAATGTTTTCTTTTTCACTTTACAAAATTGCAGTCGAAAATCTGTGTGCCACAATTTTGATCACTTCAGTCAATTCTGAGCCACAATATTAAGAGAGCACAATGCTTATTTTTTTGAGTACCATCAACCAAACAATGCACCTGTGTTAGCCATAAAAATAATATTACTCTATAAGAATTGGAATAAGAATTATTAATACTAATCTATGTTTGTACTATGAACAACTCTGAAGTAAAATCAGGGTAAATACATAACAGATTATTAATTTGGTGGGGGTCATGTGCAGTAACTATCAGCTAATGTAAGTTTCAGGTTTAAAACTTCAACACGTGGATTCATTTAAGCTGCCAAGCCTTTCTTCTCCTGCCAACTGCTACACACTGCCACTTTCCAGCCAGAACTGCCAATTCCTGCTGCTTAGTTGCTTTTCATTATGATAATTTTTCAACCACTTTGCCTCTTCCTGCACTTGTTGTAATCGATCTATGCTGAGGGGGGAAACTGTCCACCTGAACACAACAAAAAACCTTTATACGGGGAGGTGTAATGTTTTACTAAACATCTTCACTCTTGTATTTGTTTCCATCAAAGTATTCAGGACATCAGCACACCAAACCACTCAGTCACATCTTTTCTGTCTTCAAATCTAGAAGAGCTTTTGTTGCTTAAGCCAACAAAAGCTGATGGAGAACGGAGAAGCCATGCCTGTACCAAACAACATTTGAAATGTTCAGAGCTGCTCAGAGCTGTTCAGCTGACACCATTCGCTCTGCACATTTGAAAAATAATCCCCTTACTTTGTTTGGTGTTGAACTATTTTCACACATGCATTCCTGAATTTTTAAAAAATATTTTTCAACAACTTGCCCCCCTGAGGAGGGGCAGGAGGCAAGGCATGGTGTAAAAAGGATCCTGTAGGAATCAAAAATGGCTTACAAAGTAACAGAGACAGAACATGTTCGCATTTATAGCAGTGCTTTCAAAGCTAAATTAATGCTAGACCAAACCATTTAAGATTATATAGCAGTTTTGACATACGTCACATCACATCCCATCAGGACACGCCACGTCACATAATTTACACAAGCCACACCAGCCACATGATGTATACTTAATCATCCTTGTCACTATGCTTGAGGTGAATCTCCTGAATATTACCTACTGCTCAGACATCTATTTATCACACTGAATGCAGATGTTTCTCTAGGTGGCTGGCGGGGGAAAAATGTAATAATGTTTTCCTCGAAGTATATCTTACATGCAAATCTCTCACAAAATGTAGGAAAAATTTGTTTTTTTTTTGATAAAACACTTTCAAGCCGTAGTTACACACAAAACTCCTGAAAAATGTCATGTGTTTTTCTGTTTGAATTGCATGTGTGATTGCAAACAGACAGATCTTTCACCCATTCTTTCCCCAGAAACTTTCCCACCTGCCTCCTTGTATTTCCCTCTCACCATCCTTGTCTTGCCTGCTGTCGGGGCCTAGTGTGAAAAAGCAATGCAAGGACTTTTTCTGGGAAGGTGACCCTGAAATTTAAGGAGTTAATGTGTAAAAAAGTCTTTAGACTGTATTCAGACCCTGGTACCTGCAGTGCGAGCTCATCCATTCTCCAGTCCCCTCTCAGGAAAGCGTGGAAATGCTGCCTCTGTCCTCAGTGGAGTTAACATGTGTGGACCAAGCATTTAAGTTCTCATTCAAAAGGCCAGGTTAAAATAAGAATGTGTCCCTGATCAGATAATCGAATGTGAATGCCCTCTTAGCTGGTCTACTTAAATAACAAAGTGCTCCGGTTTGACCCGGGTTGTGATAGGATAGAAAGGGGATTTAAGCAATTGTCTGCATTTCTCCACATCAAGGCAAGAGATCCACTAAGCTAAGGACTAAGGCGGATCCTGCTGCAGGAAAGACATAAGCATCTATGACTCAGCACTATGCAGCGAATAACCATGAATAAGCATTTTAGTATAGCTTGGCATCATGTGATCTCACATTGCTTGGGGAGATACAGTATCTCTGTTGAAGCTTTGTGAGAATCGAGAGAACACAAACCATGGTTCACCATCATCTTTTAGTGGAACCATTAATATTTTTCAGTTTTAACCAATTTGAGTTTTCATAAATGTTAAGGAAGGTTGGTTTTCCCTGTAAAGGTGACACTCGACCTCTACGCTGAGCACACATGGAGTTTTTAAAGGCCATGTTTCCCCTGCAACACACTTCTGACACACAACTTTCCCTACACCGCCTAGGGCTGGGTTTAACTTTCAGGAAGAGATCGCTCAGTCTGCTTCCCTCCCATTTTTGTCTTCCCTCTCTGTCTCTCCTTTCAGTTAGCATTGCTCCCTCAACAATGCCTCCTTCTCACCTCATCACCTCAAACTTTAAGGAAACCCTGAAACCTGACTCCTTTGTGTGTCTGTGTCTGTCCCTGCCATGTGGAAAAATACTGTTCTCCTCACTGCCCTCTCTTGTACCATCCCCTTTTTTCTCCCAATTCACACACACTAGGCTGTGGAGGCCCGCTAACAGCTCGCTGTGTGTCAAAGAGTGCAGTCAAGGACACTGCAGTGGAGTGAGTGAAGGGGAGACACTCTCAGCTGATGAAGCCCTCTGACGTATATAATCTTTTTAATCTAGAAAAAACACCAGTTATGAGACTATTTCTTTACTCTCTCTTCAAGATGCTTAAATTCATTAAAATTCACAATAAGGGAAGCTGCCTCATAATAACCACATAATAGCAACACACCTGCAGTGTGTAGGTGTGTCGCTGTAATTGTGTGTAAGCCGTCTTCTCCTGTCACTTACGGTCACATGGTTTAAAGCTGGCCTATTTTAGTCAGGCTGGGAGGGGAGAGCTCGAGTAAAGAGGAAGGGAGATGTGTTGTATTACATCAGATCCTGGCTGCTAATGATCATATTTTGACTTGGGCACAGCAGGTACATTGAGAAATGTTTTGTGAGTCATTTCTGTGGGAGTACAGATTTCAGTGAGAATGAAAGAGGAAGAGGCATGATGGCTGTGAAGTTTTCCGCTATTCTGGAGACACAGAGCAGCCAAAATCCCTCTGATGATATTGACATCATCAGGAAGCGACCTTAAAGGGGCCCCACGTATTTGGTTAAAAATACAGCACATCTCAGAACAGGGCTTTGAGTAAAATACAATGAAACAGAATGCAATGCAAGATGTAATAGGGAGGAAGTATGTCAAAAATGTTGGTATTTTACATTCCTCTAATTAGCTTTCCCTATCTAAAATAGTTTACAAGGCAGCGCTATGTGTGTTTCCTTATAATAGTATTTTGCATAGAATCAAGAGGGCGTGTTAAGGTCTGAGTGAAAGGAAAAGCGGACTTCTTCTGTTACACACACACACACATCCACACAAACACTTCTCTGAGGACTACTAAAACTGGTCCGGTCAGTTTTGTGCCAGAAGCTTTACAGTGGGGGCTACTCAGCTGAGGAGTTATGAAAGACTCACATTCATAGTGTAAACCTCATGTTCTCTTCTTTAACCTTTAAACTTCCTTAATGTTCAATCAAGCTTTAAAACTGAAAAAGATGAATATTTCTTCATGTTCTGTCAGTTATCAGACAGATCTGTCCCGCAAAACTTCAGCTGATACATTTTTTCTGGTCTAAAAGTGACTGGACCGATCAGCTGCGCTACAGCTAGGTTTTGGTTGTGCTGAAAGGGAGGAGCGACTTCAAGCCTGTAAACAATAACAGCCCATATAGAAATTTGTGTGGATGCCCCTGTAGCAGCTGCTTTATCGGACTATGATGACATTTTCTTATTGAAGGAGGAGAAAAGACAGCACTGGAAGTTTCTCTTGATGGAAAAGACAACTTTTCTTTCTTTCTCCTTTTCTTTTTTAAATGTCTTAACCTTCTCAAACAACATTCATCAGGTGTTGCCCTGATGAATTACTGAGCTATATCCTATGGATTTGTGAAACAGTCAATCCGGTATGTCAGTTTATGCTGCCAGAGGGATTTAGAGTCAGATGACATGATTTAAGAACAAATCATTACACAAACGAAAGTTGAAGGAAAGAATTACTTCGCGTTATCCATAATAATGTTTCAAAGCATGATAGTTACACTCTGACTTTTTGCACATTCAAACATCATGCAGGCAAAATTGGGGGAGCAGTGATCCCTCTGGGGTTTTGGAGGTAGTAAAAGAAGCCCTTTTTACAGTGCCTTCATAGAAAAGTGCCAGTAAAAGCCTTGGCATTATTGCACTTTGAGATAATCACTTAACCCCCTTGAGGGTGTGAAATATGGCTTGGATACTTAGGACGTGGTGCGTGTTCCCCACCCACACAAAAGTAGAGACACTCACTAAAAGTGCTCCTATCGGTCTCTCCAATATTATACATCTGATACTACCCCCGGAGACTGAGAGAACGGGGGATCAACTTGCTCCCCCGATTCTGTCTTCACGACATGCAGAGTAGAAGGACAGCGTCACAGGGGTGTAAATATTACTTACTTAATGAAAGAGCTGAAAGTTGTGTTGTAGCATGCAGAGGTGGATATGACGCAGCATCACTACATGCACAATGATTACACCAGAGATCGAAAGCAGCTGTGTTTTAGCTTCATACACAACAGCAGTAAAAGGACCCTGTGGTGATCATTTTTAAGCAGATCTACAACAGAATTATAATGATGTGCAGTGGAAACACTTTCAAATGTCCAGGTGCACATTTGAGTCTGTGTTACTCCCCTTGCAATCAAATAAATTTTTCCCACAACAAAGGTTGTTTTTTATCAGTCCTGTCATATTTTCCTTTTCCATTTTGCACCATTCGCACAAAATGATATCAACACCCCTCCCCACTCACCCTCAGTGAATTTTTGTGATTATTTGCTGCTATGTTCACACTTCGGCTCAACCAGACATTACATGGAAATAATACTAGGGGGGTGCAAGGAAATTACCCACACGAGGTCGGGTTGGAAAATTTTGCTGTTTGCGTTCACACATATGGTTCACCTGGATAAAGTCAGGATAATTTCAGGGTTTTGTTGCAAATGTGGATGGGCTTTATGATATGTCACTGCAAAGGTGCATTATGCAAAAGGGGCAAGTACCAACAAGTGTTTAGAATACTTTTCACTCTCTTTTCTTACTTATCTGAAACAAGACAAAAAATAAAAACATTTCTGTTTTTACAGTAAAACTTACCATGTCAAATTAACAGATGTAAACAAACAACTACTAATGATTTCAACTGAAGCATATTTATCCCTTCTTTTCTCACCTTAGTTGACCTCTCCTGCAAGAGGAGAATGTGTAAGTATTATTTTAACTAGGACATAAAGGAAACTCTTTGACCCTTTAACTGACTTGGCTCTTAATCCACTTCTACCTCCTCATCCCGCCTTTCATCATCACCTCTCACGTCCTCTCCCCTCATCTCTGCCACGCCTCTCTGACCTCACAGCGTGGCACCAATCACACGTATATGTGCCGTGGGTTTGAGCACGTCTTGCAACACAAACACAACAGTGCCGTTTGTCACGTCTCAGGGGCCTGGAGGCATTAAAACTTACTATAAAAAGAAATTGATGATTTCCATGACTAAGGTTGTGTTCACGCTGCTGACCCAGGTGACATGATTCAGGTTTTTGAAACGGAAATTGGATTCTTTTTCTGGCAGTGCAAACAGCTCAACATATTTCATTTGGTCCACCTTTAACAGTGGATCCATCAAGTTTAACATGAGTGTGCGACACACATTTAAAAAGTGTTGGAAACATTTAACATCTAAAGAATAAATCAGAATCGAGAGTTGAGGCTTGTGGTGTAACTTCTATGATTCCCCTATTTCCCAACATGCTCTCTGTTAGGTTCACTTCCTTGAAGTGATGCATCTCAAAGAAAAGACTCCCAGACATGTTGAAGGGGAAAAACTCTAGTCTTAGAGCAAAGTTAAGATGACGGCAGTATGAGTAAACTCTATGACCTCTTCAGACAAATGCTCTCTTCTTCCTTTTCAACATCTGCTGCCCCTTTACAACCTATAATTTGAGAGATGGAGGAAGAAAGAACCAGGAAGCACTCACCTTTTTAACCTGATCATCCTTGAGCTCAGTGAAGTAATATGCTAGAAGCTGGGCAGCAATCATCCTGGTCCTCTTTTTCTTTTATACACACATACAGACTCCTTCAAACACACACACTCACTCTGTCACACACAGACACACGTTCACCTAGAGCCAGATGGAGGAAAATCCAAAATAAAAAAAGGGTAAAAATAAGACAGGGCTAAAACTCCAATCTTGCTCATGTAATCTGTAATACGCCACAAGAAAAAAAGTCCAATCTGTTGTAGTTTAAAATAGAAAAGAGCTGCCTCATGTGCCTAAGACTCTACTCTCTCTCTCTCTCTCTCTCACTCTCTTTCTCTAGCCCCCTCTCTCTATAAGCATGTGAGTGAAGCAAGGAAGCATGAGTGAGACAGCAAGTTTAGCTGCAGGAGGCAGAAAGAGAGAGAGCAAGAGGAGGAGGAGGAGGGCCAGGTCTGAGCCCTGCCCACTGTCTCTCATCTTATTGGTCAGAGTAGGAGTTCCTGTGGGGGCGGTTGAGTGCCACATCCTCTTTTCAACCATTGGCTGGCCTGCTGATGAAATGGAGGCAAACTTTGGTGATGGAGGAGGCAGGAACAGGGAGAGAAGGGGGTTTGCATAAGTAAGGAGGGGAGCAGGCAGGGAGGGGTGGGGATAGGGATGTAATGTGAGGAGGGATCTTAGTGTTTTCAGGAAGTTATAAAGTGACACACCATTCAGTCTGTTAGTAAGAAAATGACTCACAATGCTGTAAAGCACGTCAGAGCACTCTAAGGCTAAGGCTGGGTCTACAGGAATTTGAATGCAGTGCTGCTCTACCAGTGACACCACAGGGGACCCCCTGAGGGTTTTTTTTTTTTTTGAGGTGTTGCAGCATAGTTTTATTTTTTTCTTGACAAACTGGATCTGCATTTCAGAGAGGGTTTTCCCCTTAAAAGACAAAGTTTGTGTCCACACCACGGCCTTAAATGTTGGGATGGATTTTTTTTTTTCCCACCTATATCAAAGTACTATTTAAACTATTTAAGGAGGTTGGGTTATGACAAAACAAGAAATGTAAATATGTCGTGATTTGTCTCTTTAAGGATTTGAGATCATTTTAAATAATTTTACGCATTTCATCAGGTGTGTAGGTGGGCTATATCTGTCAGAGTTCAGTTTGGTTCACCAGTTTTATTGAAGTATTTCTCTTGTTTTGAAAATTCAAAAACAAGGCAACTGGACTGTGTAGAGTTTGTTGGGAAGACGTTTCACTTCTCATCCAAGAAGCTTCTTCAGTTCCTATTTCTCTCATTCTTTGTTTCAAAACTCTCTTAAAGAGCTCATATTATGTTTTCAGTTTTACATGCTCTTAAGTGTGTTTTACATGTTTCCTTTGTATGATAGAGTACTTCTCTGCGCAAGACATGCAGCTTCTAGTGCTGTTTACAGGTAGAGAGAGAGAGGTCCTGGATCCAGCATGGTACTGTACACTTACTCATGCATGAACAGAATCACTTAATTCCTCTCGAGGTGACAGTCATTTTAAAAAATGGCAGCAAAGCATTCATGTTAGTCCAATGCAGGGGCAGTGTTGACTCTGATTTTAGGCAGACGCAAATACTGAGTCACCTAGATTAATCCAACAAGAATTTGAAACTAAATATAAAGCTATGCGTGTCTCATGATGCAGCTTTAAAAATGCACGTTAACCATGTTTAGGCCTAACAGGACCTAGAGCAATGTGAGAGTGGACCAGCAGGGGACTGAGAGAAGTGGAGTTTTATTGGGTTTTGTGTGCCTTTATGTTGTTGTACGGCTCCTCAGTTTTTAGCTTGACATTAAACAGACATCAGTACTGAGGGGATTGTTTGGCCAAAAAAAACAAACCAGACCACTGAGTATTAGATGTACCATGAAGTCAATCTACTATGGCTCAATTATGCCATTAGAAGCAACAATATGAGACTTTTTTGCCTCGAAATAATAGTTTCAAAGTAGTACACAATAAGTCATTGGGGACAATGGCCTTGGTCACCTGCTCTCATTGTCATATATGCTATAGCAGCAGACTGTGAGAAGTACTGTACTACAGCTTTATGATTCTAGTTTACATGCCAGTCTGCAAGTAAGAAGAAGCCAAGCCTTGAAGCTAAGATATGGAGGAGGATGGTGACTAAAGCAGGCTAGGAGTGAAAAAGAAAAAAAAAACAGGAAGGAAAAAGATATTCAGATGAAAAAGCCAGATGCCAATCTCCCTGTTTAAAAGTAATTGTGCTGTTAGTTTTACTGTAACACTATTTTTAGGCTGGAAAAGTTACATATTGCTGCAAACGGACTTCTATCCCTGCATCAGCATACATCAGGGGTACCCAAAAGGGTGCCCACGAGCACCTAGTAGCCCACAGGGAGCCAATGAGGTGCCCTCAGGGACATTTTATAAACACTTCAGAACTTGATAGAAATAAATTCAACAAAAAATCCCAAATGTAACGTGCTTCATGTTTTAAAACCACCTATTTTTCCCAAAACTTTGGCCTGCATGGAGTCAAAGTTTATGTTGATGCAATGAGTGCCCACCAGAGCCCTTACATTTTCACTTAAAAAAAATCACAAGACTGTTGTACATTGCAGCAAAGTATAACAGAGAAATAAATAATTTAAGATGCTTGTAAGTATAATGCTCTCATATTATTTCATAATCTGTAGTAATAACTCCTTTGTCCCTCAGTAGAGGGGAGGAGGAGTAACAGGAAGACAGAGGATGGGAAGGAGCAGTGGCCACTTTTTGATACCCTGTGTTCCTTTTCACCCAGTGTACTACTATACAGTGCTGCTGCTGGAATCTTAATTTCCCTGAGGAAGTCTTCCCAAGGGATTAATAAAGTTTTATCTAATCTAATCTAACCTAACAATTATTGCTCGAAATTATTTAAAAAGTAAACATGCAGTTTCATACGTTGCCTATTAAATGCATAACATTTATTATTTTAAGGTAGACTATAACATTTATATAACTTAAAGACACTGAACCAAGCAAGTAACCCTCCGTAATTTGCCTCATCTTCAGGGTAGCTGTCAGGTGCAAAAAGGTCTGGGACCGCTGGTATACATGCACCGGGGGACATTTGATTACTGACAGAGGAATGTCTTCCTTTGCTACAGTGTGTGGTGGTATGCTGTCTTTTAGCTATGGAGGACTTTCTTCCAAATGCAACTAGTTAGCAAACTGTTTAGCAGTTGTATTTGTGGAAAAAAAAGAAATAGCTTTACAGCTCTGTATATTTTGTACAACTCTGCTTTTGGTGCAAACAACATCGGTGATATACCTCTTGTTCTGCTATTCTCTGAATGCATATTGCTCAACTTCAAGGCCAAAGACCACTGAAACCAATTCCATACAGCTTGACGTACAAACATCGATCAATCTCCAACCCATTGAGCATTTGTCCAACTTTTAAAAAATAAATTTAGTACACTTTCTGTTGTATAGTCATCTTAAGCACAGTTTAAGTCTAACCTCCTCCTTTCGAGTTAAATGTACTGACTGAGACCTTTGACGGACACAGGAGAGAGAGAGGTTCAGACTCCCATCAGTAAACACTAACTTAAGTCAAATTGTAGTTCTGCAGAAGCTCCGCAACAAAGTTTTTGTTTTGGTCTTCCTTTTGTACCCACACATTGCATCTATAATAGTGTAATACTGCTGTTCCAGTGTAAGCATTAGTGTGAGCACACAGCAGTAGCACTACAAGAACACACAGTGCTGCTCTGCCTCACCAGCTCAAACATTGCAGATTGCCAGCTTGTTTCCTCCATTATGACTTTGTCACCACTTCCGATAGCATATCAGGGGTGGCACAACTTTGCCCCACCATTCTGTCTCAGTTTGGTAAACACTGCAAATGAAATATAACAGGGACAAAAGTATTGTGCATACATGTGCCAATATGCAAGTGCTAACTCTTAACAATTGCAATGAACAAAAGTGTCAGAGATAAAGCATGACAATTTGTGTCAGGGGATGCTAAAATCTATTCAAGCCCAGAGTTCCCTTGAATAGATAGGTAGAATAGATAGATATATGAATGGAAGCCCAGTTAATTTCCACCAACCTTTCTAAACATCATGTGAAAACAAAACCACTCACTCTCTCAATAACTTACTTCCTCTGGCTCCACTGTCCTCGCAGACAGACGTGACATCATAACAACAGCAGCAGCTTTGTGTAGTCTGAACTCTCAAAGAGAACCAGTACAGACACAGAGGGCCTGTAATCCTTTATGCACTCAATATGTGGGCCGTGTCATTAATTCCACCTTAATTCCAACAGAGTGACAATGGAACAAATGTAATTGCTTCAGTTTCCAGAAACACATTTTTAATAGATATAAAGCTTTGTAACTGGTTTTGACCTCTAAATTTGATGTGGGAGGTCTGGGAAACAAAAGTTTTAAAGGTCCTCATCATAATTTTACCTGATAACAAAGGTGAATAAAAACTATGTGACTAGCTCATTGTCAAGTAAGAGAAGTGTTCTTGATACTGTATATTACCTTGACAAGCAAAGGACATTTGACCTTGCCCCGCCAAACCCTCTTAGTTTATTTTTGAATGAAACTAAACCCCTCTTCAAAACTGGAGGAAAATCCTTAAAAGCATTTTACAAATATCACTTTCACAAGCAGGGGTTGACCTATGACCTCAAAGTCAAACAGGAGACTCCATGACCTTAACTTTGAACTGTGACTTCAAAATCAAACCAAATCATAATTATGTTATAGGAGACATTTGTGCAAAGTTTGAGAAAAATCCCTGGTGGCATTTTGTAATATTACATCAGCAAGACTCCCTCTCACAAGAAAAAGCTGATCCTGATACTTCCATGACCTTGACCTTTGACAGTGGCCTTGAAAATCTAATCAGGTCATTCACGTAATGGATAAAAATCCCTTTAATTGTAAGTAAGATATTTTATTCCATAAACCAAGTATGTCATTGAGGCCCCATGACCTCATCCTCTGTCCTTGCCTGCAAAATCGAATTAGGTCATTCTTGAGTAAGAGTGGCCATTAGTGCAAAGTTTGAGGAAAATTCTCCAAATTGATCCAGGAATATTACATTCACAAACAAATGTTGGCTGCATGAGTTATTGACCTTAACTTTTGACCAGTGACTTTCAAACTATGGCTATTTCATCCCTGAATCAGCTTGGACATTTTTGTAAAGTTTTAAGAAAATTGCAAATTATTCTAAAGACATTTTATTGACAGTCAAAAGTAAGGGATAATCATGGGGCTACACTGCCTTGAACTTTGCTCCATGACCCTCAAAGGCTATTCTGTGTATCCTTGAGTCAGTCTGGACATTTCCAAAGTGTTTGACACATGTCCTCACAGCAAAGGATAAACATGGGGCTCCAAAGACCTCTTCTCTTCAGAATCTACATCGATCATCCTTGGATCTCAGTGAACATTCATTCAAAGTTTGAGGAAAATCCCTGAAATGGATTGTGAGTTATGTACACTGGAGTTGGTCTGTACAGATGTGCAGACAGACAACACAAATACATGAATGCCTGCAGCCTCAGCTGTCAGAAGAGAGAAATAACTTGTGTGAAGCTGTGGTTGCATGTCAACTAACTCTTTTCATTTGTAACAGCTATGACTTCATGTCACCACTGCCAAAGCCATCGTCTCAAGTTTGCATTTTTTGACTGACAAACCTGACAGTGTAGTTTGTAAGAAAAAAAAGAATGTTAAATGAATGAAAACATCACACTTACTTTATAGAACAGATATACTCAATTGCATTATCTGCACACCAACTTTCCATTATTTTCAAAATATTACACATCATTGTGAGACCAGCCTGCATCCTTTCTGTCTTATTAGAATTTAATAAGTAAAGAACTGGTTTTGTACCGAACTCACTCTTTGCAATCTCTCACAAGCTCCATTTCATACAAGTGTTGACTGGCACAAATTTCTAAGACTGTTATTTTCAATCCCCGACCTGCCAGGACTTGTTGAGGTCATATAAGCAGCAGTGAGAGCTGTGCTGGTTATAAAAAAAAATCTGTCAGGACAGCACAGAGCACTGTGTACTTGAGCTAATGATTTAAAGAATAAACAGGACTTTTCTTGATCCCATCACAGAAATCATCCCTTAGATCTGATGTAAAATTACCTAATTATGCCACAGATAATAAAAAACTGAACCTTGAATAGATAGATAGATAGATAGATAGATAGATAGATAGATAGATAGATAGATAGATAGATAGATAGATAGATAGATAGATAGATAGATAAAGATACATCAATCATATCATATCATATATTGGCTAAACTGTCTGCCTACATCCACATATCTATCTTGCCAAACAATAAAATACTCTGAAATATCAAAGCCTGTTTCCTCTAATGACCCAAGCATTTTAAAAAAGCTTTTAGACATAACCACGGCTCTAATAATTAGCAACCCAGCAGGAAATTGATTGCAGGGAAATGCAAACACAGTAATTCTCAGACCAATATTTACAAAGTACCATTTGCCACTCTGCTCCTGCTGCAGACCAATGACAGGAAGCCATGACCAACAAAGTGATGACAAGCTGCAAACAACATGATGGCTCTCTGCAGGATTATGACTCAAGATAGCACACAATATTCTACCTACACACTCATGTTCAGCCTCCTCCATCCTCACATCGTCCATTCCCAAAGTATTTTCTCAACCTCTCTCTTTGGGGTTATAATTTTTCTTCTGTCTCATTTCCAATACCTCCAGCAACAACATGAGCACCGTTACTAATCTGACATCCCTCAGCATTTGCATTTCATAACAGATAATCCTCATAGTGTTAGCACCTTCAGATTATGATACATGAAGATAATTCAATTACCTTTATCAATAAAGTTTTCCAATGATGAAGTGGAGGAAGCATCCATCTGCTGTCAAAGGGATGATCTTTCAGAGCATATTTGGATCTTATCTTTCCACAGTCCACTGTGTTTACAGGTTTATCCCCTGGCTTGAGGCTTCCTCTCATTTTTGAGGCTTTAATAGTAAATCTTGGCTCCTGTATTGTTGTTAACAAAGCAAAACCCAACAGAAAAAGGTCTGAATTTGTTTAAGTCCTAAAAGACAGTGTCTCAACTCTCATGTCTGCTGGAGTCTCTCCATTCTGTGTTTGTGTGGATGAGTGTGCTTTTTGTCAAAGCACTTATTGTTGGGTTGCGTAATAGACAAAGACATATTCACAGGGCCTTAAACCTACACACAAACATACTCACAAACAAAGACAATCCAATAATCCCAACACCTTGATCTCTGAGAAATGTGACTCAGTGTTGGCTCTTTCATAGGTCTGCAGACCCAACTATCAGGGAGCCCACCCTTGTAGCATCTGTTGCTGGGCTACTTCCAGGTAGACTAACTTTCACAGAGGCCAAGTAATTTTATTGTGTTATAGTGATATTGTGTCTTTATAAACCTGACTTTAGCATGGTTAAAATATGGGCCCTGTGTGACTGCAAGGGTGACTTAAGGCAACTTAACTACAACACTGAACACTTTTTCAACCTGCTCCTTAAACCAAAGATTAGTCCTGGAAATTTTCATCAGTGGTTAAGACTCTGGACACTGATAATTAAACCTACTAACAGTCACAAAGAATACTTACATATGCTTAAGGGTCACTGAAAACAAACCAATACTTAAGTGTGATGTTCTGATAAATTTAAGTAAAAAACTTCAACCAAATTGTAAAATTAACTCTTGACAAATCATGTCAGTGGAGTGAAAATAGTCTTTATCGAGAAATGCTTTCAGTGTTGCTGTATGTTTTTCATTTAATAACAAAAGGTGGTCCAGATCTGATAAAACTGCTAGTGAAGCTGTTAGCATCAATGTTAATCACAAGTACGAGCAGTCACTTCCTGCTGTAGCTCCCACCTAATTCTGCCCTGAAGGATGCTGATTAGGCTGTGCTGCATTGAGTTGCTTACAATAATTGTAAATTGAGGCTTGGCAAGATGAATCTGCCTTATTACAAACATTGAATCAGGCAGATCCAGGTGTTGCACAAGGTTTCTGACTTATTTGAAATAGCATGATGGCTCTTTGGTAGCATTAGCTAACTAGTGTTACAACAGTTATCACAGGTAAAAAAAAAACAGGCTGTATGTCATGTTCTGGTCATGTTAAATTGCTGTAACGTTCCTTGATAGCAAACTTGCTTACCTTATGTGACCAGAGGATTTCTGTGATTATAACAAACAATATTGAAAAATTCAGTTACATATTTGACCCTGTTACACTTCTGTGTTTAGCAGCATTAGCATAATACAGGCCTGATGATGAAAGTACTCTGCAGCATTAACTAATTAAGGTAAACATGAACCTAAAATTTAACAATGCTGGTCCAGTACACCATAAAAACTATTAAACCTGTCAGCAAAATATGAACTCACTGAATGTGCCACAAACAGAAAGCTAACATGAGCAGACATTGCTAGCATCAGACATACTACATGTATGTAATCAAGCAATTTGAGCAAGTTTCTGCAGATTTTAAGTTATCCTCTGTTTGTTCTTTCTGTTACTGAGGTACTGTCAATAAAAGAATAAAATTAACTATATTTTCATTTGAGGAAGCCCGATCATGGAGTATTTTCAGCTGTTTTGAATGGGAAGGAGTTTGGGGAGGTCTAATCTAACAAAAATCAAGCAGACTCGATAAAGGGTCAGTTCCCAAGCACAGACTCTGAAAAGCAACAGAGAGTTTGTAACTATGCTAAAATAAAATAACATGTATTTAAAGAGCAGAACAGAGAGGAGAGGATTGGCAAATATTAAAAGAAACATAGAGTAGCACAAGAACATGAGTGGTGAAGAAAGGATGCCAGTGTCTGTATTTGTCAAATCACCATGTGAGGATACAGTAGCCTGACGTTTGAGTGAGTGTCTGCACTTAAGCTGTAGAGTCGGTGCCTGTGTGGTTTCATTGTGACATGACTAGGTCACGACTAGGACGGCGCGGGATTACAGTTGTGTGTGTTTGTGTGAGTATGTGACGTAGTGCTCAGCTGGTAGAATTGTAACATGTTAATCCCTGTCAGATTAGCTTCTGTTTGCACGCATCCCATCTCTATACATCTCCTTCTCCTTAAGTGTAATCCAGCCAAAATAATGTTTTTTGTTTGTTACAGTGGCCTTGGTTTAGGATTGCATCTATACTTTTGCAATCTGCTGCATACATTAAAATGTTATCTGATGTGTCGGGAATGGGTTTCTTTAACGGTTATATGTTTATTTATGTGTGGCATTGAGAAGTCCGTACTTTATGATTGGTCTAACATTTGTCAAAGGAAATATCAGTTTCTGGGGATGTAATTGTACACTTAATCTTATCTATGATGTATACCAGAATGCTTGGTTTAGGGCAGGATATTAACATTTTTAATTTTCATCTTTTTTCCCCAAATGATCTGAGATCTGAGCCAGTTGATAAAATAAAATAATTGCCTCTAAATTAGTGCCACTAAGTAGTATTAAGACTAATTACATATTGTGAGCCAAAGTGACAAAATTCTGTTGTTTTTTTGTTGTTGTTTTTTTTTGCACCTATGCAAATCATCTGATTTCCACAATGTTCTATAGGCTCAATTCTGCTCTTTTTCCCCCTTCATTTAGGGATTGTACCTGGTAATCAATACTTTTTTGACATCACATGTGATAGGGTTTCAGGGAAGCTGGGCAAATACCAAAGTATGACATTAAGACACTGCTAATCACTGAATTGTCAAAGAGTGTGGTCACTTAAAGTGTCAAAAATGGAGTGTCAAACTCAGCAATCAAAGCCCTCCCCTTGTCATCAGCCCTGTGCTGTTTGCCAATTCCCCTGTACTTCAACAGTTTTTGTTTTGCTTCTTGTCACCATGTGTGGGACAAAACTTGTCTCCTAGCTGTGACATAAAGCCTAGACCAAGAACCAGATACACAGCTGGCTTGGTGTCCTCCATTGTTTTTGTGTTATTGTCATGGGAGTACCACACAGCTGTGCTGGGAAGAACCTGTCTAAGTTTAAGACTTTAGAAGTATAGTACACTGCGTTGGAGAACAAAGTACCTGATACCAAAACTGAGTAAAGTCAAGTCAAGTTTCACCAGTACCTTGTGTGGAAAAGCACCATGAGTGACATGTTTCAAGCACTGACAACAAAAACCAGGTGGTACCCTCTTTATAGATTATTTGATATGGTTTTGTTCCATTTCTATTGATTTCAAGCATCATCCTTTTCACAGAAATAGCATAGAGTCCCATTTTTGCTCCCTCCAACAATCAAATTCGCTGGATTAAAATTTAATACATAAATAAACAAACTTTTGCTGATTTCGCAAAGTGCACACTTGCACTGTTGTTTCAGGGTTGGAGTGTGCAGACAGCCAAATGAAGACAGAGGAGACTGGGCAATGATCCAGCAAGACAGATAAGCCGACAGACTTGAGTGACTCGAGCTGCACAGATACACAAGCACACACTCAGACTCACTGACACTCAGACAGACAGACAGACAGACAGGAGAGAGACAGACAGGCAATCACAAGGTTGAGGCGTCAGTCCAGGCTGATGGAACAGAGCGCTGCTTATTGTTGGAAAATGTGGTCATAAGCATTCCTATCCTCCTCCTATCCTTCATCAATACACACAAACACACACAAGGACATGTTCTTTGTCTATCCAAAAAACTGGATAGACTATTGTCCAGTTTAGCCATTTTAAAGAGGAAACCATGACATCTGAAAAATTAAAAAACCCTCTGAAAACAGTGATGATTATCGATATAGTGACTTTGCTCTACCAGCATTACAAGTAGATTTTGGTTTTCTTGAAATCTCAACTTACACCTTGGGACAATAATGCTGCTGTTATTGTAGTAATGAGATGGATTTTTGGGCAAATGACCAAAACTAACTAATTTTCATCGGAGACAAAGTGTCATCATCTTAAGAGAGCTGGATGAATTAGATGAAATATCATATAACACCTGGAGTCCTCTATTGTTCAAACCTGCCTTAGGAGTTGGTCTTGGTTTATGAACACATCACTGTGTCTGCTTTGAGACAGCTGTTTGTTCTTCATGCACATCAGAGGGACTGAAACATTTTATTTTTTGTAAGATCATGCACATGAACTGGCTACTAAATAATATTCTTTAAAGACTCCTAAAACTGCAGTAGCTGTAACCTTTGGTCTCATGGCCACCTCATGAATGTTAGTCCTCAAACTGCTTCTGTCTTTGGTAAAAGTTCTTTAATACCTTAAAAATAAGCATTTTGGGTAAGCATAATGCACAGGTCTTTCTGCTGAGAGTTGCTGAATTAATGGCCCAATAAAAACGTAACCATTTTGGGAATGTTGTACACCATTAAAGTCAAACTTTGTTAGACAAAGAAAGCTGTTGATTTCTTCTGCACTATGTTTCTCTCTGTTTGTGATTATTACTTCACTTCTTTTAGTCTGTTTTGTTTTTGTTTTGTATAAGATATTAGGAATCAAAATAAATAAAGCTGTTACTGCCCACCTCAGTCAAACCTAAAAATAACATTGATTGAGGCTAAGGAGGTTTTGAAAGAGTATCATGGTGTTCTTATGTTCAATTTCTTTTTTTAATAATTACTATTCTCATTATTATTAGTAAATATTTCTTTGTTCACTTATGCATTGTTGGTTTGTTTCAGTCTTTTTGATAAAAGCATGAAGGCAACTACACAGAAAAAGCAATTAAGTCAAAGATCTATAAAGTGACAGTTAAAAAATTATCACATAATGTAACATTAATTTCATTCTGCACTGTTATCATATGACTTGTATCCTCTTGGATTGTCTAATTATATTGTAAGGTATGTTTGGCATTGCATTGCACCATACTGTATGATATCCTGAGCTATTGTACTGTATTGATTGCATTTTTAAATTAAGATCATGTACTGTTATTAAATGACATTGTTCAATATCATATTGCATTGTATTGTACTGAATCATGATTAACTGACTGTGGTAAATTTTGTCTTTTAGGATAAGTTGTTTGTGAAACATTACACTTCTGTTTTGGCCAGGACTCCCTTTAATTGAGATTTTTCATTTAAAAAACTATCTTGATAAAATCAAGGTAAACAAACCGATAACTGATGAGAAAAACTGATTGCAAGAGTATACACAGAATCAGTGAACAAGCAGAAGAAATAATGACATCTCCAATAAACGGAAAGACATTTTAAGCCTGGCCAGCATTTGGTCTAGTTTATTTGGATTTACATTAAGTTCCAACCTTGAGTAGTTTTCTGAGTGTTACTTTTGTTATCTGTGTTTTCCTTTCAAACATCAAAACTGAGCCTTTGTATCAATGACTAATCTCTCTATGGCTACTGCTGTCTTGTCATCATGCAGCTGTGGGTGGGACAATTTTCCCACCACTGACCCAGGATTGTTTTAAAAGTAAAAGGATTTGGTTTAAAGCCACCAAAAACCAGTCACACATTAATATAGAAATTTGGGATCCCTGTGGTCCATCTATAAATATCACAGAATAAACAATTACTGAGGGAAGAATAAGAGGCTTTTCCCTGCAGAGATTCAGAGCAATCAGCTTTTTGTGCATTTTTGTAAAATCCAATATCTGTTATCCAGTTCTTTAAATATCTTCCAAGGGTGAAATCTAATCCCCGGCAGCAGTGGTTTTGTTACAGCTGGATGCACATGCAGCAAAACAGGCAGCATGGGCGGGAAGCCTGTGAAGGATCAGCATGTGTCCTGTGCTGTCAGGTGGAAAGAAAATGTTGCTGAATCCGATTTAATTTGAGGTGGCACATCACTACCTGCAGGACATTTGGAGTGGCACAGTGGAAACTGAGTAGTCCATATAAAGGAGAATGTGCTTGCACCAAATCCATTTGTTTCAGTCATGTGCAGTTACATCTCCTGCGTCTTTCTGGTCACCGCTGAGATGAGAGCAGCACCTTTGCCGCTGCCCTCCTCTGATGGCATGAAGGTCACAGTGCACTGAGGGGCCAAAACTCTGGTGGTTTCTTGAAGGATTCGAGAGAAACTGAAAAAAGCAGAAGAGAACAAGTCCATTTAAAAAATGTTTTAGAGAAACTGTATAAAGCAGGGGTGTCAAACTGATCCAGTAAAGGGCCACTGTGGCTGCAGGTTTTCATTCCAACCAAGCAAGAACACAGCTGATCCAACAATTCAACTGTGTAAAGACAATCCAGTTGATTGAGTAATTTGCATCAGCTGTGTTCTTGCTTGGTTGGAATGAAAACCTGCAGCCACAGTGGCCCTTTACTGGATCAGTTTGACACCTGTGGTATAAAGGATCACACCTCTGTTTTGGTGTGTCTCTTAAATGACAATGAGCTCCTTCTAATCTTGTCTCTCTCCACAAGGGGTAGCAACAGGAGTACAGCAGTGTGCTAGTCTATTCTTACTGACACAGCTTTTCTTTTTGGTCATCACATGTGATACTACTCAGCAAGCCCGTTCCTTTTTACCTGCAAGGTAGCACAGGAATACAGAGAGCAGGGACCCGAGAAGAGATCGAAAAGCAAGATGAAAATAAGGGAAAGGCTGACACTGTGTTTGTCTGGGGAAGTTTTTTATGTTTTAATTTCATTTTGCAAACTAAAATGAAATGAAAACATAAGTTTAATATAAATCTAAGAACTATAATGGCATCATATTTTCATCCAGAATTGTGCTTGGTGTCAGTGAGTAAACAAATATTAGTAACTGTATATACTAGGTCTAAAAAAAGCTGAATTGGTGCATCCCTACTTCTAATCAAACCCTTGTCAGGAGTTTTACAACAAATAGTCACATACTGTGGATGTAGTTTGTAAAGTGCCCCGTCGACCCCCACAGTGATATACAGGTGGTCCAGTCCTCGGTTTTCTCTGATCTTATCGACCACAGCCGCCATGCCTGCTCCACACAGCTGAGCTGCTCGACGTGACACAGCTCCACAAACCTGTAATTCAATGAAAACGTTATCAATATTATGATAAAATGTCAAACCACATCTCAGTGAGGAGAGATAAATGTTTCAACAGTGACACTGCAGCACGGAGCAAGATGTTTAGTACTCTTGGTCTTGAGTGTAAATATGTAAACTTTTAACCTCTCTCTGGTATTTTAGACATATTTGAGACCAGAAAAGGGACAAGAGGTTGCACTGTTCTACATCTAAATGCTGACCCTAAACAGGTAAGTTTAAAGTTGAAGAATGATAATGAAAAAAAACACTCCATTATTATAAACATGCTACTAACACAAGCTATTTTACACTTATATAACAACACATTTAAATATCATGGTGTAGAAAAATCCCTGGTGTGATCCATAAGCATGATGGATGTATCATATTGTATGTATCATAAGTTCTCATTTTAGTCCCTTTGTCTCTGCCCACCTTCCTGTCTTTGTACATCCCTCTTAAAAAATAATAAAAATAAACAAAAGTAGAGTAAAATAAAACAAGACAATAAAAAGAAAATAAACAAATTTCTCATTCCTATTCAAAATGTATGTCCAATAACAATAACATTTTCAGTTTTAAACAAGTTTGTGAAAGATTTCTTAAATATTTAATTTTTTTTGTTTTTATGTCAAGTGGTCTGATAAATTTTGTTAAACACTGTATATATGTTTTCAACACCTGATAGGTTGTCCTTGCAGTGTTTAGACTAATATTTGGTTCCAATACTTAAAAAGTCATCAGACTCTGTTTTGTTTATATTTTAAAGATGTCCCAAAGATGTTCACTTTAACATCGAACAAAGTGATTGTTTTCTAAATTATCCACCTCTTTAACAATGATGCTGTCATCACAGTTGCTGTCGAGGCCGAGGTGCTGTAGAATACATCTGACCTGCAGTAAAGCCAGTCGGTCACTAGAGGGAGACAACAACATAATTATACATATGTTTTTGTTTTAGTACAGTTTGAGCAGGTAGAGATTTAAAGCACATCATCACAAACCTTATCTATCCTAAAGTCAGCGGGCACACAGTTTCTCCTACCTCTCTATCTGTGACAGGTATTTGGTCTCAAATATTCCCGGTCTTTTCAAACACTCAGTGACGTGTCCTCGGAACAGTAAACCCCCTCTTGTTAAATCCAACAGCACCTGACGAACAATTTCACCCAAGTACATCCCACTGGTCAGCTTTTCAAACCTGCACATTCACAAAGACACACACAATTAATATGAACTATAAAGTACAAAAAGCCAAAAAACACAGGGAAGTCTGCAAATTTTATAGAGCTTAAACCAGATTCATCTGTTAATGAAAACTGATAAACAATGGAAACTAAAATATAGAAAGAAACCTTCTGAGTGGAACCAAAATAAATGAGGATCTACTTAAAACAATAACAGCAGTGAAATTATGTTTATATTATTATTATTATACTATTATCTGTGTTTACAAAACTGATTAAAATTAAATCATAGATAAAAAGGTCCCGCGCAAGCATACTTAGAGACAAATAGCTTATCCTTACAATTTGTCAAAGTTAAAATTTACAGATAAAATTCTTCATGCAATATTTTAAAGGGCATTTCTATTTTGAGACATTGCATGAGATCTCTTTCCTAACCAAGTAAAAAACTGAGTTAAAACAGGCACTTAAATGAACAAAAACTTAAATAAAAGTAAGCATGTTCAAAAAAATCAAATCTAAGTTAACCAGCGTATCAACAGGAAAACTAGTTAAAACTTCACTCCAAAACATAGTTAGTACAAAATTAATATAAAATAAAAAAAATTAAAAACAATCCTAACCTTGGCCTAAACACCTGAACTCACAACCACACTTGAACACAAACTTAAAAAACAACAGTGAGTGCTTCTAACCTTTGTTTTCCAGGGTTGACAGAGTTTTTGTTCACCTCAATGTCATACGGTGTGATGATGTCATCCAGCGAGCCGTCATCACCCAGACCCCCCCACTCTGTGTTTATGCACATTTTCTGTATTTCAGCGTTGCCCTCTTTCCTCTTTCTCTCAGGCCTCTCGATCTCCTGTGAGCAACAAGAAAAGAAATATGTGAGTTTATATCATCAAACCTGAAATTTCCTCACTCACTGAAAAAACAATCATTGTGATCATTCTTTAAGACGTCATCAACCTTGTCCTCGTCTTCCTCAGTTGTCTCCTCTTCTTCTTCCTCTCTTTCTGTCTTCTGTTCAATTTTCTTAATATTCTTCACCTCCTCCATGTAACACACATTCGAGCCAGTTCCTGTGAAATAGTCAGAAGCACAACTTCAGTCTAAAAAAACGGTTGAGGGGCATAAAAAAGAATTCACACATAAAATGACACTGCAGAAGCTTGTGGTGTATGAATATAAGTCTAGTCTTATCTGAATCTGAACACACAAAAATGAAAATCTACACTTAACTTACCGGCAATCAAGCCAATCTCACACTGAGGGTCCTCGTATGCACAGGTCATCATGGTCCCAACTGTGTCATTAACCACTGCTACGATGTCCAAGTCAAAGTCCTGCATGCACAAATACACTCTTATATATAGAAAAACACACTCATACACAAACAGTTTATTAATTTTACTTTGGTGTTTATTCAGTACTAAACAACATGATTACATGTTGCTAATTGCTCATGTTTTTACCCTCTCTGCACTTTGAGTTCAAAATGTTACAATCTGGGGTTGAAATGGACTTTTTTTGGGGGCTTTTTGTGTTTCATAAAGAAACAAGGACCATTTAAAAATGAGGCATGTCATTCATGTGCAATTTATCCTTGCAGGCAGTTTGGTGCCCCTGAGTTTAATGAAAGGATTCACAGCTAAGTACACAACGGTTTTATTTACAATTGTTCATAATCTAGAATAGCATAGAACAGTATTTCTTTTCAATTCAAATCATTACACGCTGTGTGTTTTGATTTCATAAAACTTCTCAATGCAGGGCGTAGGTAAAAAAAATAAAAATAAAAAAAAAGCAGGAGCAGCTTTATTTCATGTGGACACATTCAAGGAACATGACTTTGGCTTATTTTGTTTTGGGAGTTTGACCATCAAATGCATTACTTATGCATGTCAAATTAAATAAAACAGAAGAGGCTCAGTAGATAGAGACGGAAAGGGGGTGGCAGAGTTGGGGAAGACGTGTAATGGGCCTCAGATGGTAATCAAACCCAAGCAAAACAACTGAGTCAAGAGCCTTAACGCATGGAGGGTGTACAGACATAACCCACTCAGCTACCAGGACCCCTCATATTGAAAAAAAAAAAAAAAAAAAATCCATTGACTGATATTACTACCTAATTTATATCTACATAGTTTTTTTCTGGAAAAAATAGAGCTTCGTTAAACTTTTAAATCCAGGTCATCCGAATAAAATTGTACTCACGTTGCGTCTCTTGATGGCCTCTCTGAGCATCTCAACAACATCATGTCCCTCACAGTCTGTGGCCTTAAAGCCTTTAGTCCAGCTCACAAGTGTGCCCTGCAGAACAGACACAGATTACAAAGGGTTGCATTTTCTATCTTCGACGTGTATGCTAAAATAAAAGGCCCTAACTTAAAAGAGTGGCACATGAATGAGTCCTAAAATGCATTTCGGAGTTAGTATTTGCGCACTTCTGGTGCCCATGAGTAACGGAGTACATTTGTGCGCGTTCTGGCAAAAAAGGTGCAACACCGCAATCTGCTGGCATAGTGGTTGGCTTGGGTACTGCACAGAGAAAAGAGGACTTCATTGCGGTGCTGATTAAATTGTCCCGAGCATAGACGTAATAAATAAACTCCTTTATTATGTCTGGGGTCCCGAGACTGTGATGGTAAGTTTCCCACATCACTGCGGTGCTGTATGCTGTGTTGCAGGAAAGACCTGTAATATAACACCCCATAATCCACCTGGTCGTCGTCTGTGGTCTGTAGAGGCGACAGTAGTGTGGAGTTGCATCTCACAGATAACTGTGACCCGTCACACGTCTTGAAGTCTGTGTGTTTTTTAATTGGTTTGAAAAATGCCTGAAATATAGTCCGTGGTAAACATATGCATACAATATTAAAATTTATTTTTTTCTACAGCATAAGATAAATATATAGAATTACCTGCTTATGAATTTCAAAGTGTTATAACATTTTTAAAAGGACAGTTGCTAACAAACTACAACCATAGACTACAAAAATGGTGGTCGACCTTAAACTTAATAATTTCTGATAGTCTGTAATGAACAATATTCCATACAAAACAGCCACAGCTATGAACACCAACATGCAGTTCACACTAAAGATACTTTTCTTAAACAAGAGGTTGCACCATGAGATGCTATACGCTAAAATCACAGATGTGCTTTTCAGTCAAGCCGCCATGTTGTAGTCCTATAATAGCCTGAAAATAACTTTTTACTCTAATTACATTTACATTTTAAAGAAGCATGAAAGTTGTGTTTGTAAAGATTATCATGATAAACAAAACGTGTTCTTTCTGTAGACTTATTTTTGCCACAGAGATAAAAAAAAAAAAAATCCCCAAAACAACTGAAAAATCCCAGAGGCTGGGATGACCCACAGATGGCCATAAGGGGAAATAAAGGGGAAAGCTTTGTGGGGCCCAACCTCAAAGGGGGGTCCATTCATGTTAAATGGTCCAACCTAAATCTAAGCAGGTAAAAACAAACTTTACTTTTAACCCAAATACTCACATTTGTATATGGGAACTTCAGTAAAACACAACCTGTTTCAAAAGGTAAACCCTTTTTTCTGTAATATTGGACTTTGTTAAACCAGAATTTTGTTATCTCTGCACCACTCCATAAACTGAAGCCTAGAGCACACACCATACTCACCGTGTCAATAGCTGTTTGCTCACACGGGAAAGAGAAGGTGAAGCCTGCGGGAAGATGAGCATTTTTCATCCCCATGTACTCCAGGAAGTCACTAATACAATGCGCTAAATGATCAAACAACTAGAGAAAGAAAAGGAAAGGGATGACAAAATAACATGCCAAAAACGTCAAAGATGAATGTGACTTTCACTGATATCAGTAAGCATAACATTTATAGTCTGTGTATATTTACTGATACTATATCTCAAACTTAATGTCATACCTCTTCTCCAGTTCCCTGCATTATCTCCAGTGGTATGGTGTAGATCTTATGGTAGAGTCTTGCATTCTGTTGCACACCTTTTTTAAAGTTTACTAGCATTGCTCTAAAGTTTGTTCCTCCCAGGTCCAAGGCAAGGTACTTTCCATGTTCTGGAATAACACAAATAGAAAGAAATAGCACACTGATCTAGTTTTTATGTCTCAGCACCAGCAATAATCTATTCCTAATGTTTGGTCATTGGGGCTCCTCTTTGGATCACAATATCTCAAAAACACTTTTCTTAACAATTAAAAACTTACAGCAAAGGGTTATGTAGCATCAGGACTTTTCTCCCTCCGCACCTTAATGGTGCCAGCAGCTGCCTAAAATGCTTGTATCTCCAGCCTCCCCAAATAGACCTACCGCTGTGATATCGTACCATTGTTTCATCAGCAGTTTAAGGTCACTGCCTCAGGATAGAAAGCTCAGTGCAGAGCAAAGGCTATAGAATAAATGCAGAGCTGTTGACAACATGATCAGAGCTGAACTGATCAATTACCACAGAGATAACTGATCAACCAATCAGAGCAGATGTTGCTCAAATGAGGAAGGAAGCATTACAGGGGCAGAAGCTCTTACAAAGCGTCTCAGACAGAGAGAGAATACAACTGGATCAGAGGTGCTTAACGTATGAAAGCTATAAGTTTTTAGAACATTAGCAATTGTGAACAAAGTCTGGCAGTCATCAAAACCAAATATATGAACCTGAGTCAATGCAAATGTGGGCTCTCTCACATACAACTAAAGTAGTGTATGTGCTGGCAAAAAAGTAACACTGTGAGAGTTTCACACAATTTTAAATGAAAGAATTGTATGTGCTCTCTTACCTGAACCATCAGGTGTGCTAGACACAAAAGATGGCAGCATCTTGATAGCAGACGGGCCTTTAGTCTCCAACCCTGCCTCCAGCCCCACCCTCATCCTCGCCTTCACCAACTGCAGCTGGTCCCAGTTCAGTCTGAATGGACACAACGTCTCATCCACCTGAGAAAGAGACACTGTTTAACTTCACACATGTCAGAATTTGTTTGAAGGTTTTCACATATACTCTCTTTCACAGCTGCAGTTCAGAGATACAAAGAACCATACCTGTCTTCTCCGTGATGCCAGTCTTTGTGCAACTGCTGAAACCAAAGCTGCTCCTTTGCTGCTGCCACTGTCAGAGAGGACAAACCTGATTTGGCACTCAGGAAGTAACCTGCGCACCACTTTGTGGAGACGTTTAGGGTACCTGTCGGGAAAATTGTTTGATGTTGAATGACTCCCATTTTAAAAGTTCAACCTTATCATACCTACACATTTCTTAAACAGTAAATCTTAATAAGATCATGCTGAGTAAGAAATACAAATATCAACAAAGACATATTCTTATATAATATTTCTCCATTTTTTAACGTCTTATAATGACCTTGAATATTTTCAGGAGAAAGAGGACCTTGTCTTTTTAAGACCTAAATGAAGTCTTTAACTGATGAAGGTCTCAACAATTCTTTGCTAGACTGGGCAAAATAAAATCCAAATTTCTTGGTCACAAAACTGTATGTTTGTTTATACAGACTTCTATCCAATCTTGATTTTTTTTGTCCATATGAGGGGCAATGTGTCTCAGGCAACAGTCTAACACAAATAGAGAAACACAGACCATACATTAAGATGCACTGAAAAAGCATTGATAGCTCTCCCTGCTAACCGGCTGCAGGTAATAAGCTCTTCTTCCTTCATGCTAACAGACTGGATATGGGGTAAGCTATAAAGTAATAAATCAATAACATTTCTGTCAAATCCTTGTCCTGTATTGATCATTAGTTGTCATTATAATGACTCCTGCCCAAGCGTTCATTTTCGTGAGTAGTTTTATTATAATTAGTTAGATAACATCATTACTGATAGCTTTTATGGCAAATGCAGCCCTGGATTAGATCAATCAGGAAGTAAAGGTTAAGATAACCAAATTAAAAACTTACAATACCTTCGTTAAACTTTCCATAACTATATTTGTCTTCAAACAGAGAGCATTTAAACAACCACATGATTCTTGCGTCCATCTGAAAAGATATGGACAGACCCTTAATCTCAGTCATGCTCTGATGCGCACTGATAAGTTACGGAAACTACCACATACCTCTCAGTTATCAAAGCATTGTTACCTTCAACAGACCCTGGCTTTGTCCATGCAACCTCCCAGTATCACAGGGTCCCCCACAGGCCCCCTAACCCAGTTATGTAGACTCATGTGCAGCCAGAACCAGAAGATCACTGGGGTTGTGCAGTGGGAACCTCCTGTTGCAACCTTAACACCCCAGAGCCACCATCCCCATGCTAATTCCTGCTGCCCACCATGTCAATACTTATTACCATTGCTATATACCACATGACTGTCACAGCCCAAACACTCCCCGACCCATGCTCTCCTCATGCAAGCTCTAGGTACTGATGATGCGGATTCTACCTCTAGCATCAATAACTCCCACAAACAATACATCTATTTCTAGCAACCGACATTACATGTGAAAAATACATCAGTGCTATACAAGATAAAGATAAGAAAACGTCTCTAAAGAAAGCTTTATGGAGAGGACAGGGAAGGCAGAGCCTGGGTGATAAAGTTCCTGAACTAGGACACACGCACGCCACTGAAGAACAAGGCTTTTCATCTACCAATATTTTGGCCCCACATTAGCATTATTCCCCTTCATGAGTTCTCCTTTATCGACTCCCACAGACACCCAGCTCTTTAGATAAAGAGCCAACTGAACCTGCTATGAACCCTCTACATCCTACTTCTACCTGACAAACCACAAATTTCCATCCTTGCTGTTGAGCTTCTGTCCCTAAATCTGCATATTTAACCTCCTTTATTCATAAGCTTCCTGAACTTAGTCTTCCCAAGAAACTGTCAGTTCTGTTATATAAACAGCTGCTGAATCCCAGACCATAACACTATGTCAGGTATCAGATTTGTTCTGCTGTTGACTTAACTAATTTGAGGGATCTTTGACAATTTTATTAGCAAACTAAAGGTCCTTTCTGTCTATGTCTTGGCTCAGAAAAACATTATTTGTACAATACATCAGTTCCTGAACCTGGGGTGTTTTGTACATTAAAGAGGGGAGGGGATGTGTCGTCTGTATTAATACACAGTATTTGACAGAAATAAGCTGGTGTTTTCTCCCATGCTTTCCAAAATGTCAACTACTCCTCCATGATATAGATCATTCAGTGTGATGTAGTGGTATTTGGATAAGACTCTTGGAAAAAAAAAAATTACATACTGTGGATGCGTCTTGTAAACAGTTCCATCAACACCTACAGTAATCCTTAATGTCCTCAAATTATTGTTTTGCTTGATTCTCGTCAAGATGGCCAACAGTCCTGCAGCCACTAGATTGGAGGACCTGAAGGACACGATGGTGCTGACATGTTGAACAGCTATACAGTCGTCCTGTGATGGGTTCAAACCGAGGTCGATGAGGATCTTTTTGGTGTTCTTCAGACCAGTTTTGTACCTTAAATAGAAATTTGTGTTTGCTGTGACTGGTTTTGGACAGTGATGGAGACAGAGTGAGACACAGATAGATTACTCACTCCTCCATGGCAGCTACATGAACAGTGGAGATCTTTCCATGTGTCCTCAGAGCTTCAGACACTCGGCCCTCAAACAGAAGTCCAAGTTTAGCCATCTTTAATACCACCAGCCTCACTAACTCACCCAAGTACAACCCGCTAACCATCTTCTCAAAGCTACAAACACACAAAACAAATGTATGAAATTATGGTTTCAATTATTACTGTAATACTGCGCAATACTATGAGATACTCTGCTTTCCTTACATTTGTTTGCCTTGGTTGATGGATGCTGCATCTACATCCCGGTCAAACTCAGTGATGAAATCATCCAGAGCACCATCATCTCCAAAGCCCCCCCACTCGGTGTTCACACACATCCTGCCCTCGTCTCCCTCCACCAGGTCGACATTACGCAGAGCCTCCATGTAGCACGCATTGGTACCTGAACCTATATACAAACACATACAAGAGGACACCCATGCATTTATAATTATACTGTATTTTTAATTTGACCTTTAAAGTAACAATACGTAACATTTCCAACTTCTAATTGTAGTTTCAAAGTCAATCTGATGGTATCATAACTTCCAATATGACAGTTTATTGCCAACATTTGTATAAAAAAGATATTTACAGGTATGCTTCAGTGCTTTAAAATTTATCAGGGCAAATTGATAATCTGTATTCATGTATTTGGCATTCTGCAGATATTTGGTCAAATAAAGAATGCTTATACGTAACTATGACACTGATATCTTTAATATTTAATCTCACGCATACCAAGGAAAATTGCCGTTCTGTGTTTCTATTATAATATTTTGGTTGAATGATTATTAAATAATATACTGTCATTTCATAATAAAATAAAAACCAAACTAAAAGTGCTCTGAGAGCACAATCATTCGCTGAGGCATTTCCAGCATTGTCGGGCAAGTTATTGTCAAAAATTTGGAAAACTGCACTATCTCGTACTGTAAACAAATCCTTCAGACAACTCCTGGATTGGCATTCGGGTTCAGATCATCACTACCACAATGTTATTGCTTCTTTCTTGTGCCATGACCAAAATTTATTGAAACTGTCATGAAAATCTCTTGTGAACTTTTTGACTTGTTAGAAATTATGTGGAAAACTGCTCAAAATGTCAACAAATCCTTAAACATTTGGATCAGCATTCAAATTCAGATCACCACGAAAATCTTATCACTTCTTTCTTTTGCCATGACCAACATTCTCTAAAATTTGCAGCAAAATCCATTTGTATCGTTTTGAGTTACCCTGTTCGCAATCGTACAAACAAACAAACAAAAGTAAATGAAAACCTTCCCTCGTCTATGGTGGTAATAACTGGTTGACTTTTCACGCTCTCATATGTTGTCTTGTTTGCACAACACATCAAAGTGTATTTAAAATACTCAGTACTTTGAGTATATTTTAATCATAGAAGCTGTAATTTTAAGTTAAGTGTTTTCATATTCATACACCCCTGCTAAATAGTGAACAACACATTAACATGTGATAGAAATTGATTCAGGTGTATGTAGCAATACAACAGTAAATTGCACAAGTGCTTTCTTTTATGAGTATGAATGCACTCACCAATAATGACTCCCACATCACAGTGCTCTTCATCAAACCCGCAGGTCATCATTGTTGCTACAGTGTCATTAACCATCGCTACCACCTCCACATCCATACCCTGTAAAAGGAATCACAGAAAAATATGCCAGTTTAAAGGGTTAACATACAACCACAGCACTGATTTTACATTAAATCATTAGATAATCATTAGATTCATTAGATAATCATTACATTAGATAATCTGTATGACAATGACTTTGGTTATGTTTTATATACATTTTCACACAAGTCTATGTTGCAGTGACTCTAATGTTAATACAGAAGTGATAAAGTTATATAACGAGTCATATATTATAAAAAGGTTACATAATGCTATAGGGATACATGTTACTTAATTTTTTCCCCATATTTAAAATGCTAATATTTCTTACTCAATCATAGCCGTCGCAGATACTGATGTATACGCCATTCTATTATAGCAAAGAATGCCATGTCTTTTCTGTACAATAGTTTATCAGTAAAAACCTGCATCTTACCTGCAATTGCACAAAAATGTGCCCCTATCTTATAACGTCTACACATAATAATTATTTCTCTTTATCATGCTTAAGGTTTGCAAGGTGGCTCCCTGAGGTAGCAATGAAAAAGTGTTTAAAGAAACAAAAACGCACTTCCTCAAAAAGCAACGTAAATATACTCGATGTAGTTCATACCTTAAACTTCATTATTAGGGCCCACTTTAGTCTTTAATGAACAGGGATCAGAAAAGAGAAATTTAGCTGAGGATGATCTGTTTGTTCTGTACATTCTTTTATATGTATGGTCAATTGAATTGCTGTAATTATATGGCTTTTTTGCATCTGCTTAATAGTTGTCTTTTTATTTGTCTATTTATTTACTTCTTTTATGTATTTTATGTACAGCACTATGATCAACTGCTGTCTTTTTAAAGGTGCTTTATAAATAAATTTGACTTGACTTGACCTGACTTTTTAGCTACTTTGTTAAACGGAAGTGTGAGTAATTTTGTGCATCCATAAAAATTGACCTGACCCTTGTCGACATTTGTACAGTGTTATCTTTGAGTCATTTTTTGGCTATTGCTGCTGCCAAAATTACCATGAGTAAATGAGTAACCAGGATCTTTAGCCGCATGTCTGGAAATGATCCTTGTAATTAATCATTTGTTGAAATAGTAAAACTGATCATTCAGATGTCTCACCCCAGTTCTGTCGATAGCATTTCTAAGAGCCTGCACCACATCTTTACCCTGAAGGCCCCGCACCCGATACATTTTACTCCAGTTCAACAAAAATCCCTGCAGAGAGACAGTAAAACTTTGATTTTTTGGGGGAAAAAAAGCAACATGAACAGCAGGTGTGGTACATGAAACCTGGATGACTGGTTGTGATGTTGTTACCTGATCCAAGCTGGACTGATCACATGGGAAAGAGAAAGTAAAAGCCAGAGGATGTTTCTTTTCCATACTGATGGCCTTCTCTTTCATAAAGTCTTTTAAAGACTCTGATACGTGGTCAAAAAGCTACAGGTTGAGAAAAAAATAAGAAAACACAGTCAGGGTTTTATTAAACTTGGTCCAAATTTTGTCGAGAAATGTTGTTAAATTAAAGATTACAGCTTTGAGTACTAAATAAGAATTTTGCTAGCTTTATGCAGACTATAAGGACATGCGCATGGCTTTTGGATGTTAAAAAATTACAAGCTGAGTGGGATTTACCACAAGGATATGAAGGTGACTTTGGTGCCCTGGATACCACACCAACAAGTCAAGAATGCACCATCAAAAACTACATAATCTCAAGTTATATTACTGAAATAGATTCAACATTAGACACCAGCCATCTCAGACTAGCACAGGGTCATATTCATCTTGTTAACCTTGGGAGGGAGTATTTAAATGTGCCATTATGTAAAGATTCAGTTTCATTAGTATGTGGGGCAAAAAATGTGCAGCATATTATGACAAGATCTTACTAACCAGATGGCTGCATGGTGGTGCTGATACTTCACAACAAGAAGGTTGCTGAATTAAATCCCTAAGTTAGGAACATTCACCCAGTGCATGCATGGGTTTTCTCTTTAGTTGCCTCCCGTAGACCAAAAGAAATGCTGTTAGGTCCATTGGTGGCTCCAAATTGCCCTTAGATGTGAATGTGTGAATGGTTGTCTATGTCTGCCCTGTGATTGGCTGGTTACCATTCCAAGGTATACCCTGAGTATTGCCTAGTGTCATCTGGGACAGGGTCTAGCCACTGCAACCCCAAAAGGAGCAAGAGGCATTGATAATGGTTGAATGGACTACCTAGACTAGGGTAGGTGGCTAAAAGACCAGGTGAAGAGTTGTTGTCTATATTGTTTGAACTTGTGTTTACTTGATGTTCAATCAGCCAGCTCTGAGTCACTACATCTTTCTGATAAATGTGTTACACTTTTATAAACCTGAGGAAGCCTTTACTTTATCTCTGCTGTGGTATGTAATGACTTTTAACCTCATACTCTCCAGTTCTAGAGTGTTAGGCTCTGAAGTCTCCCTCCAGCCATGTAAAAACTGCTAGCACAACTGTACGATAGAGGCCAAAAGTTTAATCAACATTATGTTTGGTTAAACAACAAAAACACTTATTGTTGCTACTAGTGCCCCAAGAGTGCTGCGCCAACTGCACAAGTAAAGCTAGATTGTGTTATGGATACAACATTTCTCAAAGGGAGAATGTGTTTGTTTGAGGGTTTGGGCTTAGATGTATAATCTTTACACTATGGGATGTCAAACTATCAATGAAAATGTTTTTAAAATTTTGATCTTGTTTTTGCTTCTTTTGCTTGCTCCAGGTTTCCATTTCCATGTTTCCAATCTCCCCTCCTTCTCACCTCCTTACCTCAGTTCCTCTTCCAGTTAGGAGCTCTGTTGGTATCGGGTAGGTCTTCTCCTCCATCTCCACTCCTCCCTTCCTGATCCCCATTCCCTCTCTTACTTTCACCTGAAGCACTTTAAACTCAGAGCCTCCAAGATCCAACGCCAGGAACTGTCCTTTCTCTGCAGGAGAAGAGAGGAGCAAGAAAACATATGATCTGTCCGGCATATTATTATGTATTATACTATTATACGTATTATTGTCTTTAAAACAAAATGTCTAAAAAACATTAATCAGCCTAACCTGATCCATCAGGAGTGGAGCGGACATGTGTAGGCAACATCTTCACCGCTGCTGCAGCATTACTCTCCTGTGAAAGCCCCTTCTTCATTTCAGCCTGGAAACGAGCCGAGATATCCTTCAGCTGGTCATCATGAAGTCGCATGGCGTACAGAAACCGATCCACCTGGAAGGACGGAGAGCAAACTGTGGTAAAGATGTACCAGCAGCTCTGATTTATATCTCCACTTATTGGAACAAAGACAGAAAGGCAGAGACAGAAATTATCTAAAAGAGGAGAGACAGAGCAACAGTGTCATGTCCAGAGAAAAAATAAATTCATTTGTACATCTTGTTTTTTACTCCTTTATATATAACTCAGAGTTGATACAGCTGGAAGTGTGTGTGCCTTACAGCAAGAAGGTTGCTGGTTGGAACCCCGTGTCAGTCAGTGCCTTTCTGTGTAGAGTTATGTTCTCTCTGTGCATGTATGCACTCTGGCTTCCTCCCACAGTCAAAGAAACATGCTTGCAAGGTGAATAGACAGATATTGCCATTAGGTGTGGGTGAGTGAGAGAATGGCTGTCTGTCTCTCTATGTGGCCCTGCAATTGGCTGTCGACCAGTCCAGGGTGTACCCTGCCTCTCACCCAATATTAGCTGGGATAGGCTCTGGCCCCGAATGACCCCAGAAGGGATAAGTGGTATAGATAATGAATGGATGAACACAGAAATCAGTATTTTACTTTATAAGACAAAGCAGGCCCTATGAAGAAATCAGGTTTTTTAGTTTAGCTGCTAGAATTTCGACAGTTTCTGTTTTTCACATTCTGTATTTTATTAATAATGCCTGTATCATTTTTACATTATCTCTTACAAACAAACTCTGTTTAGGATTATCCTATGCTGTTTTATCATGATAATTTTTTGTTTTTAACAAAACTGAAACTGATCCAATTTCTGCAGTTAAAATAAATGTTCAGAAATAACAGCCTTTTGAGGACTGAATTAAATGTGTTAGTGTTGAAAACTATTTAAAATTCAAAGCTCTTTTGGGTGACCATTGTTTCTTAAATGTGACTAAAACTCTTGCAGTTTGATTGTGACATTCATTCATTCATTTTCTATACCTACTATCCCTTTTGGGGTTGCCGGGGTGCTGAAGCCTATCCCAGCTGTCATTGGGCGAGAGGCAGGGTACACCCTGAACCGGTCACCAGCCGATCGCAGGGCCACATAGAGAGACAGACAACCATTCATGCTCACACTCATACCTAAAGGCAATTTAGAGTCACCAGTTGACCTAAGCATGTTTTTGGTCTGTGGAGCCGAAGTGCCGGAGTGCCCGGAGAGAACCCACACATGCATGGGAAGAACCTGCAAACTTCACACAGAAAGGCCCTGTCCGGCCCGGGGATCGAACCGGCAACCTTCTTGCTGTAAGGCACATGCACTACCTGCTGCGACACCGTGCTGCCCTGATTGTGACATGTGACGATGAATTAAACATGCAAGTAGGAAATAATATTTCTAAAAACAAAGGTGCCAGTCCTCTCCTCAAGAGGTGGTGATGAATCTGAAAGCTTTCTGACACTGAGTGCTTTGAAGCTGACATGTGGGGGTCTCTCTGACAGGTCTGTGTTTGTTTAATAACTGAGCAGCAGTTTACTAAAAACTAAATATTCTCACTGATCCACTTGTTTGTATCTTTGGTGATACAGAGACATCAGTTTTAGAAATCATCTGTACCATAATCAGCTAAAACCTCTCACAGGCACTCTGAGATAAAAGTGTCAGTGTTAGGGATGAGGGACAAAAATCAATTCCAGCTGAGAATCTTGATTAATAATGCCCTTATCAATTCCTTCCACTTTGTCCTGCATGCAAATCAAGAATTTTACACTCTCATCAGAGGCAGTCAGCAGAAATGAGCATGAGTTTGACATTGTTGTCAGTAAAAACCTGTGCAGGTTAACTTTTTCAGCACAGAAAACCCACAAGAATCAATAATGTAATCAATCAGTAGAATCAATAATAGCATAATTATCAATAAAATTCTATCATTTCCCATCCCTGATCAATGTTCTACTCTCAGTGTTTTAATAATAATAAATAATAATACATTTCATTTAAGGGCGCCTTTCATGACACTCAAGGTTACCTTACAAAAGTACAAATAAAAAGTGCATTAAAACAGGCATAAAAACAGGTATAAAAACAAACCATATCATACAAAGACAGTGTAAAAGAGCAGAAGGAGTGGGGGAGTGTGAGCAGATGAGTTTTGAGTCTGGTTTTAAAGAGGGGTTAGGAGTCAGTGTTGCAGAGGTCAGGGGGGAGTGAGATCCATAACTGGGGAACCTGATCTGCACAATGACAGGAGTAACCCTGCAGGACAAGTACATTAAGTGTTGCTAAAAAAAAATTATCAGCATTTAATTTTTCTTTTTTATTACTGTGAAGAAAACCAAGAAAGTTGAATGCAAGTTTATAAACTGGGAGACACACTACAAATTCACTGATAACCTAATTAAATTTATCCTGTGCACATTAAGAAGTAAAAAATATCTTCCTATGGATGTAAGAAGGTTTTTTCCATTTCCCTCTAAATAACGTTCTCCTTCTTTTGTTGACCAATGTTTTTAATGGTGGGAATGCTATGGCTGAAATTAAGTTGTTTGTCTAATGTGGATTACCTTCTTGGTGGGATCCTCCTGGAGTTTGGAGAAGAAGAAGGAAACTAGATGAACAGCCAACATTTTACCCTTCAATAAACAACACGGTCAAAACTTCCAGTTGTCCTGTTAAAGAGTCCTCTGATTTCTTCTGTCAGTGGACCTTACAGCTGTGTTCTCTCCACTAAAAAGTAGAAAAAAACATATAATTTGTACACATATTGAGAGACGGATGGCTTCTTTTCTTCCTGCTCTGGTAGTTCTGTTTGCTGGGTCAGAAGGCAGAGATAAACTTCAGCTCTTACTCAATGATTAACAAGACAAACCCACACCTCCAGTGGATCCTCTAATCTCTATCTCACTGCCCAACCTATTATCTTCTATTCAATCAGTGCCCAGGTGCCTCACAATAGAGCCTTCATACAGCCTTGCAGTCTTGTACAGTCTAAAATTCATTTACTCTCTAAGTTACTGAATCAACCAGATTCTGCCACAGCCTGGTTTCTGCTGCTGTCATACTTTACAGTCTGTTCTCTTCTCCCTGAGTCGACCTGCCATTTCATCCTAATCTTTCTCATTAGTGTTCAGGTCCAGCTCCTCAAAAGTCTACTCTTAGTCTTCGCCTGCATCCCTCATCACCTGGGTTAGTATCCTGTGTTGGCCTCACTACCCCTTTAAGTACACAAAGACATTATGGTGGGGTCAAATCACCACAGATTTTCTCATCACAAAGGACCATGCATATTTATAATTTATCTAAATTTATTAAATCAGTAATTGGTCACTCACATTCCAGTCTTTCCTGATTAAAAATATTTCAGCACTGGTGTCAGCCAAGAAAGAGGCATTCCAGTCCTTTTGGGGTCAATCTTGTGATCTATATCTAAAGACTGATTTGTGGGATTTCCTTCAAACTTTGCAAAATGGTCCACTCTGAACCAAGAATAGACTTGGTATATTTTGGAGGTCAACTGCAAGGTAATTGGGTCTTAAGATCATGCCTTTCTTTTAAATGTGACATCTAATGAACCATTTGAGAGATGTTCTGAGACTCCAACTAATGTTCACTCCTTCTGAAGGATAAACATTTTATTCATCTGAGAGTAAGACCACTTTGAGCACCTACACCATCAAAGAAGCGGCATTTCTAATCACTTTACCAAAAATACTTATTCAGCCATTCTTTGTTTTTTACTGTCTAGCAATTGTGCATCTCTTGGAGCCTTGTAATGAAAGTTTGAATTACTTATAAGGAAAGCTCATAAAGCCTTCAGAAATTGCATTAGACAAACAATCAGACAATGATAAAATAGCTAGACAAAAAAACTGAACATGAGGCAAGAAAGATTGTAATTCTAAAAACAAAGAAAAAATAAAATGTTACAGAATCATAAATAAAAGTCTCTCCCCACAGTTTGGTCATATGTCGTCTGAAACGAGATAATTAAATCCTTCAGAAAACTCTTGGCTCTACTTTGATGCTGTCTTTGTTTGCTGGACAGGAAGTCAAAACTGAAGTCATATTGAACAGCACCATTTATCTAAATAGGAATGCACAATATAATGTATGCCAATGTCTACTACCTTGATATTTCCTAATTTATTTCAATTTCAGTCAATAGCTATCAATGCAAATTTACAAAAGTGGGTGAAAATTGGTTGTTTTTTAAATTTTTCCTACACTGTAAGCATTCTATGAGTATCATTACAACAAAGCTTTTTCAGCCATTTTAAGAGCCTAAAACAGCAAAGTAAAACCCATGAACAGAAAATAGGAGTTGTTTTGTGTTAACTTTCACATTGAAATTGTCTTGATTTAATGCCACATGTGTAAGGCTGTGTCTGCAGTCTGCAGATGTCTGCAGTAAGATAAGCAGAATTTTTTGTCTGCAAGTATTTAACATTAACATCTGAAGTGCTTACCTGTCATTATAAGTGTAAACTACAAAATGCAAGACAGTAATTCAAGTTCTCACATCTAAAACTGAAAAGTTTTTTTAATGACTTTTATACAAACAAGCAAAAATATGGCATCTCTGTACACCCACAGCTCAATTAAATCCAGTCTATTTCTGAGCTGCTGAGAGGAACTGCTCCTTTACAGATCTGTTTCATGTCATTCATTAGACAATTTGGTTTTACATTTTGGTGCATGGAGCGGAACAATAGCTGGGTGTTTGAAACACACGAACAGTTTATCCATAAATATTTCCTCATGAAAATGCTTCTGGAACAGCTTTTAGATACTGTGTGTAACTCTAATTTTACACTAAGTGGAAACACATAACTTGACAATTCTCAGTTAAGTTTGTTCTTAAGCCAGTTTTTTTGCTGTTTAGCTTCAAGTACAAGTCTCAGGACACAGTTAAACAGGAAATATCAAATAGACCCAGGCCGCCACAGAAAGTTATCCACATCAACTGAACGTCCCCTCAACACTACTTCCCATTTGTACAAATTTAGGTTGGAGGAAAACACAAAAAACTGAGACTGTAGCGTGGTTAAATAAGTTAATCTAATAAGAGCCCTTACGTGGGACAGTTTTGGTGTTAATTCCAGTTCCATCTAAAAAGATCATGATCAAACACAAACATGGTGGCCCTAAGTCCCATTATTCCTTGTGTTTGCTCTTGAATTGTAGAAAGATCAAATATGAATGCTTTAAGTCCTGATTATATAATGCAAAGGAAGTCTTTCCTCTGGTTTAGATCATTTTTGTGGCATTTGAAAGTTCAATTTATTAACTCCATGGACACATCTTCAGTATTGTTTCCGTCTTCACTTCTTTTGCTTCCCTCTTTTACCTTTGTTGCTTTTATAATTGTCTCTTTGAAGCGCACTCGGAGAGCTCCGCTCCTGCTTCTTGTCTTTGGACCACTCCCTTTGCAGCTGCCGGAGCAGATCAGGGGTTAACAAACCCTCTCTGATCAGCTGACTGGCAAGAGGGCTGTCTGCTGTCTGTCCCCCAACAACTCTTTTTTGCCCTCGAACACTTTTGTTGGCCGTCAAATGGTTACTGCTGGGGACCTCTGAGATGGATGGGTCTGTGGCCTTGATGAGACGGGTGATATTTCGTACACCTTGTTGGATGATGCCATCAAGTTCCTGCTGGATTTCTCGGATAAAAGTTGTGTCTGGGAACATGTCCATGAAACGGTAGCTACAAACAAAAAGACAACCACAAAGATAAGGATGGTACAATCTGTGAAGCTATATAGACTATCTGATCTATTGAGGTCTGATTGGATTTCTTTCAATAAACTGCTTAATATAGCAGACTAATAAGTTACCTTAACCAGAGGTAAAGATCTAACACATCATGAACAGCCTCAAGGTGAACCAAGTCTTTGATGGTTTTAGGTGCTGCCAGAGGCCAGCTGATATGTCGACACACCCATTCGAAAGTCAGGGGCTCGTCTCGACTGAACTGACGGGCAAACTAAAAAAGAAATATTAAAATTAGTGCAACAAGGAAGCTTTAAAGGATGGACTGAAATGTACAACAAAAAGAAAGCAGGTTAACAAATATACTTTAAGTGTAAATAGGCCTTGTTTATACCTTGCATTAAAAATGGCACTAGATATTTGGGTATCAATAAGTAATTCATAATGCTGTGATGATACACTTCAATGTGTACTAACAAAGACTTGATATCCAAAAGCTCAGGTTGTACTCATACAATGCATTAACATGCACAAGTATTAATAACATTTTTTTAATTATTGAGTTTTCTGCATGTGATCACACAATGCCTTTTTCAACAGCTCTTCATTGACAATCAGAACCGACTTGCCTGCTTCTCCTTTCTCTTTGTGCAGAAAAACAAATGGGAGCTAAAGTCCTGAGCTTAGAGGCTAGCAGCACTCTTTAAAAATGGGTCTTTCTTAATTTGCAATAAAATGTGCCACAAAATGAAACTGTGATATCCAGTTTCACAATTACACTTTGTGGAGTACTAATTAGTCTGAAAGACCACTCAGTTCCAGGTAAAGAAATGGTTAACGAGTAATGTTGCGTTGATTTTGATGTGCTGTTTGACAGTTAGCCCTTTAAAATAGCTGACTCTGTTATTTCGAAGACAGGCGCAGGTTTCTGTTCAAGAAACTGTTTCATTTATTGTCATTTCTTGTTAATGCAGAGTAGACATTAGAGAGCCAAAAACTGTACCAAATGAAAAACCTCAAAGACTGCCTCATTTTACTGAGCTGAACTAAATTATCTGAAACTTTAAGAACAGCTTTCTATACCGTCACAATAAGGAAGCAGGACATCTTTCTATCTCTTTTGATTACTTTCTGCTTCATGACAGATTACAGCAGATTATGTCAGCTGACTGGGTGGTGTATAATTCTTGTCACTAATGAGTGAGTCTTCATGACAAACCCAATACCAATAAAGACTTTCCAGACCAACTCCATGTGCTACTGTTAAGCAACTGAACGGGGGCATATAAGCCATGGACTAAGAGGCTACAGACCACAGCCTGGTCTTATTTCAATTTGAATTTCAAACTAACCAGTACAGCACAAGGGAAATCTGCTAGATAGTAAAGGATTACTTTCTTTAAAAACACGTGTATTCAAAATAAGGGGGAACAGCTGTTAAAAAGGCACTACTGCCTTTGCTATGTAGGTATACACAGCCACAAGCTAAAGGGTTAGCCATGAATCTTTGACAGCTTTTATCCCTTAATATGTCATAAACGTGCAGATAAAGGAAATAATGAAACACTGCTCAGTGAATTAACCTTGCAGAGTGCAAATTAGTTGAAAATTCATTTTTCCCCACAGGCCTTCGTTGAAAATGTATTGTTTATGTAAAGAGTAGACAAGCATATCACAGTGAAGTCTGCTTAGTAACCAATTACCCAGCATGGATGTTACTGTAAGAAAAGCAAAATGCATACAGGGTCTGTTTTATCAAATTAATCCAATGACTGAAGAAAAGACAGAAAAGCTTTAAAATGAAGATACATCTTAAGAGTATTATTCATATTTAACAAACTGGTGTCATATCAAAATGACATATAGCCTCTATGATCTAATTAAATAAATAAAATATACTCTCTTCTTGTACGAGTGTCTTATATAAAAAGAAAAGGACTTTTTGCCACTTGAGAGATCATTTTAGGCCTTGCACTTTTTCTCCTACACTCATAATCAGCTCTTTGAACCAAGTTATACGATGGTACTGAATTTCAAAGGTTACCTGTGCAGAGCGCCTTTAATACAGAATATTGTACTTTTATCAGTGCTGTAAAAGCATAAAGTGAGACAAGAAGGTTCACAACCTGTAAAACGTGCTTATCTTTTTTTTTTTTTTTTCAAACACTGAATCATATGTTTGATAAACAAGAGACGCTTGGGTGTAACAGAGGGACAAACTGCAATAAATTAAAATTAAAAAAAGGTATCTATTAATGACAAATTAATAATTATTTTATTTCACTTTATTCAAACCAGTGATGTGTATTTAGGGAACTAATTACATTCAGTCTTCCTCAGTTCTCCCTCTTCTCATCTCCTCTTATCCCTCCTGATCTCAGGCCATTTGCTTGTGTTACTGTGTCCTCACTCTCACCTTTAGGAAGGAGGTGCACACAAAAGGTTGTTTCTTGTTGATGGGGGCTGTGCAGAAGACGTAGCGTGACCTCAGGTTAAGTGGGATGTGCTGAATCATGTCAGCCAGGAACTTGAAGTCGTCGATGTTGCAGACAAAATACATGCCATCCACCTGAGAGAGGCTAACAAAGATGTCCTGCAGGAGACAGAGGGATGAGGAGGAGAGAGACAGAGAGGCACAAGGTTTGTCAGCAGGTGGGTGAGGACCTGTGAGGTTTAAAGTCCTAATGTCCTGGTTGCTTTGTGACCCGTGTGTCAGGTTTTTGTATAGGAGGTTAATCATTAGTAAGGAGACAAAATATTAATTACCAGGCTGAAAGGTATCCACACTAAAGACATACAGCTGCCATGAGCAATATTCAAACCATGATTTATTTATCTCAGCTTTGTTTTTGTGTGTGGTGTGCCACAAAAGGAGAGACAGGGCACATCACACACCAACCGACTCACCCACCAACAACCAACTACTCTTTCAGCTTGTAATCTCACTTGGTCAAACGCAACTTTATTGTTAACAAAATGGTGGACAAAATAAGGAGGAATTGACGCTAAATGTGGCTTGCGGTCAACTTCCCAGTTGTTATTTCCATCCAGCTTCTCTCCTCATCATTTTGTTAAATATAATTTACAGGTTATATTGTATAGACACTTGTGTTTTGCCACAAATCAATGTTTTGGCCCCCAGTTTTTGACGTTCATCCAACTTTATGCTTTGCCTTTACTCTTGTTGCTATGGCTATGTTTGCTTCCTGCTTCAGCAGCCAGCTCCCTGATTGGCTTTGTGTTGGTCTATGTGACAAAACACAGAAGACGTGATTGGCTGTCCTTGGTGCACTCCAATAAATGAGGATTTCAAGTTAGGGTGGCCCTGATCATCTTGCGAGAGGATAAAATGACTCTAAACACTCCTCACACCTCAGGATGATCAGGTAAGACCATCTTTAAGCTCACTGGATAATTGGACCTTTGCTGACTTTGGTCTGAAGCGGGGATCTGAGCAGAAACATGGGCCTTTTTCCCTTGTTGTCTGTACCCAGCTTTAACAGTTATTTGAATAAAAGTGAAGCTGATTATATATCAACTAATTATTCAAGCTTGAGTCACTTATACCAATACCATTACTGCAACTACTTCCACAACCATTTCTAGCACTAATGAACCACAACTGCTACTCCCTCAATGTACTTAGACTACAACCACTGCTAATACAACCAGAGTTCAAAGTGCAAAGCAAACTTTACTGCCACACTTATGGCTGTTACCGGTACATTGTGTCATATTTATGGCTCATTGTGATTGTTAGTTAAATAACTAATATAAGGTAGGAGAGAGATTGACTTAATGTCTGTGCTCACCACGAGGTTTGACAAAGTAGCATCAGGTAAATGATAGGCAAACATCTCGATCTGCTCAGCTGTAGGATGTAAACCTGCAGCCTAGACAAAGACAAAGAGAAGCGGTTCACAATCAATACTTTAGCATCATGTACATTGTGAAGCTGGGTGTATGTCTGGGGTTACAGTGTATTTTAGTTTACATTTGTGTGAAACGCTAACCTCTATGGGGTCTACAGAATGACTTAGTATTTCCTTCAGAACAGGCAGATCCTCTCTGTGCAAAGTGGTAACTTCTCCCTCTTTAAACTTAGAGGAGAACCTGAGGGCAAAAAAACAGGTTCAACCCACAGTGGAACAAAAAGTACAAAGTAAAAGCTCTGATCTCCATTTACAAACCCATACAGATAAAAGTCAAAATATGGCTGACCTCCCTGCTCTTCCTGCTATCTGAAGAGCTTGTGAGGTGCTGATGGTCTCCATCTGTTTCTCCCCTTTCTCATTTATATTGGGCTTCACCAGACTGTTGAATATGATTCGTTTAATACTCCTGCAGAGAGAGAGAGGGGATATAGATTAAATTAAGTCTGAGGGATTTCACCCATTTGGTTACTGATGCCATCTTTCTAAGAAAATCCATGCCTGGCACATTGAAAACACTGTCTCTACTTTTCAGTCAAACTAAACACAGACGCAATGACGGCGCAGTCTTATCAGCCATGTCTCTTATTATGCATAGCTCACATTCTCCTTCAACTCCAAAGACAAGTTACTGATAAAATCATCATCTAACGAGTAATTCAGATTGAAACATTTCTGAACCAGACAGTGAACAAGTCAATTTCTGCTACTAAAGCTGGAGCTGCTCCACCTGATATGGCATCAACCCTGTTACAGCTGTTAAGAGCATTACATTTTTAACATACTATAGTTATGATCATCCAATGCTGGGGGTCCTCTTCTTGCTCCTTTTGGTTACAATATCATTTGAATCTACTTTATGACCAGTATAAAAACTATTGTAGTAGTTCAATAGAGCATTTAAAAACAACCACGGGCCTGATATGGTCTTGAATTTAAGACTTGAGTGACTCCTAGTGGTGACTATTAAACACACCAGGAAACAAGAAAAAAAGAATCACTGCTTGAAGCAACAATAAAAAAATGCTCAACCTTAAATTAGTGTAGTCCAGATCTAATGACATAAAATCCTTTCACAGGAAGAACAGCATCCATCCTTCTCCACAGAAGGTAAAACAGTTAGGTGGAAAATGTAACAATGCTTTAACAACAAACAACAAAATTTCAAAAAAGTCATGAGATATTCAACTTGGAGAACAGTAAGACCTCCATGCTGAATTTAAAAAAAAGATACTTATTTAAAAGTTAAATATTTACAAGCCTGTCAGCTCAACTGATATTTTTAGATTTTTTTTTTTGTCATAGGAATCAATTTTATTGACATCAATGTCTTTTTATATTCTGCTTATCAATTTAGACCCTTGTTGATTCTCTTATTGATTCTTAATAATTTATTAATAAAAGTACAACTCATTACTGGGCGCCCATAAAGATACATGCAACGCAATAACACTTGATTTTGATCATAATATCTAAACCCTTCAAACAGGCATGATTTTTTTAACTTCTTTTTACCTCTAGTTGATTGCAGATTGCTTTTGGTCTAAATATCTTTGAGTGTCATGTGATTTCTTACACGAGTCATGTGACTCCTGCTGCATGACATCCTAGCAACATTTCACCACCTGTTTTTAATAGTTTGTTATGTCCTGGTGGAGACTAAGGCTGCTTTTACACCAGAAAACTTAAGTGATCATACCTGATTGTTTGCTGTAAACTGACTTTCTTGTCACTTTACAATGCGGCATATATCAGACTCTAGTATGAACTGGTAACAGTCCTTAATGACATAAAAGTTAAAAAAAAATCCTGCTTTTTCAGCAGGTGTTTTTGATAAGAAGGAAAGACAGAGGAAGAGAAAAATACGATTTCTAAAACATTTTCTTCCTTTAAAATACAATATTGTGAAATTTGCAACATAACTCATTTCACACCGGGGACTAAAGAAGCCACTGAGTCTTCAAGACATCTTTATCAATATTTAATATTAAATTAAGAGTACTTACTTCCATTAATCATATTTTAATGAGAGCATTAAGCTTAATTTCGTAATATGTGCACAGCTCTACATACTGCCTAGGAGCTTGTTTAGTAGCAGGTTCACTCTGCCTCGGTGCACAACAGAAAGACAAAGCCCACTTCTTGCCCACTGCCATGAAGCTCTTTAATGCATACATGTGCATTCACAATCTAGCACTTCTTTTACTTACTTAACTTACCTCCTCATATCTTCCTAATACCATTATAAAATTATTGTAAATATGATGTTTTACTAAAAGTGAGTTTGGCTAAAATAAGGTTACACTGCTAATTCTAACCCTGAACTAATACTTTACTAATGTATCAATAAAGTGTTTATGACTATTCTATATACAAAATCCAATTGATTAATCATGCTCAACAGTTAAGTATTTCCAGGAGCGTAACTAATGTTTTATTAATCAATAAAGCATTTCTGTGTTTATAAACAATCAACAAGACAACAACAAATACTTCATAGATGTTTGTTTATTTCCTAATGCTTATGCTTACTAATGTGTCATAAACCAATTGTAGTAACAGAGATGAATACACATATAGATTAAAATTTACTCTTATGTTCACGGAAAGAAGAATCTGTATTGTGTACAATACTACTTACAGGTTAAGGCCCATCCCGATGGCATCTGTAGCAACCAGAATCTTGCAGGCGTCATCGGGGTCATTAAACTTCTTGGCCTGCGACAGCTTTGTACCTGCAAATCATACTTAAGTCTTATGTATCTGTACCACAGACTGAAGGCTATCCGTAGAGGTTTCTATCCATACATTAGTTAGATACTATCATACAGCTTAACAAACTCACCTGGGGGTAAACTTCCATAAATAACGGCACACTCCAGCCCTCTGGCCTCAATCTGCCTGCTGATGGAGTAAATGTCATTCTTACTGAAGCAGACAATACAGTCTCCTGGTCTCAGGTTGTCCAAAGACTCCACAGCATGATTGAGGATTGTAAAGGGGGTTAAACGCTGATAGGTGTGGACCTATAAACAAATATATAGGGAGCGGTTACCTTCAGAAAATCATTTAAAAAAGAAAGCAGTGACTGTCCTCTCTTCCTGCAGTACAGCCTCACCTCCAGCTCTTCTCCTGTGGTGTACATCAGCTCTCTGATAAAGTCTATAGCAGCAGGTTCACCACACACATGAATCTCCTCTGCACAAAGACCTATACAGTGTTCATCAGACACGAAGAGGAAAACAATTAAAATCTGAGCCATCATGGTTATTTGTGATGACCCTGACAGACCTTACACACAAATGTTTGTATGTTTTGCTGTTTGATTGTGATGAAAGGTGCTTTCGCATAACAAATTATTAAATGTGAGCTTGATAACTTGAGGTGGTTAGTAAGGACTTTTTGGAAACAAGATTTTCAGGCTTATAGCGTTTACACACTGAGTTTATTTTTACATATTGTTGCACATTTAAAGGAAATATGACCCAAGGTTTTAATATCTTCTATATGATAAATTTAAGCACATCTTTGGCACTTTCATGAGTATTTTCAAGCTTTCTCCAGTATCTAACAATTGTCCAGTATGAATTTATACAAATAAACATAAACTCAAAATGGTTATTTCACTTCCTTGTCATATTATTCCTTTCCTGTTCATACACATGATTTTGAAGACTGCAAGAGTATGCTCTCAATCAATAGTGTTAAAAAACAAGCCCTTTTTCTTAAGTGAATACTCCTCGTCCACCTCTGCTCTCACTTTATCTGAGACACTCTGCAGGAGCTCCTGTCACCATAAGGCCCCTTCCTCACGCAGGTCCAGGCTGCTCTGATTGGTTGACTGGTCCACTCTGTTGTAATGAGTCGATTCAGTGCCTTCAGTGCCATTTCCAATGGCTCTGCATTCTCTACAATCTTAGCTCTGCACTGGGCTTGCCATTTTTAACCAATAGGCTTGAACTAGTAATGTAACAGTGGTAGGACATCAAATTATATGTTTCTTCAGAGGAGCTGTTTTCTTCAACTAGAGAGGGAGTAATCCCAATACAGTGGCCTGTGTTGTCTGTGCATAGAAGAACTCTATAAAAGGGTAGAGACATATAAGACATACTAAAGGGCAAATAACCCCCCCAAAAAAACATAATAAGCCATCTTTAAAACATATCAGAAGACGCCATTATTAACCAAAATTGTGTTTTGTTAAAACAGTCTATTGAAGTATGACAACATATGGAAAACAAAACTAAGTTCTGTCTAACTTGGTTGAGTCCATTTTAAACAACAGCCCAAACAGACATCCAGCACAATTAAAATTTTAAGCACTTTCATGCGCCTCACTTGAAATCCAAGCCTCGAAATGTCAAGATAAGATCGATGCATTTTCTTGTATATATTAAGCACTCCTTTTACCCCAGTGGTTAGAGACAAAAAACAGCAATACAGGAGAATACAAACCCAGCAGTGCTCTGGTCCAAGCCCAGCCTCTTGAAGGATCTTTAATCATTTGAATCTCGTCAATCACAGCCACTTCATCTAAAAACAAAAACACAAAACATTGATCAGTATGTAGACTTTCATTACAACCTGAAAAGCTGAAAAATAACATTATTGTAACTCAGTATAATAAAAATTTAAAGCAATTTTAGTTTGACAGAACATTTGTTCAATCACTCTACAGTGTTTGTCTTGAGATATTCTGTCCTTCTCAGTCACTTTCTACAGGATGGGCCGTTATGGAAAAGTGACATATATCAATTTATGTGAACCAGCCCATCTGGTGTGTCAGGTTAGGTTTTCTCATCATAAGGTGCCAATTCTCCAAGATCAGTTGAGAACAACTAAAATGTATATGTTCTGACACAAAACTGCATAAAATAAAGTGTACGCATGCATGTCTTCCCAAGTCTTCAGTAACAATTACTTTTTAAATGCGTTTTTTGATCCCGTCTCTTTGATCAGTCATTTTTGTCCCATCTAAAGTCTAAACTGCAACACTTTCATAAAATAATCTGAGCGTCTGAAAAAAAATCCAGAAATTTGTGTTGTCCTTTCTCATGAAAAGATGGTGGTGGGTCCTTAGGCTCACCCAACTGAGATCCCCTGACATATACAGATACATGCAAATGATAACGCATTGTGCATCCTTACAAGGCGTTGTTACACTGCACATCTCAATGGTACAGGCCACATGACCTGCTGATCTGCCCTCTGGGTCTGCAAAGGTTCTCTCCTCTCCAGTGACCAAGTCACATGGTATACCCTATGAATATGAACACAAACACACACATATTAAACAAAACTGAAAGTACATACAATTAAGCAGTGACCAGCATGCTATGCTGAGGAAATAACAAGATGACATCTATGGAGGCTTTAAGGAATGAAAACAGAAAGGACAGAAAAAACACCACTTGAAAGACATACAAAATCAAATATTAAATATGCTAGCCCTGTTTTTTTGCTTCAAGGATCCACATTTTACTTTTTTAACAACTCTGCACTGGCATCAGATGTCCTTGGAAGGTCACTTGAAGTTTCTTGCCTTAAAATGCACTCAGTAATTTAATTTTGGATTGCTTAAAAATTCTCTTTTTCAGCCCTGCCCAGAACAGTCTGATTAAGCCTAACGCCATGAGCTGTGTCTGCCCACTCCCATTTTAAAGAGGCAAATACAGCTTCTGCTTTCTTGCACTGTGCTCTGATGTTTACTGTGGCTGAACAGACAGACGTAGATATTTTTCTTTCACTGGAACTGCGTGTGGGCTGAACAAACATCTGGTTTAGGAAGTGTCTCCAACATAATGTCATTAGGGGAAATTTTTCAGTTTGAGAACATGTTTACTAAAAGGTGGGCCAAGCGATACAGGAGGAGGGGTTTTCTCTCATTGGTGGGTTTGTAGACAAGCCATGGACATAGTTTTTCTGTATAAAAACATTAGAAGTGTATTTTGTAACTATTTATGAACAGTTTAAAAAGGGATCAACATGCCTGAAGCGAAGATTTTACATTTCAGCACACTTAAGGTGATTTATAAGATTTTGCCCAGAAGTGTTTTCAATATGACGTAGAATTAATTTTCCCTTTTTAACTTGTGTATAAAATGAGTGAAACATTCCTTCAAACACTGACAAGATAAGAAAGACACATACAGCACTGTTGCTCTTCTCAGAGATCTCATGGGCGAGCAGCTTCAGTGGACCGCAGTAGACTCCAGATTTAGCAGCCAGGTAGCGCTGGATGGCCTGGTAGGTTTTCCCACTGTTAGTGGGTCCAGCATGGAAAATGACCTTTCTCTGAATGGCACGAGCCTCTGCGTACCTGACAAACAATAACACACATACACTCAGACAACAAAGGCATACTAATCATGCTGCAAATATGTATTTATTGTGGAGGTACATGTACATGTTCTGAATTATTTATTTGGGCTATTCATGCCTTTATTCTGAAAGTGATGGACAGTGGATAGAGTCAGACAGAAGCCTGACAGTGAGTGGGGAAAGGCGTGCAGAATTGGGTAAAGGCTGGATTTGGCCCCACGACAGCAACATCAAGAGGATTAGACTCTCTGTTAGTGGAGTGCACTGGCAAATGGCTCAGCTATCAGCAACTCCATTTATCACAGTTTTTCCTCCAATATCAGATGCATAAAAGCACAAGGAGTAAACTGGCTTAGCAATCTTGAACCACACTCTTTAGGACGTACCAGTTAGCCGGGACTCTGAGGTCTGAGATCTTTCTCAGGTCGTCCATGCAGTCCAGCATAGGGAAGATCTGCTTTGCATGTCGCATAAAGTACGGGAAGAGATCATCTATATGACCTGAAGAACAAAAAAGAGAGTCAGAAAAGCTGTGCTCAATTTTTGTTTTTTTGTAATTACCTGGCATGACCCCTCATCTGGGTGTAACATAAAAACTGACAGACCTGCTCCATAGCAGACGTCACTGAGGATGATGTGCAGGTCAGCTGGGAGTGAGGTCACTTCCAGGACGTATTTCCTGAAGCTAATGAACGCCTGGTGGAACAAACGAGCTGTAAAAACACAAAAGACTCAAAGATTATAAAAATATCAATATGTAGTACTTTTTGTTGATCTAAAACCATTCAGTCTTTGTTATTTTTAAGCTAAAATGGCGGGAGGTGAGAAAGTGATGATTGGTGGTCCTTTCAAATTCACACATCAGCAAATACTCAAGTACTGATAATTTTCTAGTCCTTTGGTTGTCTAATAAAGATGAAGAATAGGGCTGAACGATCTTAGGAAAAGATCTAATTGTGATTTTTCTGGCAGACATTGCGATTTCAATTCGATTCACAATTTTCTTCAGATCAAGCTTCAGTGCAATATTCGCTATGTTTACAGTATAGACAACAGTAAGGAAATCAAGGATCAAAAGCACATAACACATTATTCATCATCTAATATTGATGATAAATCATCTGTTTTCATTATTAAAGGGATACTCCAACTTCTGCTCCTTAACAGAGGCTTGTATTGTTGACCTGCTTACCAGCACTTCCATAAATGCCAATTGCCTTTGTTAAATAGTTGACACAACAGACTGTGGGTCAGTCGGGAGCGCTGCAAAAAACTGCAGCTTTGGCGATCACGATTGCATTATCTGAAACTGCGATTTTGATCTGAAAACAGTAAATCGTTCAGCACAAATGCAGAAGTTACAGCATTGTCTTTTAAAAAGGCCCCAGCAGAGCCTGTCACAAAGTCTGAATAAAACAAATGCTATAGCAACAATGTTTGTGGCATAAAGATGTATCATGACATGATATACTGTATTGTCAACCCTCACACACACCCTTAGTGGGAAGAAAACAAAAAATAACCTAAACCTGAGGCCAACAGAGCTTCAGATGTTGTTGCTATGTGTTCAAAGGTGGTAAAGGCATGATTTCATTTATACTAGTCTGTATTAATCAATTCCTAAGCCACATAAAGTAAGACTGCTGGGATTGCTTTCAGTTTTGTTTAAAGACACCATATCATGCTTTTCTGAGTTTAATTTACCTCTTAGTAGGGCTGGGTGATACGACGTAAAAATCAAACCTTCAATTTCTTTTGCATAAAATTTGATTACAGATTTTAATAGATATTTTACACCTCAAAGAGAAAAAAACAAAAGTGACATAGAAATTGAATGAAACAAGGTTGGCTTTAATTGGATAAAATACTGCATGTTACAAAAGTGACATGAACTTTCCTCTGGGAATAACAAAGTGAGCTGTAATTTCGTTATGCAAATTTGCATGTAGACTGTGTAGCTATGACTTAGGGAGACTCGTCTAAGTCAATACTGAAAGTAATTATATGTCAAAGCATTATGAACCTTAAGGATTATAGCTGATATATTAGGATATATATTGCTGATACGTATCTCTGATATACTGGTAATAAAATCAGCAGAAATACATAGTAATATCTATCATATACTTTTTAAATTATTATCTGCATATACCAGTGTTTTACCAATAATCTCATTTGACTGGTATCAGACTGAAGTTTGGAACCTTGAACCATGAAGCAAAGTGCACCTCTGCATTGCAAATCTAAATAAGTGTGTATGTAACTTTGAATTAATGTAAACAGGATTTCTCACCATCCAGGCCACTGTCTGCAGCCAGTTTCTGCATCTCCTTCCTTTTATAAAACCTGTTCATGATTTTCAGCAGCTCACCTGAATCAAAGACAAAAGCAAAGTGAAACAGCAATTAGAAAACAGGTGATTACTTAGTCTAAAAGAGCAATGACTGAACACTTCTGACCTCTCTTTTTTGCTACTATTAAAGGGAAATTAATAAAGTTCATAAATCAAATTGATACAGTTTCAACTGAGATACGTGTAGGGTTTCTTTTTAATTCAGAAAAACAAATTAATGCTTTTAAGAACCTTTTAACGCCCAAACTGAGAAAAGCATTTCCAGTTTAACACATAATACTGAACTGAACAGAGCAATTAGGAGTCAACATAGGTGTGGTACATTTAAATATTTTTGAATAAGCAAAGTTCAAAAGCAAATAAAATATCTTAGTGCATGTGATCAAGAACTTATTTTTTGAAAAAGACATTTATTTCAAATTATTTAAAAAATGCTTGAGAAAATATACTTAAGGTTTCTGAAACCCAGAAGAGTTTCTTCTAACTAGTATTGCCAACAGTACAAAAATTAAGACACTGTACGTAGGTTCAATACACTGATAATTAGTAGTTAATAACCTGATAGAGCATTCAACCTTATTTTCAAACTTAAGGGTCTTCTATAGAAGCCCAGCACAAAAACTGTTTTACTACAAACTTTAGACAAATTAGTCAATCTTGGTCACAGAGCCATAAAAACTGAGGACCTCTCTGCAGTATAAGAGAAGACTTTTTAAAGCCTTGGATTAGAAAAAACTGGACTTATCAAGGATCCATGATAACCCTGTAGAGAGTGAGACAAAAAAGATTATTTCAAAATTATTCATGTTGTTTAGATGCCAGGCCTGAAAGAGATATCAGAGATAGTATTACCTCTATGGCAACAATCAGAGAAGCTCTTGATATAATATTTAGTGTTTGATAATTGTAAATGTATTCTTTTCATTATCAAACTTCTGCACCATCTTGCCAAATCCACATTTTCAAAAAGACCAAAGTATTTCAGTAATTTAGCCAAAGCTCTCTTACTTTAATAAAATATTACTGAAGACTAGGAATGTAAGCAGATACAGATACATTTATAAATATCTGCTTGCATGCAATACTGTATATTGTAAAATATTGTAACTCAATATCAATATTTTAAGGTATTACTTAAAAGAAATGTGGGACATCCATTTTGTTTTGCAGTTCAGGTATTTGACTCTCCATCTCTCTAACTCAGAAAATTTACAGAGACCATGTGAGCAGCAAGACGATTGCTTCTACTCCCCATGTCAACCAGGCTCTTTCTATGTGGAGTTTGCATGGTCTCCCGTGCCTGCATGGGTGTTCTCCAAGCACACTGGTTTCCTCCCAAAAACATGCTCATTAGGTTAAGTTCAGAAATATCGGCATACCGTATATCTGCAAAATTCCAATATCATGCATCCCTACTTTGTACTATAATAAAATCTTTCAAAAATGGGCTATGGAGAAAAAAATGTGCTGTCATCTATCAACTTGCTCATAGTATTCCAATATCTCGTGATATATATAGTATTGCTACCCCTGTATCACAAACATGTTTGTATTGCCAAATTCTGGCCAATCCACATGTCTGCTAAAGAACTTTTTATACCACTAGTCATTAAAACAATGAAGACTGATCATTTTGAACCTCACTAAGGAAAATGTTGCCGGGGATTTAGAGTAAGACAGTGTTTAGGTAAGATCATGTTTGCAAATTATAAAAATAATACATAATAATATACAATGTTAGGGATGTGTGGGGCCTACTTTGGTATCAAACAGGTTTTGATTGATTTTCAATAGGAGTCATATCTTAGTTTTAAAATCCTGGTACTGTGACAGACGTCTTATTTCTTTACAGAATAAAATTAGTCATTTTGTGCGCAGTTATGAAGTAATAGCATATCGAGGTCTGTTTTTGATACATATCGTCTATCTCTACTTAACGCATGAAAAACACAGACAGAAACAGTCTGTGGCAACAACTAAAGAGATTACAGTGCAGAAAAACTTCACACAGTTCCAGGTTACAACACTGTAACTCCTGGACAGGTTCAGCGGAGCTTGGCTCACTTTTTTCGAGGGGCTGCGTCAGCTCAGCTCCCACTCCTCCATCCCCGGAGCCGTCCATCTTCAGAGAGACCGGGACGAACAGAGAGGTGTCCGGGGGTTTAGCAGACGAACTGTTGGAGGAAACATTTCTCCTCCTGACCAGAGCAGCCTGGTTGTCCTCCTGAAACAGTCCAGACCCTGAGGACACATGACAGCCTCCAGCGGAGACAGTCCGGGGGCTGATGTGGCGCCGAAGCCGAGAGAACAGATACAAACACCGGTTCACTGACATCTCTGAGTCCGCTGTGCCCCCGGCGTGAGCTGCTTCAGTGATCTGAGTACAGAAGTGGTGCTACAGTCTCTCCATGCTGTAGGACAAGAGTAATTATGTGAACAACACAACACAGCTTGCTACAGAGGACGGTCAACACACACCTCTTCCTGCTGACACAACGTGGGACAGGACCCGCACGCTTTTAGGCGCCCGCAGCTGCGCCTGTGTAGAAATCAGACACAAAACAACTTTTATAGGTTTGTAAATGAGTATAAACTGATATTCTCGGGCTGAAACGGAACTTAATTGAGCGAATAGTTTGTAAGAAGGCCAAATATGATTTGATAAGGACCATAATCAAGAACAAACAACAAAATATAAACAGGCATAGTATATACTACTTTGTATCTGGGACCCAAGATCGTATATTAAACACAGATGATGTCCTCTCTGTCTGTAAAAAGAGAATACTTAAGATACATGATTTTCCGTTTCAATGTACAATTATAAGAAACACTAAATATACATTTAAAAAAAAAAAAGTCGACTATCGTACAATTTGCCTTTTTTGGGGATAAAATATTACGTTTTTTTTTACTGCTATTGGTGTCAAAATTGGTCAAATATGACAAAGCATTTTTTAATCAGTACCTTGTTATCATGTGTTATTATTATTATTATTATTATTATTATTATTATTATTATTATTACCACGTCATAGTTTTTCATATTTTCATTTGTGCATTACTGTCCACTGTATTTTGACCCTGAGGTCTTGTTGTCTCATTGGTACACTCACATACACTACCCGGCAAAAAAAAATGTCGCCACCAAAAAACAGGGTCACACACTCTAATATTTCATTGAACTGCCTTTAGCTTTGATTACAGCACAAATTTGCTGTGGCATTGTTTCAATAAGCTTCTGCAATGTCACAAGATTTGTCACAGATCACAGCACTGCCCCCACAGGCTTGTACAGTAGGCACTAGGCATGATGGGTGCATCACTTCACCTGCCTCTCTTCTTACCCTGATGCTCCCATCACTCTGGAACAGGGTAAATCTGGACTCATCAGACCACATGACCTTCTTCCAGTCCTCCAGAGTCCAATCTTTATGCTCCCTAGCAAACTGAAGCCTTTTTTTACAGTTAGCCTTACTGATTAGTGGTTTTCTTAAGGCTACACAGCTGTTCAGTCCCAATCCCTTGAGTTCCCGTCGCATTGTGTGTGTGGAAATGCTCTTACTTTCACTGTTAAACATACCCCTGAGTTCTGCTGTTGTATTTCTTATATTTGATTTGGTCAAACGTTTAAGTGATCACCGATCACGATCATTCAGGATTTTTTTCCGACCACATTTCTTCCTCAAAGACGATGCTTCCCCACTATCCTTCCAGTTTTTAATAATGCGTTGGACAGTTCTTAACCCAAGTTTAGTAGATTCTGCAATCTCCTTAGATGTTTTCTCTGCTTGATGCATGACAATGATTTGACCCTTCTTAACCAGACTAACATCTTTTCCACGACCACAGGATGTGTCTTTCAACACGGTTGTTTAAGAAATGAGGATCTACTCATTGCATCAGCTGGGGTTAATTAAGTTGTTGCCAGCTGAAAGATAATCGCCCATGCAGTAATTATCCAATAGGAGGCTCGTACCTATTTGCTTAGTTAAATCCAGGTGGTGACTATTTTTTTGGCCAGGCAGTGTATGTCTTTTATACATATACATTGCCCAAAATAATAAACTATGACCACGGAGGGACAGTTTATTCTGACAATAAATTAGAAATGAAAGATCCACCCACCATCTACACTGCTTATCCCTATCAGGGTCAGGGGGTGGGGGCACACCCTGGAATGGTCACCAGCCAATCACAGGGCTGATGTGGAGGCAGATTCACACACTCACAATTAAGAGCAATTATGAGTCACTCAATAACCCTGATGAGTTTGTTTTTGGTCTGTATGAGGAAACCTAACAGAAATGTGTGCACAGGTAGAGCACAAATTCTCCACACAGAGGGCCAGCCTGATCAAGGAGCTAAAACAACAACATTCTCGCTGTGAGGCAGCCTCTTCTGCACCACCCTGCCACCAGAAATGCAAGATTTTAGTGAATAAGTACTTAGTGCACTCAGTGAGTCAAAGTTTTGTATGAACATGCTGTTATTGTCCAGATACATCATTTATAAAGTAAATACATATACATTATCAATGTACCCTGAAAAATATCAAATTATTAAAATTTTACTGTGGATGTGTTTTTTACACAGTCTTTTTGGTAAACTGTCATTTCCAAAATATGGCCAGACTTTGTTGATACTTGTTTTTGACCCATTTGTGACGGAGAACTACACCAGTACCACTTCCCTTAAAAAAATATTTTTCCAGTACTGAATATTGTGTTATAAAATTTTGTATCAGTACTAAAGTTAAAGTTATGGTATTATGACAATATTGGATGGAAAACATGGACCAGTTTAGCTTTTTTTTTCTCTCTGTTACCAGATTCCACGACTAATGTAATTAAGCAGGCCAATGAAAAAACCTCCAAAAGATATACTTAAGTAAAATTAAAAGTACTGTTAAAAAAACTATTCAAGAAAATATGCAAAAGCCTACTGTTACAACTCAATGAACATAATGAGTTAACTCCCCCCCCCCCAGTTTGGTATCTGTGAGTATTTCAGGTATAAGATCAGTCAGTGATTCGGGTCTGGTGTAATAGTTACAAATTGGTGCGCTAAAAAGCATATAATATTTGTAGAATTTGTAGAATCAACAAGTTGTAACTACATGATGGGAGGGATTTTGTACCTCCCAAGAGTTTCTTCTGAAATTGGCAAAAAGTCTTTTAAAGAAGATGGAAGCCAACTTGAAATAACACTGAACTGATTTTGTCACCGCAAGGTGGTTGACGAAGTTCACATAAATGAGGCCAGCAGGTCCGAGTTTTGCAGAAGACACTACTGTAGTGTGGGGAGGGTAAAAAGACGTGCCCCTTCATACACAGAGGGTCTCAGATGGTTACGTTGTATTCAGAGGTCAACAGCGGACAAGAGGTTACATCTGTCCCCTCATGCTCTGAGGCTGTCATTAATGCAGGCAGCTACAGCTCACGTCTGTCCCCACCCTCCCTGTCCCCAGTCATCTAATTCATTGTCCATGAATGAACCACTGAATTCAGTGTCCCATCTACAGCAAAGAAATGCAAAACTCCAAGTAAACAGAGAGGTCTTCAGTATAAATTTTCTTTATTCATGATCCATTTCAGCTTTATATTTGGGTTTTGTGTATATACACATATTATCATACACAAACACACGCACACAGCAATGACATGATTTTAGACCTCGTGTAAAGATCAACATGCAGAAAATGAGGGAGGGAAAGAGTCAAAACATTTACGTGTTTCCTCAAAACCATTTGAAGTTTTATAAAGTTCACTGCACAAACCTTCTAACAGACATAAAATGTGAAAGGAAACTGACTTGACAATAAATAAACAGTTTCCAAACAAGAGCTGTAACAGTAGACATGTTCAGAGGTTCATGAAATAAAATCTGTACATGACTGCACAACTTTCACACAAGAGGACAAAACAAAATGTTAATAAAGCTGAATTCAAACTAGCAGTGATACACATAGACAGTATTGTTCTCTGGACGCACACAGGACATCTTTGAGGTGTGGTCTTCTCTGAGTGATGTTTAGGTTCAGCTTTCATGCCCCTATTTAATCAAATGAAATGTAAAGAGGGGAAAGTGCAAAACTGGCAACAGATCAGAGTTTATATTCACTCCACACACAAGTGAAGAAACATCAGCAAACTGTGTGTACACGCGTGTTTAAAGCAAGACCTTTACAGCCGGTCTGAGCATCATCACAGTGGATCAATGTTAAACTTACAGTGTTTGATTCTGCAGCAACAAACAGCAGACATGAGACGTCTAGTTACTTTCACAAGAATGAAATGATGTGAGCTTTGGAAAGATGTACAATAAAAAGGTTTGATTCAGTTAATATTGACAGAAGCCATATGTAACTCGTTTAACTTGGAAAGCTGAGCTCTTTTCTACCATCACAAGCTCTGAATTTAAGTTATGGAAGAATATTAATTTCTTCACATCAGCTTAGAGCCTGCTGTTATTAGCGGTGATTGAGTTCGCCCAAATAACAAACATACTGGATCAGTACAAACTTAACAGAAGTACGAGCTCTGAAATTTATATTTAGTTTTTCAAATGTTTTCCTCCAACACTAGGGGTGTGTACTGGCATGAAAATATACTGAAGCGATGATACAACACATCAGGATATATGCCATACTGTAAGCAGGATGATCCATTACAATTCTTCTTTTTCCTATAAGTATCAATTATGTGCTAAAAAATGTTGATACAGCACTGTGCAGCAAAAATATGGCAATACATTGGTGTATCTATATTTTCTTACATCCCTATCCAGTCCAACACAATACAGGTTAAACTGAAATGCACTGTCTGAACTCATTCTTTCGTTTTTCTCTCCAACTTTGGGTGAACAGACTCCAACAATAAATTTGTGGGAAAAAGGTTAAAAAAAAAATAAAAATAAAAAAAATAAAGACATTTCTACTTATTCTGACTGAGAACTTTCAGAGGACTACTACAGACAGACAGGAGAGGGAAGTTTGGACAGGATGGTATTTTTTCATCAATGCAATTCAGGATAAAAACATAACATGGAGTTATAGGAGTAAAGATGAAAAGTTGAAAACAGAGCTTGAATACATTTTGGACTTTTCTATTTTTTCAATATCTGAATTTCATTCTAAAATTGTGTTTAAATGTTTAACCATTTTAAATTTTTTCCTCAAACTGTAAGATGGAAAAACATCTCCTTCTCAGTCTTCTTTCTTGTGGTGACCCTAAAACTCATGTACACATTACAGAATTTTATTTTCAAAGGAACTATAGAGGGTTTATGAATCCTCAGTATGTGTCCAACTGTGTTTTGTACTTTGTCCTCATTATTTTGAGTTGTTTTTTAATACTTATTGAAATAAAATCTCCCTCTCATTGTTTTTCTGTCACGCCTGATCCTAAAACTCTTATGTACATAACAAAATACAATTTGGATATTTCAGTTTTGTCCTTTAAATGTCTTACTCCACTTTAACACAAAGTTAAAGGACCTGCATTAGGTGTCCACACTCCAAATGTCCTCTACTTTTGTGTCGCTTTTCCCCAAATCTTGTGTGAACCAACTCGAACAATAACTTTGAAAACAAAGAACAGAAAATCTGTTTTGATTTTTTCCTGAAATGAAATAATGAAGAAATCCTCATCCTCTCTTTTGCTCTTGTCTGACTCTGAACTCCTTCACAGTTACAGTCATGGTTCTTAACCTGTGGGTCAGGACCAAAAGAGGGTTGCAGAGTTGTTTTCAGGAAGTCGATGATGTGTTAATGAAAATGAAGAAGTTGGGGCATAATTACTTTTGACAGAGCTGGTTGGAAATAAGTTTAAGTTTGATTTTCTGTGGCCGCTTAGGTACAGTGTGACATTACTATGGTACAAATGTGTGCAGTGTTTTTTTAAATCTTTTAATTCATTTTAGGGACAAACAGGACTAAATCATCAGTTTAAGGTGTGAAATCTTCAAACAGACAAATTTCTGTCCTGTCCCTGGTCTGCATCATTATTTCTAACTGAAATTTGAGCAGATCAAAGTTTAAACAAAAATTTGTTTGTAATTTTTCATTACAAAGATGGGCGCGTCCAGAGGTGAGGAGGCCAGTTGAGGATCACAGCTTTACAAAATACAAGCTTGAAGCTTGTTCTTCCCATTACAAAAAAAACATCTATTTAAGTTGAAACTGCATCCCAATTCTTATTCTTTTTATTTTCATCAACTCGTGCAAAGATTTTGAAAGACAGAAAAACGAAACAGTTCTACTGAGAAGAAACCACGAAACATAAGAAACAGATCAAACAAAGAGGTCTGTGCAGAGGAAAAATACCGTCTTGAAAAGATATTGAGGTGATCCTTTGCAACATTTTTAAGTATTCTTAAATTTACATATCAAATATCTGAGTCAAAAATCCTAAAGGGCCAGTGTAAAGTTTTAGAGCAGCAACAATGAACAGACTAAATAATGAGTCAATCCATCGGAAACTGGAAATATTATAAAGACTGATTTGACTTCAGGGATTTTTTAACGTAAAGTTATGAAGAGTCTCTCTTTTCTTGCTCTAAACTGATTATCCATTGTTACATGTTGACTTATAATAAACATTGAATCATGTCGATATTGCAAAAAAAAACCATAAAATTAATTTTTACCTCCTGTGAGACTGTGATGGACAGGTCCACTTTACTGGGCATGTTGCTAAGACTAAAGCTCCTGCAAAATAAATCTGTTTTTTTCAGATGTTGCTGCATTTATGAAAAGAATTACAACTGTCAAGAAATTTCTGTTACAAATTTGTTTTTTCCCTCTATTTTAATGCACCTGTCTAGGTTGTTTATATGTTTGTGTAGCAGCTGAGAGCACGAGCTGCAGTGAGAAGAGGAGGCTGCAGCTCTCTCTGTTTCTCTTACACCAAAACATCACTTGAAACACTTTGCTGTGCCTTTTCTGCATATTTCATCTCAAGGAAAAAAAGAAAACCAAGTTTCAAGTAAAGAAAGGATGACTGAGAAAAAAACTTATTCTTTCTTTCCAACATTTTTTGCATAAACCTGGGTCGCATGAGTTTGTGCAAATAGTCGAAGTATATAAAGGTGAGGCTATGCAGTGTTTCCTTTTTCTTTAGTGAAAGAACTATAATTCATCTCTACTGTTTGATGACTGAGTCTTGTACTGAGAAAGTTTGCAATTAAGAGAAAAATGAAAGCTTGATGTTTAGTGTGCATGGTTTGCACATGTGACTTTTTTAGCCCCAGATTATGGAGCTGAAAAGCACATCCAGCAAAAAAAGACTCAGTGTGCCAGGGCATTAAATCTTACATCAGTCAATCTTTAGACATGTCAGTTTATCTTCAGATAAATCAGTGAAAATAACTTGAAGTTGCAGCTCTTCAGGATTTTTTTATACAATTAAATAATGATCTAAATAGAATAACACAGAAATGATTGTGACACAAAGCATGACTTTTATGACATGATATATAACATAATAACCACATTAAAAGGTGAAATATAGGATTAAATAAATGCTGAGATAGACATTTGTTTTTAACGTGAACCATTCAACTCATATTTGGGTGAAAAGAGCAGCCTGTTGCACCATGATACCTTAAATTCTGAATAAACAGAGAGCTTGTGTGTTTACCAAGCATCCATGAGGCTGAATATGTTCGTTCCTTGGTCAGCTCCAGAGAGACATTTTGTAGCAGTTGAGTGAGGGAGAATGTTGGAGGAATTTCTGATACCTGCTCAAACAGGCGAAAAAAAATAACAGCTTGGGTGACTTGGTGTGGTAAGGTGGTCCTCTGCTGACGTCCTCTTTTTCTTAGTTTTGCTCCTGAATTCTGCAGACTGTGCGCAGACACGTCTGGCTTCACTTGTGTGTGTGTGTGTGTTTCAGTCTGAGACGCCGAGGTTCGATTCCCCATGACTTTAAGCATTCAGCCTCCTTGGACAGCATGTCTGTGCGTCTGTATGTGAGTGTTTGAGTCCTGTGGGACAGAGTGACGGTGGTCTGCCAGCTCCCGTCTGAAGCTGTGAAGCAGTGAGGAGGGGGGTTCCTTAAGGTATGTTATGCATGTTCATGTTTACAGACATTTCTCAGTCCAGGGAGAGAGAGGGCTGGCCCTCACACCTCTGGCTGTTCAGCTGTGAAGAGTTGCGGTGTGTCTGTGTTTTGAATTCAGTTCGATGCATTAAGCTCACATCTCCGGCTGCTCCGCAGTCACTGGCTGAGGTCGGGGCTCAGGCGACTCGTAGCGCTGATGGAAGTTTCTTTTCCTCAGCTTCTCTGGAGCTTTTCTCCACAAAACAATCTCCTAAACACAAAGACAGGAGAGAAGACCAATGACAACAGGCAGAAAATCTAATTAAGCTTCGATTTTCCTCTTGGCTGCAGGAGAGAAGCAAGGAAAGAGGTAGACTGACGAGTGCTGGGAGGAAATTTCTTATTTTTCTTTCACTTGTCTCACTTTACACAGCTCGCTAAAGTGTTTTAAAAATTGGAGAAAGTGATACGTTGGCATGATCCATATCAGTGATTGTAATGTTGAGCTTTCACTGGAATCAACACTAGAGAGAAATTCTATTTAGCTCACTAAGGATGTTTATTGATGAGTCCTTTTGGATTTAACTGCTTATCAATACAAAGCATCACACTTTTGCTGCGACAACTGTAAAATAAAAGAACTTGTTGAGCTGTTTGCAAAGGGAAAACACATCATAAGGAATTGAACATTACCAGCTGCAGTGTGGACGCATAATTTGATGTAACACCTTAAGTCCGCGTGCTGTTTGGACCTGGTGGACCTAAGTGGTTTAAAAATGACCTGGTGAAGCTTCTGTCTTGAAATGTCTTTGAGATCTTTTGGTCTCATTAAATATTTCAGGAGTTCCTTGAAATACATGTTTATGATTTCAAACGGATTTATCTGCCTTTTTATTAGAAATTCAATAAGTTGTCATTTTTGTATATCTACCCTCTAAGCCTCCATGTGGGTCAAATATGACCCGTATGTGTTTCATTTGGATTATTATGGAAACCCTTCGTTCTTGAATGTTTTGGCAATCAGAGGCATTTATATTCTCAACCACCAAGACCATATCTACAAGTGTGACCCCTCAGATGTTTGGATACATATAGCAATTTTCCTTATTTTTGACCTCATAAAGTATTTAATGTGATCAGACTGTCATGACTCAACATCATTGCAATCATTTGTGGGTGTAAACATTCATTATGTTCAAAATGTTATCATGTTTTCACGCTATTATGTTTAAAAAATTAGCAAAGTTCAGAGTTAGATTACAGACATGTATTTATAATCCTAGATACTAAACTGAATAAAAATGCTGATTTTATATCATAATGCTCTATCCTACGTCAGATTACAGTAATTTTTTATAAAACGAGCAGTGACATTTATGTTATAGAGGCTATTACACTGGACTACTGCAAAGGCTTTTAAATGATAGCGATGCCTGCTGCATTTATTTAAGAAATTATAAATGTGTTTTGTTTTTGTCCTACTTAACTGGATTATAATGTGGTTATCACAAAGAAAAGTGTGATGCTAAGTATAGAGCAATACACAAAAACATATAAATCATCAATAGCAAGAAATTATAAGATTCTTCACACATTTTTTGTTGTAAACCAAAACTTTCACTTGATACAGCATAAGTGAATATTTTTAACCTAAACGACAAACAGCATTTAATAACATTAATTATTGTACAGATCATTATAAGACTTATAAAAGCGTGTTGTGTTCAAACACGTGTGCATCAAAAGGTAAAGAAATCACCCTGGAGCTTAACTGACGGCAGGTACCTCACTGCCACACATGCAGTGCTATCTGTGATTAATTATTTCATAAATACGCTCTAAAAAGTTTTAAAAGTTTAATGTGGGACCAGCAGACCTCTGCTTTAGTCTTTTCTTCTTCTTTTTTTTGCAGCTGAACTTTTTGGTCCAAGCTGCAGCTAGTTTAAATGGTTTTACACTTAGAAAGATTCTGTTTTTCAATACTATTTCAAGCACTGTCACAGGATTGCAAATTTCCCCATGTGGGATGAATAAAGGTTTATTCTATTCTATTCTTCTTTTCTAGAAACTATCTTACAAACAGGAAATTGGGAAATTTCTTTAGATTTAAAAATAAGAGCTCAGAAAAAAAAAAGGAAATAGTTTTTCTTTAAGGTTCACTGTCATCAGGTTCATACAGTGCTATTTTTAGCTTTCAGAAAGGCACATGAGGCTTGTTTAAAGTCTTACTGTTAAAAATACAATTTGCATTAAATACCCATGTAATTTAAGAAACTACTTGCCACCTTTTTCATAGCTACAGGTCTGTGTTAGAACACATCTACCATTGTTTGTAGCATCAATTCTTTGACTAGAGTGTCACAATAAGAGCGACAGGTAAATCTTGTACAGTAAGAACTTGGTGTTCTTTGCAAAAACACGGGTATATAAATAGTGGTTATCTGCTAAAATGATTGATTAAATATCAGATTTCATGTTCCACTGAAGTGTGCAGGAGAAATAATGACAGCCATTAGCTTCTAAATGAATATTATGAGTTGCTACCTGTTGTTTAAAGTATCTTCTGTCCTCTTCATCCACCAGCACAAGGTTTAGGAAGTAACGTACAGAAAACTTCTTGTTGACGTCCCTCATGGTGGGTGTCAAGTCATACCCTGTCAAAAGAAAAGAGAAGACTTGTAAGCAGTCACTCCAACTGTGAGTAAAAATGTGTTTTAAAGGCTTCAATGAAAAATGACTTTACACAAAGAATGACATTAGAGAAAATTTGAGACATTAACAGTAACAACATGAATACATTACCTGTTTCAGCCCTACACTGTACTCTGCTGTGCTCTAACAGAGTAGATTAGGATGTATTCACACCAGGCAGTTTATATCCCGCTCCTACATCTTTGATCCCCAAAATCAAATTTGGCTGTAGAGAGTGTTAAATACTAGGCTCAAGCATGGAGCACATCCTCGGCCCCAGCACAGAGTGAGGAGGAGTGCTTTGGCACAGTTCATGCACAAGCACAGGCAGGCAGTCAGAGGATGAGGCGTAATCAAAGCATTCACAAAAACATCGGCAGCAAAGGGTTTGCGTCAGTCCAATGCAGAGGATCAGAGTTTATTTGACCAAAATTCAGTGTATTTTTTAATTAAAAAAAAACAAAACACACAGGACATTTGTAAACATAGTCAATCATATGAAGTCAGGCAACAGGCACGATCTATTCACGTGTGATCATCCTTTTATTCTCTGACTTTTCACTGCATGCTTTATTTAGAGCTTACATATTTGAAAAGCACTCATGTTTGATGTAAACAACAGGCTGTTGTTTTCTGTAAGTTGAATTTCAGAAAGCTGCATGATAATATAAACCACACTTGAAATATATCAATAGTCTGTAAAAGTAAGAGCGATTCATAAGTATTTTTTATTTATGTAGGTTTAAATCATACACACAGCACTCCATTGGTTTCTGTTCAAATCAATCATTAAAATCTAACCTTACAAGTTTAGTTTCACTAAATCTTTTTATGGCCTCATTTTGGAGAAAACTTGAAAATGTGAATGTCAGTGAGGGGAGCATAGTGCTTCAGCGGGCATGGTTTGAGCAGGTCCTAAAGTCACAACTGCATTTCTATTTCAGAGCACCAAAGAGAAAAGAGGAGAGAATGTTAGAGAAATATGAAAAATAAAGTACCTGCAAGAAAGAGTCTGATGGGGATAGACTCTCCTTTAACTGGAGCACCGTCCATGATTTCATACTTTGCAACCGTCTCTGTTTCAGTGGTCGTACTGGGACCTGAAATGAGGACAACAACCACGATAAGCGAGCAGAAAAAGAACACAATAAAGTGGAGCAGAGCTGACCTGATCTATGCTAATGTTGGGAACATCACAGTGGGAAGAGAAAAACAACTGAGCTCTGCATTTTACTGCTCAAAAGATCCAATGTTTAGATATGACAAAGTTAAAATACATGCTGCTTGAGTGACACTAAAATGAAGAATGGGGTTGAAGAGATTGATTTTTTATTTATGAGGATTTAATGTAATCTGTAAAATGAGGCTACTACCCTTGTATTTATACTATTACATGAATACTGACAGCTAATAATAACTTACAATGTTAATTCAGTATTGGATTTGATTTACAAGAAAGGGCAGGGCTAGATAAGCTCTTTGCTCCCTTCTGTCTCTTCTCAAACTGGTTCTTTTGCTAACATACTGTACATGTGCATGTTCTCACAGGTGGAGTTTTATTTGATGGACATGTACAGTTGTTTGGTGTACCTATGTATTATTATGACTTTGTGTTTTTTTGTTAGTTGTTTTTTTTCCTGAAGTTTGAGATAAATAAAAGGAAAGAAAGAAAGAAAGAAAGAAAGAAAGAAAGAAAGAAGTGAAGTCTTATCCATCTACACCTCCCAGGATCTTTACCTATGCCTGTTATCTCCTTTTTGATGAGCTGCAGCTCCATGTGTTGGATTTTGATCCGCACCAGCAGGAAGTAGATCTTCCCAACAATCACATCTTTCAGGTGGTATCTAACAAACACAAATATTGAGGGAAACAGTTTTTAATGTCTTGATGGCAGGCCTGTTTGTAGTATGTAGGGACAAATATCAACAAAATCATCTTAGTGACACTGCTTTTACTTTGATTTGTTGTATTCAAACTCAATGTGCAGACAGTCTTCTATGCCGACCTCCATCTTGATGGAGTTGTTGACGTCTGGGTAGGTGGCTAATTGATGAACAATCAGCTCATATTCTTTCACTAAGTCAGACAGGCGACGAACTATAGTCACCCTGAGGAAATACCTGAAAGAAGAACATATACAGACAACAAACACTGTAAGAGTCAGACTGAGAGGATGAGGAATGTGTTTTTATTCATAGGTGTTTTAATATAAGAAGACTGCCTTTTAAGAAATTCACAGGGGGCAAAAAAAACTACAAGACACTTCTTCATCCTTCACGTGTGTATATACCTCAATCAAAAATAAAACACTGCATATAGTTTACATTGCTTCAGCATGCTCAGCTACTCTTATGACACAGAGGCATGTCTTTTTAGCAAGTGGGCGTGATTTTGGCACATTCAACAGATGGCAGCATCCTGGAGCAGAGAAATCGATTTAGTGTTTCAGTAATCTGAAATGTATAGACTACAGAGTGTGATTATAGACTTGTTACTAAAATGTGGTCTTATGTTCTTTTGTTGCATAAAAAAACTTTGAAAACATATTTTCTGCTTTGTGTTGACAACGACAATCAAATCATGTTACTCATAATTTTGTACTTAATTAGAATCAAAATAGGAAATAAGTTTCAACAATAATGTATGGTTATCATCGATCACTAAAGGCAATTTAAGGAAATTAGAGAAGGTAAGTTTCCTCCTTTGGAAGAAGCATATCATCATAGATCATATCATCAACCAATTTCAGTCAATAATTAATAAAATCTACCAAAGGGAATTGCTATCATTAGTCTTTATGCTTAACAATCTCCCTCTTAATTTCTTCCCTTTGGTTATGTGTGCCTTGCGAATCAAAGAACATCAGAGGCAATCAGCAGAAACAAAAGCAAAAAAGGCAAAGATATGATCATGGCAGACGGGAAACAGAAGTGGTCAAAATTGTGGCTTAATTTGACACAAAATGTTGCTAACTACCAAACATCCCATCTGAGCCTGTGTGATTTCGAACAAGGATTGAAACAGCAGCAACTTGCTGAGGTACAGCATCAAATATTAGGAGTGTCATGGGTTGACACTGTTGCCACTTAAAACCTGTGTAATTGGTAAGGGGATTAATAAAGGATCTGACAGTGAGAAGAATTGATAATTGGTAGAATTGGTATCAATAAAATCTTATCAATTCTTGTCCTTAGATACAATTACCCTGCTGTGATTACAAGAAAATACTGTTGAGGTTTGACTTTTAAAACACTGAGTAGTAAATATACCTTAGCCTGACATTGGCTCCAGTGTAGGACTCGTAGGGTTTCTCCACCTGCATGAACTCAAAGTCATAGCTCCTGTTCTGGGCGAGTTCTCCTGGCAGAGCCAACTCTTTCACCAAGTCCACAAACTCATGGGTGTTACTCTTATCAGAGAAAAGCTCTGAAACAACAGACAGCAGAAAATGGGGTGGATTTAAACTTCGTAATGGTCTGTGTGGCCATAATTTCAAAATGTTGAGTCAGATTATAAAAGGTTAACAGTAGTGTTTTAGGATTTTATACACTTTCAACATACTGCCTAATTACACTACTCCCTCTGCAAATACAGTGGGAGGAGGGTTTAGCTGCACTACAGCAGCTTGCACATGACAACCACATGCTCTGTTAAACCCTTTTAGCCACATGAGAAAGCAAGCCGTCAGTTGTTGACAAGTAGTTTCAGACTGTAATGACCAAAGTTCCTTTTGCAAGTAACACAAAGCAACCTAGAGCTTTAAATTATTAAACAGAGTATATCCAGAAGTACTACTGTGCTCATGTCAAGGCATCAAATGAGTTTTATACTTGTTATGAACAATAAAACTGCCATACACTTATTCAATCGCCCAAAAGCCAGAAAAATAAAACAGATCAGAGCACAGATTTATCCCACTCACCTATCTGTCCAACAAACTCAATGCGAATGCCCTGATGCTCCAGACGTTTTCCTCCCTGCTTCACATTCAGATTTACCTGCAGAGAAACATATTTCATCAGATGATTCATCAAACAAACCAAACAGCTATTTATATGTTTTCAATCCGTTTCATATTTAAACCCTACTTAATGATCGAGAGGGAAAACCTCTTAGTCTCATGAACTTGTGGATTACTTGTTTACATTTTAGACAAGTGTGAGAGCAGATTCCTCCCTTTAGAAACACATATTTGAAACAGGTAATAACCAAAATACCCCATGAGAAATTAATACTGTAGAGCCTCGAGTTCTGCTTAAATAACACTGCTGTATCAGCTGGACCATCCAGGTATCCTGAACATAGACCATTCACTTCTTTATTATGTCAGAGAAAATCTTTTTACACACTTTAAGAGAGCCTTAATTTCCCACAGGGCTCAGTTTAAGAGAGGATCCTAGAATAGACTACAGAGAGGTCCATCCTGTCCTAACTGAGCTCTCTTGACTTATAATGCAATTACGGCTAATTTAAAATCATGACTTGTGTGCAGCATCCCCTGAATGAACCCTGTGAAGCTCCATGTCTCACTTCATAATTAATGTAAACTCAGCTTACCTTGCCAGAAACAGACTCTCCATCGTAGAAGAGGTAGTGTTTCTCCACCTTTCCATCCTCCGTTTTCAGCTCGGCAGTCTTTCTATTCTCTGCATCGTTTAGCAGAACGTCTATCTCACACACCGGCCCAAACAAACCCCCCAGGAAACTCTGGAAAAAAGATAAATTTTACTGATTGGTTGTACGACTTGCAAGTTCACTAATTTATTCAGGGCTGCTACAAACTTCACAAAAAATCTAAACTCAAGATTTTCAAGACAATCTTTTAGACCTGAAATAAGAAAAATTAATACATTTTTTGCACTGCAGAGCCAATGGTATCAAGACAAGTCTAGTACATCAAACCTTTTTCAATTGTTGAGACTGTTAATGTAAAATAATGCAACAAGGCAAGGTGCTACATATCACATAATTTACAGGATATCAGGTCACATTGCTCTCCTACTAGACAGAAAGAAATGCAGGCATGAAAGTGGGCACATGCATATATATTGAATATATTTTACTTTAATTCAGGTACATCTAAATTATTTCAATGACAGCGACAGTATGTTCACAGTTGCTAATATTAAAAAACCCTGATCCACCTCTACTTTCTCTGTCTGATAATCTGTCACGTCAAGAGTAAACCTGGATAAGTTGGAGGCATATTAATTATCTGTAACCAAGACAATTAAACCAAGCCAACATGCCAACTAAACCGATGTCAAATGAATGAACACAAATAAAGAATATGCTGGAGAAGCAGAACATGGAAGATCAACATAAGAAAGGTGAATTCTGAGTTGCAGGAAAAGACACAGCAGTATGTTCTGTTTCTAACTCTGAGAACTTTAACTCTCTGATTCAGTGTCTGTAGCATCCAGTTTTTCTAACGACAAATCTTAAAACTCAAAGACACATAAACACTCCAAACAACAACTCAGAAATGTGGCAGCCTGAGGAGCATGAGTGGGAGGCTTTAACCCTGAAGAGCATTAATCTCACACATTTTTAATGTGTTCTTCACTGATGATTGAAAATGCTCATAAAGATTAGGTTCTTCTTGATATTCTGTAAGTAACAAGTAAAATGGCTTTCAGAGCATATGTTCAGCTTCAAGCACAAAAACAAAACAATCAAATCCAAATGTGTGACAAACATGTTGTATCATGGCTATTTGAAACCATGAGTGAGACTTTGTGTGTGACTGACACACCGGATCTGTTGCATGATTTATGACTTAGATAATTTTGAAAAGAATGAGTCTGCTTTCTATTGCATAAACGCTACATGTTTCATAGCACAGAGCTCAGTGTAACTGTCTAAAATGATCACTTACACTGCAGAGGCTTTATCAAGTTATACAAAAGAAGTGCACATGTGACAGACAAATGTAGGGTTGTCACAATACAAGAATTATAATCTTTGAAATGATGCTAGTATATACCGAATGATAGTAGTTTGGACACACTTGAAGCAAAAATAGAAGTCCTGGACACCACACCCTATTAGTTAATTTATAAATATATAAACTTTAAGCAAAGAGATTAAGCGGTAGACTGCAGTACAGAGAGTATACATATTGTCTGAATGACAATATACAAAATACAGTGCATCTTAATACTGTTTTCAACAGTAAATTTAAAAAAACTACTTCAATTCTGGTCAAATCCATATGGATCAAATAACAAATGCTAGACATGTATACTAGAATAAAATAAACAACAAATCTGTGCAAAAAGAAATATGATAAAATGGTCAATGAGCACATCACTTGCTTTTATGCCGTTACTGTAAACTATCTCTAACTGTATATAAAGCATTCTCTCTTTTTTAATTAGTTAACAATGTGTATATAATTAAATTCTTGTCTTACCTTGTATCTCATTTTTTTAAATGTTGATACGTTTAATAACTCAGCATATTGCAGCTACAGTTTAATTAATAATTTTCATTAATGGGTTATGAAAAGCTTGTTTTCAAAAAAGCAACCAGGCTAAACAACCAGGCTTTAGTGTTTACCATGTAACACAAAAATATTGTTTTCCATGCATGCTCAGACACAAAAAAATCATTTGTTATTTTCCAAACTTGTCCTGTCACTCATGACCTGCAGCACAAACACATTTCTTTTCTTCAAACATGTACCCAAGTATGCAGTTAACCTGAACCTCCAAAATCATCAAGACTTTGTGAGGAGTACCCATCAAAATTCATCTAGTAGTGAAATCTGGTAGAGGAAGTATTTAACCCTCCCAACTTCATGGGAACGCCAGCACTCCCAAACAGTAACACTAACATTGTTTACCTGTATCTCTGTAAGTGTACGACACATCTTCACAGGGAAAACTGTGTTTGGAAGCTCACTCTTTTGTCAGTCTTTCCACATTAACATTTTTTTCTGAAAGTTTGTATTGTGGACCCACTGTGAAAAATTTGTAATTAGTGACTTTCTATCACACTTTCCTGCTTGAGAAATAAAGGGTTTATTAATTAGACCTCCGTTTTGACCCTTAGAGAAAAAGATAACCTCCTGCCAGTCTACTGACCATCAGATTCGCCTGTTTTCTACTTCTTGCAGTAGAGACCAATCAAGATCACCCGAGGGCCAACAAGATGTGATATAGTTATCTGTCAGTTTTGAATTCAATAGAAGCAGAAATGACTGTATGGAGTAAAAAAAACACACTTTCAAAGAGAAGTGTAACTATAAAAACAGTTTATGTTTTAAGTTTGTTTGCGTAATATTATTTAGACGTCTTTATAGCCAAGGTTAGACAAACAAAGAATTAGCTGAAAAAAAAAAAGGTTGTTCATCTGTGTACAATTTTGTAAGATTTTAATTCTGTATTTAATTTTTTTTTTTGGTTCATCTCTACTATCATACAACTTTTAATACATTAATCAGACATTATTACAGCATCAATATTCTGAATGCCCAGGTTGTCTGATAAAAAAAAAAAGTGCTTGAAAGGGTTTAAGTTTAACAAGTGTAATTACAAAAAAAAATTAAAAAAAATTGAAAAAGACTTGGAGTTGCAGGACTAGGGTGAACTAAATGTTTCATGATGTTGTTGCTCAATTCGGGCAAAGATTAGAATCGCATGGGGATGGACAATATGGCCTAAAAACCCTGTTTTTTTTTTTTGTCTTGTTTTGTCTTTGTTTTTTAAAAACTCGATTTACATTTTTTGTTGATTTTTTTCCCTTTCAAAACAAGAAAAAAAAATTACATGAATCAAGTGTTGCCTTTATGTTATCAGAATATACTCAAAAAAACTTAACAGAATGTCACTCTTATAGTTAAAGTCCACACTGTAATTTTTCATAAAATGTTTTTTTAATGCAGAACACAGGCAGGCTTGTCTTCATAACTACTAAAAGATGAGCTATTTTCACAGTATATTAACATTGAAATCTCTGATCAGCGTGTAATCTCATTTAAAAAACAAAGGCAGGCCTAAACACGTGCCAGTGCTGACTTAACAAACCTACCATCATGAAAACTGTACATTTTCAGACACTGCAACAACTTTTGATTGGAAGACGAATGTGATCGATATTTTGGCCAGCCTCAGAATCACATTATTTCGATCAATGTTGAGGTAATGATTATTTATTACAATAACCCACTGATTTTACAAATGTGCAGCACAAGCAATCATTCTTTCACTTGGAAAACCCTCGAAACACTTTAAAAGTGAGGTGAAAAATATACATTTTTGATAAGACAAAATGTTAATAATAACGTGAAATTTGGTAAATAAAGAAAAATAAATTGATAGGGTTTTACATTAATCCCTTATATTGTGGAAGTTATCATTTTAGCTGTTATTGACACTTGATCAGTTGCCCAGCCCTAGATGCTGCTGTCAGCTGTTCATGCTGTAAAACACTGGAGCAGAATAACAGAGGATGTTGTGGAAGCTGAGAGTATTTTAGGAGTTTTACACCCCCTGGAAAAAGCCTCATTTATTCTGTCTGGCCTTCATATAGTACTTAGTAATAAGTTAGGCATAATCGATGTGATTGGGCAATCATTTAATCTAATTCTTTAACTGTTACCCTATTTATATTATAATCATGTATTTATTTTAATCAGCTTTTATTTGTACTTAAATGTGTATTGTTAACTTGTTAATAGTTCTCGTGTTCTGTCACCTTTCCTCTTTCTTGTGCAACACTTTCTTTTGCAATTAAATTGATCAGAGGTTCATCGATTAGTTTTGAAGAATGTCAATGACAGAGTCCTGATAGAAACCCCATAAGAGACTGCAAATCATGATAAAAAACGAAGCAATACTGCATTCGAGTTAGTAATTAAGCTTTGATTTATAACATTTAGCCCAAAGATAGTCTTAGAACACCATGAATGGACAGAATTGAATAAAGGATATATTTACACATTAATAAGAGTTATCCGGCATACATGGTGGCATACGGCACAACTTCTCATTACACTGCGCTAACAAGTAGAGCTACCAAACTCTAACATCTCTCTCTTTAGCCCCTTGAACCTCCTTATATAGTAAATAAAAACAAACTTGAGCCTGTTTTACACTCAATGAGCTCTTACAGTTTTGTCATTCTCAGCAGAAATGTTCAGTTTTAGCTCAAACATCAGTAAGACAGCACAGACGGCCTGATGCTAACGCAGCTAGCCTTCCTGTCAAACTTCCATGTTATATATCATTAATCAGAATGAACACCAGTCTGTTAAAACAATGTATTTGTCTTCAGTCATTACAAGAGTGAATCTGAGAGCAGTCCCAGCAGCTGATGTTAATTTCTCACTCACCATGTCTGCAGTGAGTAGAGCTGAAGCTAACAGCTAGCCTCCTCCGTGCAGCCTGTCCGTCTGTCTGAACAGGAGCTGTGTCTGCGTCATGTGACCCGGGTCAGCTGTCTGAGAGCAGGGCAGGGCCGACAAATCCCACTTTACACCCAAAAACACTCTGCTGACACCCAGGGAGGGAAACCATACTCCACTTTTATTACATTCTTTCTCTTAGTATTTCATGTGTGTCTGTCTGTGATGGTGAACCACACGATGGCGCTCTGGAGCAGCAACAATTCAGGTTTGATCATAGGTGTGGTTTACGCAGGAGTGTGAGGAACAAACAGGAGTAATAATTATAGTAAGAGGGAGAAGAGGGAGATAATAATTACAACATTTATTTTCGATATGCACTTGAGAACAATAGATCAAAATGTCTGAAACGAATCAAATGTCAAGTAACAAAAAACATTTTAAGAAGAAAGATGAATTACAAAAGGCAAGTGGCATTCTGGCTTTAATTGCCATCCTTGTTCTTGTCATTTTATTTTAAAGTGTATCTTGGAAAGACGAAAAAAAAACATCCTTACATTATTTTTCCATGAAAGATTATTAGTGGAAGGAAGGGGATAAATACTAAGTGGAGGGTCTTTCGTGACATTGCATGTACTGTAGCCCATTTGTATATGTTAGTATCTTTGGTAGTTTAGGACATTTTGGATTTTTTGGTTAACTGTAGGTTGGAAATTAAGAATTTGTAATGTTTTGATTAAGTATATTATTTGATTTCTGAGCCCGTTACAAGCTCTGGCTAGCTATTGGGAAATCCTTATATATGACTACCTCATAAGAATTTATGATTGTATGCACCTGTTTTTGATTCATTTTGTAAATTAATTATATGATTGATTAATTGATTGAAGTTTCAAGAACTGGTTGAGTATCCTGATACTAAATTTGGTATCATGATTGGAAGTTAACTACTGCCATGACTCTGGTATTGTGACAGCGCTTGTCGATGGAAAACTTTGATGGATCTGGATTTTTATGTATTTTGTATTTTTTATACACAGATGCTATGACAAATGTAACTAAGTAAAATACATCCAAAAACATACTCAAGTAAAGTAGAAGTACATGTTTATAAAAAAGGCATGGTAATGCTAATCATGGTACATTAACATTAATCATGGTTATAGTGACTCTGTGCTGCTATTGTCTTAAATGTCCCAAGTTATAGCAGAACTGCACAGATACAGCATTTCTCTTTGTGCAGCATTAAATACATACTGTTCTCATATTAGAGAGAAGTTTAAAAAAAACCTTTAAATTCATGTCTATAAAAGTCTCTTTACAGAAGAAAAGGCTCCCTAATCAATCATTTTACATACTTTAAGTAATGTGCTTAAGAGCAGAAAAATACACACTCATTCAAATCTGAAATATTCTGTATAACCACACAACTAAATGAAAAAACACTGAATCAAACATAAACATAAAATCACTGGTTACTTAAAAAGTATTCAAAAACATAACTGAGTTGTTATAAATCCTTTATTGGTGAAAGTATTTAAAATGCAAATAATACAGCACGTTGAAATGCATAAATGTGGAGCATCCATAGTCTGAATATGTTCCAGCTCACAGTGGTTAAGATTGCAGGAATCCAGTCCCGAGGGATTTGGGTTTGAGAGATATTCTTGTTCAACATCGCTGCTGCTGCTCTTTAAAAAGGTTGCATAACTTTACTGTGTGTAAAAGTGTCAAAACATTCAAGACAAAGGGACCAAATTACATATTGTAAGTATGTTTGTTGTGTCTTACAGGGACACATCATAAATAAAATAAAAAATGAAACCACAGCTGCACTAAGTGAGCAAGGCACAGATAAATGTGTAGACTTATTGCACAGGTATTAAAATTACTGTAAAGCATTTCTCTTTAATTTTTTATCAAAATCAATGCCCCCTTTATACATCCTCTCAACGAAAATGCACAAAATACAAACACCGCAGACAAGGCAAAGAGTGTGCAGTATGTGTCTCTTTTATGTAGAGAGCTCTTTCACTTTGGCAGGAACATTTTAATGTTTGTTTGATGCAAAAATAATTTCCATCAGTGTTATTAGAAAAAATATATCTTTATACATTTGGGCTCGCCTATTCAAATGGACACGGTGGAAGTAGATGCTAGCCTTGTGTGTGTCGGACTGGTGGTCTGTTCAACCTACAGCTGCAGCAGGTGGTCCTCTCTCAGCTCCTGCTCTGCTGGTTTGGCACCACCAACCAGAGGTTTGCTCCTGAACAACCGCCACGTGCTCGATTTCCTGCCTACAAACAGACATATGACAGCTCAGAGATCATGGTGCAAAGAGGACAACATTAAGATGTTTAATAAAAACATACCTGTCTGAGGCTTGGAGTTCTCTTTTGGGGATTCACCTGAGCCTGTCTCAGTGCCCTTGTCTGCCATGAACAAGTCCCAATCCCACGCTCCAGAGCCCTCATGACCTCCAGATCCGTCCTCGTAGAAGTAAACCATGGGTGACTCTCCCTCTTCACCAAGCATAGGTGTATCTTCATATACCTCCTCCTTGTCCTCCACCACCACCCCATCTGGTTTCTCATCCTCAACAGGCTCAGCCTCCCTGCAAACACATCATCAGTCAGACATTCAGTCATGCTAAAGGAGTTAAGTGTGCTAAAATCAAGTTTACGTTTCTCACATTCATAAACAAGGTTATTGAGATTTAATGACAACTGTGCTGACTGCCGTGTCATGCTTGTTTAAATAACCAGTCGAGTGTTAAAGAGTTGAGATTTACCAAGTTTGATAAATGCATATGAAACAGGTATTGTATAATCATGGTCTTCACATCGATCAGGCATTCATGATTCTAATTTGTACAGATCAAGCAGGGCTGAAAATTGGGCCCAGCCAAAGAAGTGACTATAGGTGTTGAGAAACAGCTTGTAAATACACGCATCAGGTCAGTAGAGACTGTCTCAGGATTCAAGGTGCTTAAAGCTTGTGTAAGAACTGTGTGGGTGTTAGCAGACAATGCTTGTTTAACGTTCTTTCAACCTGTATTAGGTCTGTAATACAGCTCGATTGATTCAACTTACTCCATAAGCTTGGCAAGTTGAATTTAGTCAGTCAGAATAACACGTGAGTGCATAAGCCTATAAACTAATGCACAAGTAACATCATGACCCACAGCACTGAGCAAAAGTTTTAGGCAGGTGTGAAAAATGCTGTAACATAAGAATGCTTTGAAAATGAAACCAATATTTGTTGTGACTAGCCTTTGCCTTCAAAACAGCATAAATTCTTATAGGTGGTCTTGCACAAAGTCAGGGATTTTGTTGTATTACAGACTGGCATATGATCAACCAGTTATAACAAACAGGTGCTGAAGACCATAATTTTTATATGTAGGCTGAAACACAGTTCATACCAGCTGTGTAGATGGCTTAAAACAACCAAACTCTGCTACCAAGGTGAGGTTGTGAAAGACAGTTTCATGTCACGGGTATTACACCATGGTAAGACTATGCACAGCAATAAAACACAAGGTACTTATACTACAACAACAAGGTCTCTCCCAGGCTAAGATTTCCAAGCTAATTGGGACTTCATGATGTGTGGTTAAAGCTCTTTTGAAGAAGCCCAATGGAGGGAGTAACATTAAGGACTGTAGATGCAATGTTCAGTTGAGGAAACTTAGTGTAGCAGATAAAAGGACACATCATGCTCACTTCCCTTTAAAACTGAATGATATCCAGCTGTGCAATTAGCTCAGATCTGGCAGAAATCATTGGGTCTGGGCATGTGCAAAAAAAATTTTTTAATGCCAATTTAACGTCACTTTCTCCTTGCAGATACATGTATTGACATAAATTTTACAGACTCAATACCGCAGTTGTAAAAAACACCTTTGGTAATATCACTCATGGTTCAGTTCAAAAGGTGGCAGTATAGGCCAAAGCACAACTAAAACCAAAAATTTCCAGAACTCTGTAATGGTGTAGTTAATGTCAACAATTTATGCATATTGTGATATGTATCATATTGTATGGTTGCTGGAAATACCCAACTCTAAAACACAGGGGCACACATATTGGTCTTCATAGCCTTTGTTCTTCATACCTATGACATGGAACCGATGTCAGGACTGGTTTGCACAAAAAACTTAAATAGTGGGGCCCAGAAAAATAGCAGCAGGTGCTCTGCACTGATGAGTCAAAATGTGAAAGATATGACTGTGATAAAAGGATGTTTGTTTGCTGAAAGGCTGACAAGTGGTACAATAACGACTGTCTGCAGGCAACAATGAAGCATCGTGGAGGTTCATGGCAAATTTGGGGCTGCATTTCTGCAAACGGAGCTGAGGATTTGGTCAAGATTGAGGACCCACCAATACTCCCCCACACAAACAAAGAACCCTGATCTCAACATAATTGGGTGTGTCTAGGGTTACATGAAGAGACAGAAGGATTTGAGCTCGATGACATAACTGCTGAGTTTCTTCAAAAACTGTGTGCAAGTGTCCCCCAAGATAAGTAATGTTGTTTTAAGGCAAAGAGTAGTCACACCAAATATTGATATGATGGAGATTTATCTTCTATTTATTCACTTTGCATTTGTTAATTGATGAAAATAAATTCCAAACACTCCTATTTGTGAAAGAATTCTTACTATACAGTTTTGTTCACACCTGCCTAAATCTTGTATAGTAAAAGTTTGAGAAAACTAAGATGAGGACACAGCAACAACTCAGCCTGCTGTAAAGAGGCTTAGTCTTATCACCTTTTTATAGATGTACCAACACATCATAAGCCAAAGCAATCGTCACAGTTTCTAGCTCAGTTCGGCCTACTGTGTTGTTGATGTTTTTCAAATGTATCTGGTGCTTTTACAATCCTAAGAATCAGACTAATGTGGCACTTACACAGAGACAAAACAATAGACCAGAAGCAGCGGCCCACCAGGGGTCACAGCCCACTTCCTCTCTACACTTCCCTCCGGCTTCCTGTTTAAGGAGCCGCTAAGGTGAGTCCTGAAGCTGAGGCCCTAAGATGGTGTCTGAGGCCAGATAAGAACTGATATTAACAGTGTCCTGTCCACTTCCTACATTTTTCATAGCCTCTATAGCACACATAACACTGCATACCTTTAGATGAAAGTCATAAGTAGTGAAGAAAATACTCATCATACACTTTTTATGTTGGTTGGTGGCTCCTAAGTAGGATCAGTTAAGAAACACTTTTAAAAATGTAATAAAGCAGTCATTTGTGACAATGGTTTGATTTAAGTTGTTTCTGTTAAACTTTTAAAACCTCTTTGTTTCCCAAAAATGTTTATAAAGGTTTATTGTGTACTTAACTGTGCTCCAGTGATGCTGCAGCTGCTTTAAAACATTTAAAACCCATTGCTTGATGTGAAAATAGTAGACGAAAAGCAGTGTGATAATATATGGTTTGTGGTTTTCATTTTTGTCTTCTTAATATGGCCAATTAACTGATAACATCGATGTGTTTTAAGAGGAACTCGAAAAGAGGAAGCTGAGGACTCTGATAAACTTTCTCAGGAGTCAAACACATTTCACAAAAAACTGACCACATGTACTCGACACAAACACACACACCGACATGTTGACAAACTTTATTTTATTTATGAGCTCATTTATTACAGACGGTCACTGTTTAAAAGATCAAGTCCAACCAAATGAAACTACCCAGACATTAGAGTCTAAATCTACAAAGTGACTCTTTGGAGGTGCTCAGTGTTTGTTTTTAACAGTAATCTGTAAAGACGTTGGTCAAGGCGATACAAATTCTCATGAGCTTTTCATACCAGAGGCCAGAGAGGCAGGAGGTGTTAACATGGTGGAAAACACAGTCGACTTTCTGGTAAGACAGAAATAATAAATGCACGCAAGTTTATTTAAATGTCATGAGATCACGGTGAAGTTTAGGGTAAGGTTCCTGCCTATCAGAAATGAAAGGTTGACTAGTTGCTGAAAGTCTGGTCAAACTGTTTTATGGAGCACATTTCATACACAAGGCAATGTGATTCACAGTTACTCAGTAAATCAATCAGTCAGTAAACTTCTATTTGCATAGCGCAGTTCATAGTTAATGTTATCTCAAGACACTTTTAAAAAGAGCAGGTCTAGACCATACTCTGATATTTTATTTATGAAGACCGGACATTAAGCAGGGGCTCTCCACGGACTTATGGATTAGCCAGGTAGTCAGGAAAAAGTGACCAGCTAGGAAGTCCAGCAGTCTCCCTCATGAAACCACACAGGTCAAGTTTATTAATTTACCATTAAATTTGTTTGATGGATGGAGTCATCGTTTGTCAGAAAGGCAAGCTTAGGCTTGAAACCCTACTAAGCTCCCCCTGGCTGTGCTGCGACAAGCCGCTCAGGTCCCCCCAGCGCTGTTGCTAACTTCCTTCTCTGTATCAAGGTGGTATCTTGAAGAAAATCATGCACTCCATTAGGCATATATACTAATTATTTAGTCAATTTAACACATTTAAGGAGAAAAGCACAAAAGTGGCAACTCCTACTGGCTCCTTGCAGCGAGTCACTCGAAAATGAACCAAGTCTGGCCTGCCGTCTCTCTAACCAAATCTCTCCTGTCCTGCTTCTCAATTCTATCCAATGTCTCTTTCGGCAAAAGGGCAAAAAATACTAAAGAAAAAAAGATCTATCACCTCATGTGAGGCAATTTTTGTTTGAAAAGACTAAGCAGTAAACGATGGGGGTAGGCGAAGTTGACCTTTGTGGTAACGCAACCTGGCAGAAGCGTTGTGAGGGTTGAGTTTCACTGGCCAAACTCAACCCTCACAACGAGACAGGACAGACTAACAGGAAAATATGTTTGTTTTTAATGGCTGATATCTTTTTTTAATTCAATTTTCTTTTTTTTTTTTTTCATTTTAATCTTTTTTGAATTACTATCAAGTCTTCCACATTTTAAATCTTCTGTACAATACATGTACAATAAGTAAAAAATTAAGTATTCATAAAATGTTTTTTAAATTGCTTTATAATTATAAAAAAAATAATGCAAGTATAGTGTTTTACACCCTTAATAAGCAGAGTATCCTGGAGATATTAAATGTAAACAGAAACAAGTGTTATGCTTTAAAATGTATTTATCTGAATATGTTTTCTCAACATATATGCAGTAAAAACCAATGAAATTATTTTTCAAAACACTTACACATTTATTCACATTAAGGTTAAGTCAAAAATAGGAAGCAGTTGCTAGCTGTAATGTAGTGAGTAATAGGCTGTTTGGCTGGTAGCTGGTGCTTGTGGAAAGCCATGATTAAGTACTGCAGAAAGCACAACCTTATTTAAACACTAATAATAGGGCTGGCAGAGAGCTACAAGAAGTTTATTTTCCATCGACTATCAATCACATCTTATATCAAAATATTAATGATAACCAATGACCTTTTCTTTAATTCCTGAAAATCTCTTGATTGCATCATGGTGCTGGAGGTTCAGTAGTATGAATGAGCAGAATCTTAAACTTTAAAATGTGGAGCACCAGCATGCGTCAATGTCAAAACAATTCACAAAATGTCTTCATAAACAGGACCAGCTAAATTACTGATTTTACTTTTTTTGTCATTTGTGATTGCAGCTAAGAAGGCTTGGACTGTCCGGCTCTGGGAACATGAATGGGTAGATCATTCAACCCAACAAAGACGACAGACAGAGAAGAGTGATGTGCTCTATCAAAGTTTCTCTTTTTTTTTCCTCTTGACAGTAAATTGTAATAAAGAAACATCTTAACTTGAAGCATAGTTTTCCCCTGGTGTACTTTTTTTTAGTGAGCAGGATGAAGCATGTGCTTTTTTCTGACAGCGTGAGAAAAGAGCATAGCATCATTGTGATTATATATTATGGCTTGGGCTGTACTTTGTTTGTATTGTAATCTTTGTGACTTCAGTGCTCACGTGTGCCTCCAGAGAGCACACTGAACTAAACACGCTGTCAACCACAAACACATAGGTATGCTTTTAAAAGTTGTTGCTTTCATTATCTGTACTACTTGTCCCTTTCAGGGTAGCGGGGGGCTGGAGCCTATCCCAGCTGACATTGAGCAAGAGGTGGGGCACACCCAGACTTGTTGCCAGCCAATCACAGGGCCAACATGTGGAGACAGGAATTGTTTTGTTTTACATCAGAAATTGTCTAACGTAAATTGTCTTCTAACATGTTATGACATACAAAAGATTGTGTTTTTTTTTCATATTTTAGCAGAATACCTCGACATGGACACTTCTTTGGTCTTAAAAGCCACAACAGAGCTTAAACATGGCATGGAGCACTCACACCACACAAACAAACCGGGTGGGTTCTCCATAAATGTACACAAGGTATTATATCACTGCCAAAAACACCTCTCTTGTTTTGGCCTTCCCTTCAAAATGAGAGTGTTCTATCCCCACGGATTTTGCAATTGTTTTATATATTATCTTAAGATTTTTAACACCAACAGAGCAAAATGCTTTAAGATATATGGTGCATTCTTGTGTTTGTTTATTTGTCTTTTATCTTCCTACTTTCTTCAACCATTAAAATAAGCTACCTTAATATAGTTGATCTGACTTAAATAAAAAAAAATGTTTGCACGAGATTCATGTGTGACGTGTGCATTACTGATTTGTGGACTAAAGTAAACCCATAACTTTGTTTATTCTCATCTTCTGACCTCTTGGCCCACCCTCTGACAGAATCTCACGCTGTCCTCCTTATTGCTCCACGTTGTCGTCTATTTTGGCTTTTCTTGGCCTCCAACCTCACACTTATACATCCCCAAACACACGCTCAAACATGTGAGTCTGCACACAGACTGATGTGGTGGTGCTGGAGTTGTGTTAACCAAAGTAACGGATCCAATGCAGCATCAGCATTTCTACACCTACACTCTGCATTTATCTGACAAAAGTGTGCTATATCATCCCTGAGATGGTTGTGTTGTTTTGGTGAATTGGCTGCTGCTCTCACCTTACTCTGAGCCACACACACAGCAGCTGATCCACCCTCTCTCTCACAAACACATACACCCTTATGAAAACTTACAGGTACTGTGCAGTTGAAGGGGGCAGTTTTCTGGGCAGATCTGGACTCCATGTCATTTCTGGACTTTGTTGGGTCACACAGTTTGCCTTGTCGCCCTCAGGGTTACATCTCAAGAACTTATACACAGCTTTCCTGGGGGCTCCTGTTGAAGAGGCAACAAATGCTTCATTTAGGTCTTTTTGTTCTTATGCAACATAACATTTAACAACAAATCACTTCAGTCTGAGCGCTCTTGGGAAACATCTGGTTGCTCATCTGGATCAACTCATGGTGTCAATTAGGGTTTACTAGCTTAAAGTTTCAGGCATTTCAACATTTTTGTGCAACAGAGTGAAGTGACGGTTAGCCTCTTTGTCTTGAGATCTTTGTAGTCTCTGTTGTGAGAAAGAAAAAGGAAGTAACAGATTCACAGCTTCTTTTTTGCACTTCATTTAACGGCTTGAATAACACTTATTTTACACAAGTGTTCTGTGTCAACACCCTTTCAATTTAAAGAAACAAGGTAACCTTATTAGCTGTTTCTGTGTGGACATTAAGTTAATGTAATATAAAGGCAGTGGTGGTCACTGTGCAATGTTTAGTATAGTGTTACAGAGCTCTGGATGCTTAAACAAGCCTTCTTCACCAAAGGGCTCTGCCTAAAACTCTCATCTCTTGTTTTTTTTTTTTGACCAAAACTCTTGGTAAATCCTAAAAACCCAGGAAATGTTCCGTTTCTTATACTCTAGCAAAGTTGTTTTGATATTTTTGCATCACAAACCACTATTAAAGGTAATCTACTACCATCTATCATACAGAGCACTACTGATGCCTGACAGTAGTTTCACTCTATATTAGAAATGTTGTTTTGGTACGAGATGAAGAGCTTCCTGTGACACAAAGTCTTCTGCGCCAGTAACATCAACTAGGTCACTGTCACTATAAAGTCTGCTAGCTGAATAGGAACCGTTCATAGTCATTTCTTGTGGTTGTGCTTATGCAACCAACAGTCACAAAATATGTCAGTTGATATAGTTTTACAAGTTTCTAACAACTGTAGCTTGGCTGCTGTTATTACTGAGCAGTCAATGCTAACGCTAATGATTCAGTAACAAGAGAAGGCATAGACTTAAGAGAACAGGAACGTCGCCTCAGTGATGTGACCAACGTGTTAATATAGTGATATTTTGAAGCATAATGATGCTTTTCAATGTATTTGAAATGTCTCAACCTAGCTTTTAGGTCAGCCTGGTAACAGGAAAAGAGCACGAGTTGAGGTCTGTTCCATTAACCAATAAACCACAGATATCCAAGGTGGGGAATATGTCAAGCCCATCTTAACCACTGTTCTGTTACGAGCTGGTAAACTTGTTACTGAAGATCCATTTTCTACAAGATGAAATGGAGTGCATCATTAACCCTTCAGCTGCAACATATCAGCAATGCCCAGATTTATGCATAGGCCTACTTCTTCTCCCTCATCAAACTTAATGAATTATAAAAAAAAATGCAACTCAATTAAACTTTCCTCCATTAAAACATGGACCACAGAAAGCAAAATAGTTTGATAGTCTTTATCTTATTTATTTTTTTCAACAAACTGCTGATTCATCTGTTATATGTACTATTTTATCCCTGTCAGATATGCAGGGGAGCTGGGGCCTATCCTAGCTGACACTGGTTGAGAGGTGGGTCACACACTGGACTGGTTGCCAGCCAATCACAGGGCTGGCAACCAGTAGAGTCCCAGATAAACCAAAGCACCTTGAGAAAAACTCACAATTGTGCAGAAGAGCCTTGTTTAACCACGGAGTCAATCCAGCAACCCTCTTGTTGTGAGGCAACAGCACAACTTCTTGCACCACCTTGCAGCCCTTTACCAGACTGCAAACATGCTTATTTCTCTTATCAAAATGGTCATTTTGATACCTGCGTTAATGAAACTTCTGGGACAAGCCTCAAGTGGACACTCGAGGAACTGCAGTTTTCCGCACTTGTGCTTTTTGCATCACTTTTCAACACTGGAGGTTGTCCTGTGTGTCACTTTAAAAAAAAAAAAAACTAGAACAAAACATCTTCTAGCAAGAGCTGTTTAATGTTCTTCAGCTAAACCTGTAGAGAGAAAATCTGTGGGGCTTTTGTTTCTGTGTTAGTATTTCTAAATCTGAAGACTACTTGCCACATTTGCAGAGTCTGTTTGATTAAGCCAATATATTTTCCACTTAATCGGCATATTAAAATGTCTTTCCTTTCTGTAACTATGATTGTTTGCGTTTCTCTTGACCAGCTTTCTCTTTAGGATAATACCCTTCATTTCAGTATTTCAGTTAGGATTAGCATGACAGTAGCAAAGTAATTTTATTTAACTACTGTTCCAAAGTACACATTTTTTGAGCTGTACTTCATTTAAGTGTTTTTTTTATAGGAAAATGTTTTTTTTTTTACTCTACAACATCTGGGAGACAAAAATGATCATTTTTACTTAACTACATATTTATTAATGATAGTTACTGGTTACTTAAGATTAGCTCATGGATTTTTCTTTTTTCATTAGTGATGTCTGATCTTAAAGACAATAACCTGTTTGTTTTTTTTCTGTGCATTACTTCAAGACAAGTAGCTAAAGATGTTTTACTTCAGAGCTAGTCTTAATCTGAGCTGTATGTGCTTGTAGCGACAATAGTTACCATTTCCATGTAGTTGTCACTCAAATCACAAGTTATTGCATATTACCGGATGTTGCTGTTGGAATAACCACACATGAATTGAAGAGGTACATTATTTTGATCTTTTTTAAGATATTTTAAGTGTTGACGTTTATTCATAAGCAGGTACTTTTATTACTTTGCTCAAGTAATAATTTAGCTGAGCAACTTTCTCTTGTAATATTCGACCAGCAGGATCTATACTTTTACTGAGGTACTGAAGTTTTGTACTTTATTTTTCTCTTAGAAATTGACTGCTATATGTTGGTTTACAACAACATGTTGAAAAAAAACGTACTCATAAATATTGTGTAATAGTTATCGCTGAAAAGAGATAAAGCTAGGGATGCACAATATTACCAAAATATCTGTCCTGGCCAATGATTGCCTAATACTGACAGAATGTATGGGCGTACCTTAATGGATTACCTCATCAATGACAAGCCACTTTTATAAATCTAAAGTATCATTTATTAAAGAATAAAATTGTGGGATTTTTTTCTTGCCAACTCAAATGGACTGTCACCATAAAGAGACAGGTTAATTTTAACTATGTGGACTCTTTTGTCTCCTGACAATAATGCCAGAAATGAGTTTGGAAAACTTGGCATATCAGCTAAAAACCAATATCGTTCATCCCATGATAAAACCTATTATATAAAACACGGCATTCACAGTTGAGCACGTGAAATGGTTCTGTCGTATTTATTTTGGGGGGGGTCCCCTTTACAGTTTCATCTTGTATTATTAAAAACAAAACCACTGGCCACAGCCAAAAATTCAACAAAATTCCCCCCAACAAATTTTTAGCTCACTGTGAAACTGAAATGCCATTTCTGTTTCCGATTCAATATGATCAACACCAGGCACAGTCCCCACACATTTCTCATCATGAACCCAAAAGTGTTGACATCAGAATGTGACAGCGAGAATTGGAGAGGTTTAAAATTGTTTTGTTGTTGTTGTTGGACCAGCCCAGCAGTAGGCTTACAGAAAAACCTGGCTGTAACAAATGAGTCATAGTTACTGTCAGAAATCACATAATGTTGTCACAGAAAGGCCCATATCAAAATGATTAAGCTCGTCAATCTATGACCCCTGAAGACCCACAGACCACAGTTTGGACACACAAACTAGATACATTGTTAAAGTATTGAAAGAGAATGTCAGGATGTTAAGTGATAGTCACTACGTCCACAACGACCTGTCCGAAACAATATCTACTGTGCTGAAGCATTTTCCAACAGATCCTACAGATGTCGACTCACCCTTCCCTGTATGTAAGGCGAGGCAGCAGACAGCGACAACCAGCAGCAGCTTCATCCTTCGCTTTGTCTGTCTTTATCAAAACTGGGAAATCTGAACTGTTGTCCTCTGTAAAGTGAAGCGTCTTGGCGCACTGAAGAGTCTGCGTAAACTGACGGTAACAGCAAAACTCCCCCTAAAGAGCTCTGCCCTCCGTGTGCGTCATGGTTTCCTGAAGTCTTCTGGTGTAGAAAGTGGCTGAACATCTTCCGTGGAAACTTTCTGCATTAACAGCCTAAAATATCAGATATCAGCACGTCGGAGCGTTTGCGTAACGGCGCACTCTGAGCTAAGGAAATACCAGTAGATACATCAGCTAAGATTCAATCTGAGTTCGAGATAATAAAACGGCTTAGAGGAAGCGCAAGTTGATCTTAATTGGCTGCGGGCCTATTATGTGCTGAGATAAGTGGTCTGACAGAGATGGGCTTTTAAAGTCATCCAGTTTAAGTGAATTTGGATGAATTTAGCTCCCTGGTTCATGCGTAAAGCTGTTTGGGTCTTTACTGGGCAATGGGGATTGTATAAGTAAGAGACAAACAGGGGGAATAAATGGGTGTGTCAGATCCCCTTATTTTTTAGTTGTGGCTTGTTTAACTGGGGTCTAACATTTTCAGAAGGTTACAGAGAAAAGAAGGTGATAACGAGCAGTAAAACCTCATGCGCTATGTGAGCAGAGGATGAGCAATAAGAGTGTGGTGAGTCTGTGCACTCTGGTGCATTGGTGATCTTAAGCTGTTAGGGGGGCAGGGGCAAAAATTAGACAGGCACCAGTTATTAAAAAAAACGATTTATACAAAAATATTTCTATGTAGCTACAGTACATTGGACGTAGACTATATTTCTTAAAATTTCCTTCTCTTTGTGGCAATCTGTAGTCTTGAGAGGCCTCACATCAGGAACAATTGGGGCAAATTGAGATGGGATGATGAAAATAAGGACAGGCAGCCTGGACAGCAGATGAAAAAAGGTTGTAGAGTTGGGCTTGTGTTTCAAATCCACAATCCCTGCAGTGTAGGATCATTTCAAGCATATTAATGCGCAGCAAAGAAGAGGAGGTTTTGATCTCAAATCTCCTAAGGTCTTTGCACACTGAGTCCGTTTTAGATGCATTTTTGGATCCATAATTCAATAAAAAAAAGGCACATCACATGTTTAAAGGGAGAGAGAGAGGAAGAGAGATGCAACTGCTGCTATTGTCAAATTCACTGCTCTCTATTTCAGTCGTCTGAAATACTTCAAATTTAACTTCAAACAGTTTCAGAAAAATAATAAGGGGCAAAAGTTGTAATCTGAGGTTTGTTCTTGCCACTGTTAGTGTAAGCGTTATATAGGTGCATTGTGCTGTAGGTTGGAACAGTGCTGTGCTCATGGTGGATTCATGTTGGGTTTGGATGTATGTATATACATTTATGTGGATCTATAGAATGAAGAGTATGGCTCCAGCCTGCTATTGTAAAGTGTCTTGAATTAACACTTACTATGCATTGGTGCTATACAAATAAAGATTGAGTGATTGAGTGTGCATGTTACAATTTCCAAAAGTTTAAAAGAGGACCCAATTGCAATGAAATAGCTCAGAAAACTCTGTTAAAAAATAGAAGTTGCTCCTAAACACCAACCACCACCACCAACAACAACAACAACAACACTAAGAAAGTTATAAAACTAACAAAAAGAACATGAGCAAACTGAGGACACGACAGGGAAGAAACCACAAGGAGCCACAGGAACATGCAGGTCAGATGAAAGACGAGCTGACACTGAGGAGCAGACACACACAGAGACTTTTTGCTGACATGGGTAATCATACACAGGTGAGACAGACGAGGCACAGGTGAGACAATCACACAGCTGGATACAGTCAGGGTCACGAGGGTTGAAGAAGAAACACTGAGGTTCAGGCAACAAAATGAAACACAAGGAATATGACAAGAAACAAGAGGTTAAATCACACTAAAAACAAAACTAACTTAAGTCATGACAGTGCAAACATTATTAACACACGACATACTGTGAGATTGTATTTTATTTTCAATTTCTTCCTCTTTCCAAGTGTGTCACACCACTGTGCCATAAAGTAAGATAATCCACTGTAGAACAGATCACTCAAAAAAAGAAAAAAGAATTTAAAAAGGGATAACTTTTATACTGACACAGTTACAACATTATAACGATAGCAAATTACCAAAATAAATCAATGAATCCTGCACAACACAACACAAAAGGAATAAAATCATGAAAAAAATGCACAGAATGACAGGACAAAGTATATGTTTCATGTTTTATGCTTAATTTAACATAGCTCATTCAAAAAACTGATGATAGCTTAACTCATTAGTCATTTATAAAAAGAAAGAAAAAAAGGTACCAAAAACTCTACAAAAAATAAAAAGATAGCCAATAAAAGAAAGAAAATGAGAAAAGAAACGTATATATTTCATTAGTCCTGTAGGGAATGATTCCCTAGTGACTCATGGACTCAAAAGCAAAAGCCGGAGTTGAAATTTAAAAGTGTAACAATGAGAATATTTTTTGACAGGAAGAAGGGGGGAATCCAGGGTCCAAGAGTGGGGGTGAATCTGTGGAGGGTGAGGGCTGAGGTGAGTGAGGGGTCCAGAGAGTGTGGCAGTGATTACGGAGGTTGGCCATGTGATGTGGAGGGGCTCATGGAGGCACTGGAAGAGAGGGAAAACCACACAGGTAAGTCATAGTGGCACAAAAAACACAATCTTCATGAGAGGTAGAGATCACTGAGGAACTCTAGAGTTGGCCAACAATACCACATGGAGATGTGGGAATAGTCAGGCATTGGAGATGAGTCAGAGTGGTGGTTAAATAGTTGTGGTATTTGCTGTGATGATGATCAGGTGTGAGAGTGCAGGAAGCCCCAGCACCTGGAGGACACACCCCAATGTCTGAGAGGCAGAGGGCAAAAACACACACACACAAAACAGGAGTCAACAACCTTTGCAAAAAGTCACCAAACAAAATGAGGATGTCACAAGTCCATCTGAACAAGAGCCCATTGAAGGGGTTTGGGGAGGTCAGAACCTTCAAAAACATATATGTACTGTATACATATATATACTGTATACATTATCATTCTGTTAATCCTATGCAATTTAACATAAATTCATACCTTTAGACCAGTTAAAGTAAATTTAATGGCAGTTCATATATATATATATATATATATATATATATATATATATATATATATATATATATATATATATACACATATATACATATAAATATATATTTATAATTTCTATTGTAAAGTGTCTTGAGACAAGACTTGTTTGAATTGGCGCTACATAAATATCTTGATTGATGATTGAGTGATTGAAGTGATATGTTTTCCAAGCAAGCAAAGGGGTCTTTCTCTGTGATTATCTAATTATGACTTGGACTATCTCAGTTCCAAGATAAACTGGAATGCACCATAAGTTCATAGGCCAACCAGTGCCCCATAGTTTTAAGAGCACACTTCCGCTGCATGCTATGTGGGTTATGAATATACACTCTGAGGTGTATGACTTTCATGTGCAGACTTAAAGTGCACACACTCAATTGAAGGTTTACCAGCAACCATGCAAATACATTGGTGTATACCACAGGTGTCAAACTGATCCAGTAAAGGGCCACTGTGGCTGCAGGTTTTCATTCCAACCAAGCAAGAACACAGCTGATGCAAATTACTCAATCAACTGGATTGTCTTTACACAGTTGATTTGTTGGATCAGGTGTGTTCTTGCTTGGTTGGAATGAAAACCTGCAGCCACAGTGGCCCTTTACTGGATCAGTTTGACACCCCTGGTGTATACCAAAATGCACACCCTTATAAATATGTAGCCTTTTTATAAGTACTCACTCTTTCACTTCATCACTTGTCTATCGTTTTGCTGGCCTGCCTCATCTGGCCTGAAACTATCCAGCAAAATTTAACCAAAAACCTTCAAATAACAATATCACAAATCCATTGTCATATTGTTATTTGCCATATGTTTCGATTGAGTTATGATTCGTGATTATGATGAATCATAACCCAATCGAAACCTATGGCAGGAAGACCAGATCACCTTTTGATAAGTAAGTACATGTAGCTACTTATTCACTTTAATTGCACCTAAATCTAATGTTGAGTGCTGGCTGTTCATGTAATGCAGTACCTCTGTATTTGGTTATAAGCACTTTGACGGTACACTGATTTACATTCTTGAGCTCTGAAATGATGTTTGTTTGTCACTTTTTCTGTGATGTAACACTGTGGTGGCAGATACAAGTCTAAACATTTCAAGTGTTTACACCTGGCCTGTCCCAGTGCCTCGGGCAGACGAAGTACTTTTATTAGAGTAAATTTAATGGAGATGACTCACGTTGCTCAGAAAGCTCATGAGATGGAAGGAGCTGAAAGAGGATGAAAAGAGGAAATCACACCCAGGGGTATAACTTCTGTTAAAGACTTTTGCAATGTACACACTTTGAGGAAGTTCATAAGACGAAGAATGGTGTCATAGGGTGTTTTAATAGTCTTTTGGCTGACACCACAAAATTAACACCTTACTGCTGGTAAGCTCTAAGATACAGCATGTAACTCACCTCTCACCCAATAGTGACTGGGATAGGCTACAATCCCCCATCTCTAGAAGAGATAAAGTGGTACATGGTTTGAGTTTGCATGTTCTCCTCATGCATGAGTGGGTTTTCTCCTCATACTCTGGTTTCTTCCCACAGACCAAAGCATACCCACCAGGTTTAGTGGTAACTCTAAACTGCTCTTGAGTAGAGGTATCCATGTACATGGTTGTCTATCTCTAAATTTCAGCCCTGTTATTGAATGAGGACCAGTCTAGGGTGTACTCTGCCTTTAACCAGATGTCAGCTGGTGTGGGCCCCAGCAACCCTACAACCAAGGAAGGAATAAAGTGGGTAAATATAATGCATGGAGGGATGGATAATTTAACTTTTAATTTTTTCATTCTTTGTTACCAAAAGTTGGTGACCTTGCCTCTTGTTGGAATGCTGTCTCAGACAGAGAGAATACAGTGTTATCAGGGGTTTTTTGAATGTTAGTGATCATGAAGACACCCTACCATTCATCAAAAATATATACAAGAACCTGATTTAAGGCATAGCATGGGCTCTTTAATGAAGAGTTCCCCCCTGTGCACTGACATACACACAATGTTTGAAGGGTCTTTTCTGGGGACCTGTCCAAATTGCTGACCTTTGTGTGTGGGTGGGTGTGAGGAGGGGTGTAGGTGTGTGTGTGTGTGTGTGTGTGTGTGTACACATTACTGTCAGCACTCTGTCAAATATTTGTCGAGTTCTTGTACCACAGAGACAGAGGTGGCTCTGTGGGCTGGATACTTCACCCCTCTCCTTGACCATGCTGCTCTTCCTCCTCCTCCTCCTCTTCTATTTCTTCTGTGTCTCTGTACACTCGTATTTCTTGTTACTGTCAGACAACAAGAGAAGAAGAACCAGAGAGAGAAAGAGAGAGAGAGGGGGCTGTTTGTTTCAGCTGACATGTCAGTTTGATGCTACAGGAAGTGGTAACATTAGTCGCTATCATTTTCCTTCAGGAAATGACACACTTGCACATCAGCCTTTCCTCCACAAACATTTACACACAGAAGAGTATGCATGCTAGAAATGACATCTTTATGTGACACAAATACCCACTTATGTCTCCGTATACTTCCCTCCTCTTTCATCTGCATGACTTTTTATAGATATTTAAGACACAACAATGCCTACACTTTCACACCTGATTCTTAAGTTTTGTTCATATTTCTCTTCAGCAGCCACTATTCTACTCTCTATTTAAAGATCAGCTTTTTATAGTCAGTTTGGTTGCCATCCCACCCCTGTTTCATGATGCAGAATTCAATTCCATTGTGTGAGCTTATGGCAGCAGAGGCTGCACTAAATTCACACTCTTACAGGCAGAAAAACAAACACATATTTCAGCAAACTGCATTTCTGGGTGTAACAAGTGATGGGTGGTGGCTGCTGTGTAGAAAAACCCTTACAAGAGGGAAGTGGAGCAGTGAGTAACAGAAAAGAAGCTGCAGTAATCACAATTTTTATTACAAAGGCACATGAAATACTCATTTTTTTTTAGCAATTACATTGGAAAGTTTGTCAATCATGTATGTCATGTTGTCCAACTAAATTGCAAAAAAGCAGCATACACTTTGCATTTTAACATGAAACTGAGGAGACAAGTTGGTTTTAGTTTTTATTGTGAGGATTGCTGTCATTCTGTCATTAATAAAATTAATGATAGTTTCCTACAAACTCTAAAAAAATTAAGTCAGTTCAATCTTTTTAGACCTTTTAAAGATCCAAACCAAGAAAAACTACTACCAACTGTTACTCTGCTCTGAATTTTTCTGTATGTAGTTTGGATCTTTAGTTATATTCAAAAGAAATAACTCCAGTACTTTAGGAAAATAAATAATATGACAGAGCATTTTTGATATGTATCATATTTGACCAGCGGTATTTTTTTTTTTTTTTTTTTTTTTTTTTTTTTCACTTTGATTCAGGCAAAAAGTTTTGTACTTTTGCCACTGCTGGTTAAAACCTTCATGAACCACACAATCTGATAAGACCAGAATCCCATCTTTAACATACACATGAGGACTGCAGAATGGATTAGGACAGATATAAACAACACAAAAACCCTTATAATGCCAAAAAAAAGCACATACAAAGACAAGCAAAAGGATCAATTACAACAGTGGTTCCCAACATTTTTTGTGCCTCTGAACAACACCAAAATAAATTAATACATTGATGTGCAAAATGAACCCCAGTTTTACTTGTTTTAATGGTCATAATCAAGATGAGTGCCATCTGTCCATTATTTATACTGCTTATCTCTTCTGGGGTAGTGGGGGCCTGGAGCCTATCCCAGCTGGCATTGGGTGAGAGGTGGGGTACACCCTGAAATGGTTGCCAGATGATCGCAGGACAACATAAATAGATGGACAACCATTTACACTTACTCACACTCACACCTGAGGGCAGTTTGGAGTCTCCAATCAACCTGATGAGCATGTTTTTGGTATGTAAGATGAAGAGTACCTGAAAGGTACCCACACATGCACAGGGAGAACATGCAAAATCCACACAAAAAGGCCCTGCCCAGCCTGGGGAGTCGAACTGACAACCTTTTTGCTGTGAGGCACATGCACAACCTGCTGCGTCACTGTGCTGCCCTAAAGATGAATGATAAATGGTAAATAGATTTAAGCTTGAATAGCACTTTTCTAGTTTTTCTGGTTTAAATTGCTTTTACACAACAGGTCACACAAACCCAATAATACCCACTACACATTCATTCACTGATGGTACTGAGTTCCTCTGGTTATCCATCAGTGTTAGTGAACAAATCCACACCCTTACATAAGCAGCAATTGTAGCAATCTGGATTCAAGTGTCTTGCCCAAGGACACATCAACATGAACACTCAGAGCTGGGCTTGAACCCTCAACCTTCCGAAAGATGGTAAAGAGTACTACCAGACTTAAGGTAAAACTGGGCACACACACACTCCTGTGCAAAAGACCTTAAGATAAAATATGTCTCAAAAATAAATAAGTCAATAAATAAAATAAATAATAATAATAATAATATAAAATAAGTTCTGATATTTGCCCACATCCTTGTCTCAGAGCTGCAATTAAGGTTCAACTTCATGCTAAAAAACTACATATGAGCCATATATGCTACATATATGGCTCATAAATGTCTCTGTTTTTAATCCATAATGATGTACTTTGTAAATTGTGTTGTCTCTTTTTGTATTTCTGTCTGTAACTTTGTGGTTTTTGCTGCTGCCTGTCTTGGTCAGGTCTCCCTTGAAAAAGAGGTTTTTAATCTCAATGGGACCAATCTGGATAAATAAAGGTTAAATAAATAGAAAATAAATAAAAATGTCCCTACAGTGTCACCTTTGTTTTAGATAAGTTCACCAAATGTTCTAGCTCAAACATCAGCAGTTACATCTGGCACAGTATCTTTGATTTACTGAATAAATTCAATGCTAACATTATTGTAAATATCTGTTTTGCGCAGAAGCAAGTTTTCCAGTAAACACTCTCTCACACAACAAATGAGTTTCAGGCATCTTGTGCTGATCAAGTGAATCAATGCATGTTTTGACATGCATTATAAAATGTTTAGAGGAGCATATGTCACAGCTGGAACTGCAGGTTTTCATCCATTTCAATTTTGCTCCAGAATAAGCTGAAGTGGATGTATTATAACTCAGGGAGTATTTCTTCTTGTATAAAAGTATGTGTCAAAGTAATACATTGACGTATTACTCATTTTTTGACAGAGAAATGACTGCAACTGAGGGGTGATGAAGCTCGCACAACTTTGCCTACACAGTGCCATGAAAAAGTATTTGCCCCCTTCCTGATTTCTTACTTTTTTGCATATTTGTCACATTTAAATGTTTCAGATCATCACACAAATTTTAACATTAGACAAAGATAACCTGAGTAAATACAAAATGCAGTTTTTAAGTGATGATTTTATTTATTAAGGGAACAAAGCTCTCCAAACCTACATGATCCTATGTGAAAAAGTATTTTCCCCCTGAACCTAATAACTGGTTGTGCCACCCTTGGCAGCAATTACTGCAATCAAGTGTATGCGATAACTGGTGATGAGTCTTTCACTTTCTACGCAGAATTGTTTTAACTCAGCCACATTGGAGGTTTTTCAAGCATGAACTGCCCGTTCAAGGTCACACCACAGCATCTCAATTGGATTTAAGTCCGGACTTTGATTAGGCCACTCCAAAACCTTAATTTTGTTTGTTTTAAGCTATTCACAGGTGGATTTGCTAGTGTGTTTCAGGTTGTTGTCTTGTTGCATAACCCAAGTGCGCTTTAGCTTGAGTTCACGAACTGATGGCTGAATATTCTCCTTCAGGATTTTCTGGCAGACAGCAGAATTCATGGTTCCATCAATCACAGCATGTCGTCCAGGTCCTGAAGCAGCAAAGCAGCCCCAGACCATCACATTACCACCTTGCTATGATGTTCTTTTTATCAAATGCTGTGTTGTTTTTACACCAGATATAACGGGACGCACACCTTCCCAAATGTGAGACGAGTCTTTGTGTTCTTTTTGGTCAGGTAGTGGTTTTGGCCTTGGAGCTCTCCCATGATGCCATTTTTGCTCAGTCTCTTTCTTATTGTTGAGTCATGAACACTTACCTTAACTGAGTCGTCGTTGTGCTCTTGGTGTGATTTTGGTAGGCCGACCACTCCTGGGAAGGTTCGCCACTGTTCCCAGTTTTCTCCATTTGTGGATAATGGCTCTGACCGTGGTTCACTGGAGTCCTAAAGCCTTAGAAATGGCTTTGTAATAGACTGATAGATTTCAATCACTTTGTCTCTCATTTGTTCTTGAATTTCTTTGGATCATGGTATGATGTGTTTCTTTTTGAGCTCTTGCATCCTGCTTCACTTTGTCAGACAGTTTCTATTTAAGTGATTTCTTAATTCAACAGGTCTAACAGTAATCAGGTCTGGGTGTGGTCAGTGAAATTGAACTCAGCTTTCAAAAAAATGTGGTTAATCATAGTTAACTCATGATTTAACGAGGGGACAATCACTTTTTCACATAGGGTCATGTAGGCTTGGAGAGCTTTTTTCCCTTAATAAATAAAATCATTATTTAAAAACTGCATTTTGTATTTACTCAGGTTATCTTTGTCTAATGTTAAAATGATGATGTGATGATCTGAAACATTTAAGTGTGACAAATATGCAAAAAAGTAAGAAATCAGAAAGGGGGCAAATACTTTTTCATGGCCCTGTACATCACATAATAGGCTCATCAAAATAAAAGGCATACTACAGTACAATGGGTGGAAAATGGGAACACAATGGAAGAAAAACAATTTGCTTTTGTTCATTTTTTTTGAATGATCATGAAAATCAAGGTGAAATATCAAAGTTGACAGGTGAAATATTTGTGTATTACTGGACTTGGTTTTGGGTGTTCATGATAGGACTATCCCCACAGTGTCACAACTTTTGCCCATGTTAGATCATGCACTCTGCCCTGCACATCGCAATCACATCATAACCTAAAGAGGAAGCAGCACAGAGTTAACCAAATCTTCACATCAGTGTTAAGTGGAAATAGGCTGTGAATCACCCAAATATCTAATCTCAGTTGCAACAGCTTCCTTTTACAAAACCATGAAACTGTTGCCTACAGCGATTTCAAAAACTGTCATACAGTTTAACTCATGACCATCTTTTTTTACCTTTACCTATTTTAGTGACAAAGCCCTTGATCTCTGCCAGCTGAAAGACATTAATAAAGCATATTGTCGACTATGACAAAAAAAATGACACAAAAGAAACTACATGTAATATCTGAGCCCTTAGTAAAAGAAGATAAAAAAATGAAAAGCTAAACTAATCAAAGCTTTCTATCGACAAGTGTTGTCACAGTACCAAAATCTTCACTTCCAAATGTTTAGTCTTCTGATACTTGACTCAGAAACCATACTGGATCAGAAATCAAAACTTAACTGATCAGAGCCAGGATGTCCACAAGGGTTAGTAACATTTAAATCAGTTGGATTCATCACACTCCAGCTGTGGTCATTTTTGTACAACACAGAAAAGTATACTCAAAATACTCCGCACATTATAAATATTTGAATACTTTTTACTTTTACTTGAGCAGTAAACCTTAATTTGACTTTCCAAAGCAGCAGGATTTGCCAGGTTTCATGTCAGTCATCAGGCAGATCCATCTTGCAAAGCTTTAATCTGAAACAACCATTCACAGCAGGAAAAAGACCAGACTTATCTGTCATTGTACAGACAAAGAGGCAATATATAAGTATAGAACAGTAAGTGAGAAGTGATTGTAAGCCTCTAACTGGTCTGTTATGAATGTGTCAGAGCATTTGTTCAGTGATCTTCTTGTTCTTGACTTTTCTGCCCCTCTCAATCATTTTCATCATACTGTTGGACCTGTCTGCTGCCTTTGAAAGGGTGAACCATCAAATCCTCCTCCCCACATTCTGATCCCCGACAGGACAGGAACTGGATCAAGTCCTACGTCATAAGAAGATCCTTATGAGTATCATGGCAAAGAGGACTGTTCGATTCACATAGCTTTTTGACAGGGGTACCTCAGGGTTCAGTGCTTTGTCCCCTGCTCTTCTCATCATACACCACCTCACTCGATCCAGTTATTCACTCTCATGACTTTTCCTACCACTACTATGCTGATGAAACTCGGCTCTGCCTATCTTGTCCCCCCTGATGACACAACTGTTTCAGCTCGGATTTCGTCGTTCCTTGCTGATATCTCAAAATGTATGGATTGCCACCTTCAACCAAAACTGTCCAAGACTGAGCTTATTGTCCTTTTCAGTCAATACCTCCATTCAACCACATATCAATATCCAGCTTAGATCCAATAACTTCATGCCCACAAACCCAGAAATCTGGGTGTCGTGATTGATGACCAGCTGACCTTTGAAATTCAAGTAGCCTCGGTTGCTTGGTCTTGTCGGGGCGCTGCCTCTAGCACTCCCTGGCAGCATGTGTGTCAAAACAGACTTGAAGCAGTTTTTTGCACTTACTAATGTTATTCCCTGTGGTTAAGATTCTTGCTTGTGTTGTACTTACTCTCAGATGTACGTTGCTTTTGGACAAAAGCATCTGCTAAATGACATTGTGACATTGTATGTGTGATGCTGCCAAGATGGACCAGAAATAAATAACCTGGGTATGTGAAACAGTGCATCTGGTGTGTAAGGGTGACTTTAAAATAGCTGATAAAACATCTTTATTGTTGTCAGTTTTACTTCTGATATTGTACCATATATTGGTTTATGTGTTTATATTCACACATTCATGCTTCCATGGAGTAGATTTGCAAAATAATTTAGACTGCTATAAATTTACAAAAGGTAAATGCTATCTCAGGGTTAGATGTTAGAGATGAACATGACAACCTTTGCTATTGTTGCCAGTGTGACAGTTATGAATCACCTGCCACCATTTATCAGAATTAGCTCTTATTTAATAAGCGGTGTGAACACTGCAGGGGTGGAAAGTAACCAATCACGCCTACTCTTATGAATGTAAATGAACAGCTTTTCATGCACTTGTGATTTTACACATTTTTATCAGTTATTTTGTTTTTACTCAACTAAATTTTTAAAGAAATGTTGGAATATACTTCAACTGAGTATAGAAATAAAAGTAAGATGGAAAGCTGTTTAATATCTCTGACAACTACATCGAACTGGCCAGTTCTTTGGTTTATGGTAGCATTACATCTAACATTTACTGTACTATACACTTAATTGTAAAAGTGGTCCTTTGGATATTTGACTGGGTCAGAGATTTATGTTCTCTTTTTAAACACTACACATACAGCATTTTACCTCCACCTCAGAGGGTATAAAGCAGACCTAGTATTCAGTCAGGAAACTTTAAAGATTCATTTTTTACCTTTACTTCAGTACCTTTGTGAAACAGTATTCTTTTCACCCCTGAAATACTGTTACATAATTTTTTATTTATTTATTTTTTTTGTCTGGTCCCACTGAGATGGATTTTGTGTGTAACAAGAGCGCCCTCTGGTTGATATCCTGCAGAATTCTCGAAAGGTGTCAGTGTGTAGGACATTACTCTATACACCCATCACTACACCACCCAAACAACATTGCTTCACTGCGTGCTCCCCACAAGAGGCCTCTGCTAGCTGATGGTGGCATCTTCTGGAAAAAAATCTGTAATTACCTCCGCCAAGGAGGTTATGTTTTTGCCGGCGTTTATCTGTCTGTCTGTCTGTTTGTTTGTTTGTTTGTTTGTGTTCAAAACAACTTGAAAAGTTCCAAACGGATTTGGATGAAATTTTCAGGAATTGTTGGAAATGGGATATGGAAGAACTGATTAAATTTTGGGACTGATCCGGATCACCTTGGCGGAGGTCTGCGCTGTCTGACTGCTTTTCTAGTTGAATTTATACTTTTCATGAGGAGGGGTTAGTATGTGGCACAAACATTTTAATAGGAAAAAAGGTATCTACAGTGCAGTTTACAGCTGTTATTCTGATGAAGGTTGTGCTTGAATTCTTTGAATTGTATGAAGCCCTTTTTATTGAATTGACTTTTATGTTTATCATTTACTAGGTCATAAATTACTCTGACAAAAATGTGCCTGAACTTATAATTTATCAAGTTATCAGCACTATCAAATGTCATTTATTTGGCCTAATATTATTGATATTCAATTATTTTAATGATGAATATTGTGCTTGAGCTTTAATGTTATTCAAGCTGCATTGAAAAGATCAAAAACATACCTCAGTCAGACAGAGTCAGAGGCACTGCCGGAATCTTTGCGCCCATGAAAAAAAATCTAATTTGACTCTATGTCAAACCAGCTCTGCACACTTTCTTGGATTAATCATCTGTCAAGCTAATAACAACATAAAATGAGTTTTTAAAAATGATCACTTATTTTCTAATTGACAAAAATGACTGCATATTGACAGATATTTCGGACACTGTGTGTAAATATGTTCAGCTGTTATTTAATTGGTATCAGAAAAGGAAAATTAAAAATAACAGATAATAAAAATGATCACTTATCATTTTTACAGTCAGGTTAATTTGATTGGAGATACTAATATCATTCAAACAGTGGAGAAAATTATTCTTCAGCTGAAAATTATGCATTAAATACTTCATTTAACAATGTAGTATCAGTGGCTTTCGGACCATTCTAAGTGTGCTTTTTTATTTAATATTTACTGAAGTAATCAGGCCAGGTGAATCTGCTCTTTTAACACTGTAAAAGATTTCAAACTTCTGCAGAATACACATTCAACTTACTACTTTACCCGCTATTTGAAAGACCAAAATGTTTAATTTGTGAATCCAACATTTGGAAATACAAGGACTCAAATAAGTATTCTAAAGGGTCTATTTTCTCAAGTTCTGTGTTTGGAATTTCTCTGATATTTGAAAGTGACTTGCAGGCTGCATTAGGCGAGTATTGAGGCCACATGTGGCCCCTGAGCTGCCCACCCCTACATTGTATTCTAATACAGCAAACTCTAGTCCAAAGTTAGAAACTATGTAGGATTAGGGACATGTGTGATTCAAACCTTTGAGAAAACATACAATGATAGACTTTCAACTCTCTAATAAAGGCAATCCAAAAAAAATGCTTGCCTGCTTTATTTATTCCTCTTTAAATCATTGTTTTCTGATTGAACCAGTGGTTCTCAGCTGGTGGATAACAAAAAACAGGTGTCCAAAGAGTCTCTGTGTTATTAAACGCATGCTTGTTCCATTTATTTGCTTTCTAGCCTTTTTTTAACCATCTGAGGTCAAAGTTTCACATTGTCTGATCAGATGAAAAGCATCTGAAATGTGGATTGTGATTCACTTTTAATAAGTATGTCGCGGGAGTTTTCTTGACTAAACTCTGCAGTTAGTCCTAAATAAATGCTGAATCTTTTTGAGCACTGTAATGTTATCAACACATGAAAGACTGGAGTCATGCTTATCAAAAGACTTTGCAGTCAAAAATTTATTCAGGAGCTACTTTCGTAATTAGTTCCTGACAAATCAAGTATGTTGTGATTTATATCTGACAAATCCTCTCTCATCTAAGCAAGTGTGAACCTAATTTTGGCCTCATGATGTTTTGTTCAAGCTGTTGTGAACCATGACAGTCAGCAGAGCAGACACAGACAGCTGAACATCTCTTATTTATGACAATATGTCTGCACATGAAAGGAAAGGGGGGGTTCATTTACCATTCATATTCCTCCACACTCTTGAAAGAGGAAACCCTAAAGCCATTAAAAAAAACCTTAAGAACTGGCATCACACACCTCAAACTCTGGGGCTGTTCCTTTTTTATTAAAAATAACAAAAAACAAAAAACAAAAACAAAAAACAGTGATAAATAAATAAACAAAATGCAAAAATATAATGTTTCAGAGATCTGTGGGGGAATGCAAGAGCTTGTTTGTTCTTCTAGCAGGATGTATGACGTCAGATTGGTCCCGAGTTAGTAGATCAATAAGAGAAACATTTCACAAAGTATCATCATAGCACCATTGTGAGGTCATCAGGCCTGCAGTCAGCCTGCCAACCGTGTAAATCACAGACCGACTTAAAACATTGAAACAAACAAATTAGCTGTGGAGGTTTGAAAAGGGCCACTGCTGCTTACTGTTTCATTTCATATAAATATAATATATTAATTTATACATTGTACACTAGATGGCTCTATACCACATACACAACTCAGGTAAACACGTGATTACAAGGCAGCTGACAATCTTAAAACCAAACGCTGGGGAGGATTTTGAAAAGAAGTCTTTTAGCTGCACCGTTGAAAACTGAAATCAAGATGGTTCTGTGCAGAAAACTGTGCTTCAGTACTAAACAACATGCACACTGAGAAGTCTTGCTCCAAATTTCTGAAGGCATTGAGATTATTTTTACAATCTTAAGGAGCAAGGGACAGGATGTCAGTATCTTAGTGTGCATGGGGTTTGAGTATGTGCAAACATTCACTTGATGAAATTAGATCATGACCCTGAATTCACTACAGATTAAGCCTGTTGTTCTTCTTGCAGCATTAAGGTTAGAATTTCATTGTTGATGTAATTTAGTCGAATGAAATGAGAACATGAATGAAGATCTTCTGAGGATGCAGAAGGCTAGCTAGCGCACCAGGAGGAAAGTGAGTCCAGCAAGGCCCACACCAGCTGCAGCAAACAGCGCTGTCTTCATGGACGAGTCCTGGCTCGCTTCTCTGGCACTGAGGGAGAACTTACAGAACCCTTCCTACAAGAAAAACACACACATCACGCACGCTGGATTAAGAGTGAGAAAACTTTCTGCAGAAGGAGAAATTTAAATCACTGTTCTACTTCATCAAACACTAGTTTTACTAAGGGATGCACTACTACCATTTTTTTCAGGCCAAGCACAAGCATGAGCACTGATATCCAAGTATCCACCAATAAGTAGTACAAATATGAATAATCAAAAATTACAGATCTTTGAATTGAGTTTGGCTCATTCTCAACAGCCGGACCTCATCCCTCATCTTATCATTTGTCAGAGAATAGTTTGCAGACGTATCTGCTTTGGCCATCCTGTTTTATGTGCTCAAACATCAGCAAGCTTCCATGTTGTAAAATGACGTGCACAGATCTTTCAAGGTTGTATGAATACAAGAACAAATATTTGGCTTGGTATCTGCACAGATAACTGATAGTAGAATCAGTGCATCCCTTGTTTAAACAGTGCAATGAATTACTGCCAAGATGACCTCCAACTACCACCGTTACCTGATGGATGGAGGTGATCTTACAATGTGTTTGACAACATAAAACAAAAAACAGCCTCTACAAAAAAAGCAACTACATAACTTGTACATATTCTCGTAATAAAAACCATAAGAAAAGGTTTTACTTTTTTGCTTCAAGATATTTCAGAAACCTGATAGGGGTGTATGGATACCTTGGAATACAATAAAAATAGATACAATAAGGGTTTATCATTCTAGTTTAGATTTAACTACAGTCAAGGTGCCTTTTCCAGCTGTGATAGATTCTCCATCACACAAATACATATAGCATGCTATCCAAAAATATTTTTTTGTCCTATACGAAAACAGTTATGCTGTAAACAATCAAAATAATATTTTGTAGTAGTGGTCTATGAGAAAACAATGACAAGGAAAGCTGTTAAGTCAATGCAAAACATTTGCTCAAAGAAATGAAACCATTGTCAATATATTATTTCATTTAGAAATGTGATGACAATAAATGTAAGTGTCTTAATTGGACAGTTGGATAGCTATTTTCCCTGCAGGAGTGAACATTTACAATTGCATTCACTTTCAACCACTTTATCCACGATCTAAACACCTTTTAAACCATGAAAAACAAATTCAATTATTTAAGGATCCAATGCACTTGTAACAACCCTGAAATATGGATAACTTTTAGCAGTTTGACAACACTTCATATCACAAGTATTTTATGGAAACAGCAGAGGGTGCTGTCTGCTTCTGGACTCTCTTGTTCAACACCAGAGGCTGAAGAAGAGTACACTTTATTTATTTTCAAACCTTAAAATAAAGCACCATATTTATTCATAATCTGACTCAAGTCTCGTGTCTTTTAAAATCTTAAAATATTAATGTTAAATACATCATTAAACCCCTTGTCAGAATGGCAGCTTCCCAGTGGAAATCCTCATATGCTTGCACAGTCAGAGCTCATAAAGTTGTTTTATGTCAGCATCTTGTTTTCAAACTGCAGACATCTTTGACCGGTGGGTGCACCTGCTCTCAGCTCCAGGAGTTCTGCAGCTGCTCCTTTTTTCAGTCACACTTTGCCAACTTTCAGTGCTGCTGATGCCAAACTCAATGCACCGAGGCTTTGACTGTTTGTACAGAGTCCATCTGGCCAAGCTGGTTATGCATCTGTTGAAACCAGCTGCCAGCTGAAGAAAGGAGGGGCCACTGTGTGTGTGTTTGTGTGGGTAATGGTTGGGAGGACAGCAAGGGTGAGTCCATTCACAAAAGCAGACATTCAACTCCCCTAAAGATAAGTTTTCCAAGACTCCTCCTGGGGCCCTTTGGACCATAACATCTCTTTGAATCTTGCAGTAAACTCTGCATCAGCAGAATTGCTTATCCTTGACCATTTTGTTTCCAGTAACAACCAGATAGTGCAGTCATCTCAGCTTTGGTCTAACCATGACAAGACAAAGCTCTGGTTATCTAAAGCTGTGCACTGTTTGATCAAGCTTTTCCATTTACACTACTGAGGTTTTTCATGTTGCTGAAGCAAACATTCCTCTGAATCTAGCCTTGAGATACTCTATAATTCACATCATCACATCACCCACGAGAAGTCTGAAACCTTTTTCACCCACATAAAGCAAAACTGGCTACTCATGCACAAAGCCTTGGCCATGCTCGACTCTCGCTGACACTGACAGAAGTGAAATTAAGAGACTACTCAAGCGGGAAGCAAAAAAGTCATCTGATCTGATCTGGGGATTTCCAGGACCAGATGACTGAAAATTACCTTTCAATTTTAAGCCTCACTGGAATTTGTTTCACTGTTCCCTTTTAATCAGGTTAACTGTCCTTGATAACTTGACAACATCACAACACCTCCCTTATCTCAGATGTTTGTGACTTAATCAGCCAAACATGGTTACATGAATAAGTCAAACAGTTTAACTTCAGACATGTCATGACAGCTTACCCATCCGTCATTCTCCAGCAGCCAGTCTTTCTTTTCCTCTCCAAGGTAGTCCGCTATGGTCTCTGCCAGTCCCCTGCAGTGTCCGGGCCCCTGTCCCAGTTTCTGCCCCTGCCCAGGGTCCAGCCCTGGCTTCATATCCTTCTGCTCCTCTAGTTGTCTGGCTAGCACCCCAGTAAAGGTGAAAAGTGAAACAACCCTCCCCCAGTTTAAGTGTCCGTCTCCCACAAGCTCCTCTATCACCTTCCTGAGGCTCAAGCAGGGGTCCGGCCCACACTGTCTCAGGAAGGTCTGAGCAAGAGAGAGAAAGCGGGCCTGGTGCTGCTTCTCCATGTCCTGGGCCAGGCGCCTCATGGCAGCGGCTGACTCGCTGGGAGGTGGAGGGGCTGGCCATGGGCTTGTGCAGCGCAGGGACAGGTAGTCCTCTGCCAGAGCCAGGGTCTCTTTCCACAGCCCACAGTCCATTTTCTATCAAAGGGTGGAAAAGCAGACGAAACACTTAGACTCATCAGTCTTGGTGATGGTTGCTGTAAGTAATAGGTTCATTTTAAAACAAGAGCCTCAAAAGAGTGTCTTCCAGTTAATAATCTAGTTTTTAAAAAAGGTTAATGAACCTTTTTAAAAGGTAAAATTATAACATTCAGAGTAATGTGTTCCTAAATCTTTAAGCTGTGACAGGTTACATATCCATTTGTATATAGCTAAAAACATTTAACTTCCTTAAAATAAAAACAAACTTTGGAATTAACAATAAAACTTTGCTTTATGTAGTCTACATAAGGATTTCGAATACTGATGCAAAAATTTACAACAAAAACAATAGAGAGGGTGCTCAACTTTTTTTCTAAGTAGTTAAATCTTACAAAAACTTCAGTATAATTCTCCCCACCTGGATTCTTGACATCTCTCTAAAAACATTTGTTTTAGTCAAACATTTCCTTCACAATTTCAAGTTCCCCTGACACTTAACATAATGGAATAATGTATATAACAGTACAATAAGTGATTATAAATCTTATGTAATATGTATTTCAGGAGGGAAAATGTACATGACAAAAACCCTTATTATTCTAGTAATTTAACTTTATTATTTCAAGGCTGATTGGTATCTCCTTGTTTGAGGTCTTGAGTTTCAAATTTGGCTGTGAACAATAATTGGCTCGTCTCGTGATGATTTTAGTCACAATTCACTCTGTTTTGCTGTTACCTCTTTTTACCTGCTTCTGTGGAAAGGTTAAAAAACAGTTTAAAAACAGCAAATTTACTTTTACTTTCATTGATCAAAAATGGCTAAATTTATTTCAGAAATGTTGTTCTGGATATTGGTTAAAAAGTAAAATCAATTAATCCCTGTGTAAATTATATAAACATCGTAGGGATGCATGATATCTGATTCTTGCTAATATCTGTTATGCCAATATTTCCAAACTCATAACTGCTGGTAATGACATCGATGCCGCTATTTTGTGCCAACAGCACAAAAATCTTCAGGTCAGAAACTGATGTAAAGCAAGAAAAACAACATTTGATTCTTTAATACATGGTACTTTTGATGTATTAAGGTGGACATTCAGTGCTGAAGAGGTAAACCATTGTGGAGCAGTTGTACTTTTGCCAATATCAAAGCCAATATATGGGATATTCATGGTAGGGATGTTCCTTATGGGATTTTTACTGACACCCAATATGTCGATTATGATTTTTTTTTTGCCAAGAGCTTGAGGTCTTTACTCTACGAAAATAGGGTTGCTGCTTCAGTGTAACAGTATGTGTGAGGAAATTTATAAAACAAGAAAATCAACATTTAACTATTGAAAAAAATGAAAATTTTGATACATAAATGTACCCATGCAATACAAATAAGGAAAACCCTTTTGGTACATTTGTGAATTTTGACAACACTACTGTCAATATTCCCGCCAATATATCGACTGTAAATATCTGCAAACAATTCAACATCGGCCAATAGCAATAACAATGTTTTAGGCCAATATCTGCCAAAACTGATATCATACCGATAATATTGCATCCCTAATTTGTGGCCAATTTTTATGGTCAACATATCGTCTGTAACTATTGGGAAAAAACGTTCATACCTGCTAATACCAATAATCAACTTCTGGCCTGATAATATCGTGCATCTCTGAAAAACATACCTATATTAATTAATTAATCCCTGCTTCATTCATACACCAGTGGGTTTAATGATTAAGATGAAAAATACAGGCAAGTTATCAAAAGCCATATAGAAAAAACCTTGATAAAATTTGAGCTGATTAAAAGACCTATCTACATTTTCTTAATAATTCATCATCTATTCAAGCTTCTGAACAATAGCTTCACACGCTGTCATCTCAAACCTGTACTATTCATGGATAGCATTAGCTTATTAAGAAAATAACGTGGCGACATTAACAGCACACGGACATAAGGCGGGGTTCAGGACTATGAAACAAAGTCATGTTTCTTCTTTTAGGCAGAGTTTGCTGTGTGGACTGAGCAGGGGAGAGAAACTGAGGCAGCGCCGTGACTGACGTTAGCAGCCTGCTAACAGCATCGACGCTAGCAGTGACGTTGATAACGGCTGCTCTCCGTTAACACAAGCTGGGAGATGATGGAGGCCGAACAAGGTTCTGTTAACTAACCAAACTTAATTAAACACTGAAGTAAGGTGAAAACGTGGATATATACTTTAGCAAACCGGTGGACATACCACTGAACAACCCCGTCGGCTTCATCCTCCGCTAATACATCGAGTATCTGTCACAGAGCAATGGAGGACACAAAGGACCTCATTCACACAAGTCTGCTAGCTCATCTGTCACAGCCTAAAACACGATTGTACTGCAGTTCAGAGCCAAGATTTATACACTTCAGTGTGGCGTGAATATTATATTTTCATAAGGATGCGTGTACACAAAGGTTAAATGGCTATTCCCGTGAGTAAAGGAAACAAAGCTCACCCTCCCAGCGATATCAGACTGCTCTCTGCACATACGGACGGCGGAAGGAGAACCTCGGTGCATTCACAGCTTCCCTTCAGCCTGCACATTTTATGCCCCGACTCCGCCTCCACTTTCCGATATACGCACACATCTGCGGCAGCCCCGCAGAAAACCCCGCAAAAGTCCCGTCATACTAACACAGAAACAGACAGGTTCCTTACGGCTGTAAATATCAGCGCCGGGTTACGTGATTCTAGGTCTCAGGCAAAAGCTAAAGAGAGGGTCTCTGTACTTAAAGAAAAGGAAACAAAGGTTGTGAGTATTTTGGAGGAAGCTCATTTCAGGTAACAAAGCCACAGAGAGACACAACAGAGCCTGAAGTTCAGTGCAGGGGTGCGCACAGACTCAAGACTGCAGGGTGGCCCAACTGAGACACGGTTCGCCATTTTTACTTTCAGTGTGCCTTGATTTTTATTGTAATAATGCATTTAAAACACTTTCAAGCTGAATCAAGTTAAACACGTCATTGTTTTTCAGGACAACTGGGTCAAGAGAATATTTAGAGTACAGTGGAATCAGATTGGTGCATTATTAAGTGATAAAAAAAAATCAGAACTAACTTTAAATCTCACTGAACTTTACAAATCACACAAATCAATGATGGACAAGCCTTTTCACATCTGTCAAGCTGTGGCAATTAGAGGTACAAAATATAAGTATGCAAAGAAACTTAGAGCAAAATCTCTTCACATATTTACATTCATTTTTTACAACATTTTAGCTGCATTTGTACCAATTTTAGGAGCATTTTTTTTCTCAACTCTAACAAAACAGGGTAACATTAGTTAAACTTCCTTTTTGATTCTTTAAAGAAGTGACAGATAACTTATCTCTTGTTGAGTGACAGCTGTTGCTTCTATAACTGGAAAAGGAAAACGGTCCTGATTAGGGTCATAATCTCAGTTGTTGTTTACACTTAAAGTAATAAAGCACCACGTGGCAAAGTCCAAACATGGTGGGAAGCAATAAAAACATTTACTGAGGCCATATTCAGCCTACATTTGTAATAAATGAAACAGAAATGTGTAATCTGAATTGGCTTTAAAACTGTGAAAGCAGTGTCACGGTAAGGTGTGGGTGGACAGCTCACACTTCTCACAAAAGAGAACACATAGATTACATCACCTGCAGAAGGTCAAAGGTGACGTCTACAAACCACATGACCATGAATGTGGTCTAAATGCTTTAATAAATGTCAGCAAGATGCAGTTGGAATAGTTATAAATAAAACCATGTCAAAAAGTAAATCCTTTTGTCTGTTTGGTTTGGAAATTAATCCTTGACTTTTCCCCTGTAGAATCAAATACAACATTTTCTTCTAATACAAATTGACCAAGTGGTGCCCAGTTATTTTGAAAACATCACTTTTTATATTAACTCAGTCTTTTCAGTTTACAGGAAGCCTCTCTCTAAAGTGGTGAATTGTGGTGTGGATATTAAAGTGTATAGATTGTTGTTGCTGACTGATTCATGAAGATGGAAGACTGTTTACCAAAGAAGACCCACGGGCCTATCCAACAGGGTGCCCCTCTGCTGATTATACAACTTGATTTAAATAATCAAATCTAAATAAAGAGCTCATGGGGTGATTCCAGGTTTCAGTTCTTCTGTGAAAAATTAGAGAGCCAATTGTGATTTTAGGAGCTGATTTCGTTCATCATCATACGGTCCAACTCCTCTCACTCTCATGCGATAACAATACACAGAAAGATCAGCATCAGGAAGTGAAACATGCAGATGACATGGTGCCTGCCAAAGGAAATGGTTCATTGTGTAGCATCTGGTGATATTTTTGGGTACTTTCACACTGTGGTAAAACCCTGATGTCTTTACCCTCACCTTTGTCGTTTCAATAGCATCTGTTTGCCTTGTCTGTCTGAGCTCAGTGGGGTTTTCTTAACTGCAGGGCATATGTTAAGTGGGTTACCAATAGGCAGAAAAAGTGACAGCATTGGGAAATAAAATGGAGACTAAAACCTCTAACACTCAGAGAATGTGCTACCTTAGGTGATGATGTAGATGGATACAGATGAACTTTGTACATTCTGCAAGACGTGATAAAGAAGAGACCATTTGATCAATACTGCTCTGTGGACACACTCTTAAACAACACATGATATGATGTATTTCCAAACTTTGAGATAAAAAACATCTACTGAGGCATTAACTTATGGAGTTATTTACTTTCCTAAATATTACACTGTTACATTTTTATCATACTTACATAAAAAAGTTTTAGTTTTATTACAGATGCAATATTCTTCATAATTGAACTTTTAGAGATGAGAGGGCCACATTATTTGATACTTATTGCCAAAGTTGTGACAAATCACAGGACAATCGTCATAAGTTTTAATGTAATAAAAATAGTTTTGTCATTCATCGGTCTATCTGATATATTGTTTTATAACCTTAAATTTAAATGTTAAAGTGATGCTTAATTACATGGCGTAAATATAATAAAGCCAGTTTAGACAAATTTCTCAACATAATAGCAGTGTTTTAAAGTTGATTAAACTTTTATTTATTTTTCAAATGCACTCATTTTTGCTGTTAAATTCCGTAGTTTTATTCAACAGTGACAGCAAATTACATATACTAACTCCTTTGATTTTCTTTCATTATGTCTTGTTGTGGTTGCAAACCCTGTTGAAGTCCCTCATTGAGGATTTAATTTCATATTTTTACATTTACACTTTCTAGAACTTGAATCACAGGTTGTAATGAGTATGAAGGAGGGCCTCACATGGCCCCCACTCACTGTACCTGATGGTGACATGAGTGAACAGGGTTTAACAGGTTAAGAGACATTATCAGTGAGATTAAAGCCTGAGGACAAGTTAAATGTTCTTCATACTTTTGCTTCTTATTCCTACAAGTTTTCTAGGATATGAACATTAAAAAAAAAGACAAACTTGTTTTTACTTCTGTTGTCTGTTGCTGTCAGGCTGATATTTAGGTCATTAACCTGTACCGAGGCATTCCAATAATACAAAAGGATTTAAAGAACCATACATTTCATTAATGTTTACAGGATTAACTGATCAATCAATCAATCAATTTCATTGTCATTGCACATGTCACAAGTAAAGAGCAGTGAAATTTCTTTTACAGTTCAACCCGTCCAAGAACATACAAAGACAGTCACATACAGGGGGGACAGGAGCAGGGAGACCGTTGGGTCGCCAAGCAGAGCAGCGCCCTGTTTTCTTAGATGAGAAAGGAGATACACAAGGGGAGAGGAGGCCAAAAAAACGCCGCTCGTCACGCCTCAATGTCCTCTTTAATGGATTATATAATTAATGTGCTGTGTCTGCTTGTAGATTTCTATGTTATACAGACATGAAAAAAAAACCTGGCTCAGATGTCCTCTGTAAAATATATGTTCTGCATTATAAAATAAAAAATCTGTGATTTCACATGGGACGTTAAAAATGAACTAGACGATTTCCACGGAAATTGTGAGGGGGGCTCAGGCGGCGGCAGGGCATGGTCATCGCAAGGTCATGTCCAAGTCCAGGCTGAAGCAGCATGTAGCTGAACAATGACATGGTGAAATGGTTGAGAAACACAGTCGAGATGACGGGAGACTTCATTCATGTGTTTTAGTCACATGTGGTCTGATTTGCTAATGCCGATCACCTGGCACCTGATCTTCAGCTGGCTTCTTGAGAAACCTGGTGATGTTGCCCCTCCCTAAGAGCTGTGGTAACACTTTGGTTACAAATGGACTGTGGCTGTCTTTGGCTACATACATGTGTAGATAGATGTGTTGATGTGTTAGTTACGGTTTTGTGTGAACTGAGGTCCATTTTACTGAATTCTCACAACACATTTTCACACAGACACACTCACTATGTGTGAGATTAAGACTTCAAAAGGACACATTTTGCTCTGTTGTCATGGTAACCAACACTCACAGACACCAGGTGCTGTCAGTTTGAATAACTATCTCAATGTGATTTCTGCCTCTGAAAGGCTCCCAAACAAGTGGTTATTACTCAAAAACCTTAAATGCTATGTGAAAAGTTAAATGACCGTGAGCGTCAGACAGTTCTGAGGATTGTAACTATGTTATTTTTTTCAGATACTGTGAGAAATGACAGAGTTATCGCGATTTAAAAACAGTCAGTCCAACAGGAGGAGTAAAACTCAGATTGCAATGAGAGAAAGTCATGGACTTTCGGCTAAATAGCTGGCTCTCATTTAATTTTAAGAAGAGGTAGGGCCTCAGGGTTTAGGGTTTATATGAGTCCCAGGAATCTGTGAAAAAATCATTCACCTCCTAGGTATCACTTAGGTGGTATCTTGATTTGTTCACAAAAGTTTCAGGTTTAAAATGAAAATCCTTCCCCCTCTAAATGATGTCATCGTCCACTCTAGCCGGCTGATTTCCAGACAGTTTTGGTCAAAGCAGGGTGGTTTTGAAGACTTGCCTATCGAAAACCGTAAACCCCATTGTCATACCAGATACATTCCTGAAGAGGGGACAAAAACGGCTGCATTTTAAAGTTTGAATGAACTCTGTTGGTGAAAGTATGGCAACGCAGTAGTGGTGGGAATAACTGTTTTTTTTTTTGGTGTGCTCGGGGAGTTTCCTCATTCATTTCAGACGGGACTTTTTTAGTCGTTTTTCGCAAATAACTCGGGCCCAAAATTTGCGAATCTCTTAGAAAAGTCATAGCACACCATTCCCAAACGATTTAGTTTGTGGGGGTTTTCTAAAAAGCCCTAGGAGGAGAAGTGGGACAAAATTTTGGCAAAATTTTTAGCACGTGTTGAAGCCCGAGCCTCCAATTATTCTCACCACTAGCAAAAGAAATATTTTTTTCCTTGGGTTATATCTCTTTAATAAAGTCTATGACTCATTAAAAAGAAATATAAACACTGATTCAAGCTGCATCAATGGAGGGACAGTTATTTAGTTATTGCCGTTGCAACTGTGTTTGCATGTTCTCCCTGTGCATGCGTGGGTTCTCTCTGGGAGCTCAAGCCTCCTCCCACAGACCAAGAACATGCTCAGTAGGTTACTTGGTGACTCCAAAATTGCTCATTAGGTATGTGTGTGAGCATGGATGGTGTCTCTCCATGTGGCCCTGTGATTGGCTGGGGACTGGTTCAAGTATTACTCAGCTTCTCGCCCATTGATAGATGTGATAGGCTCCAGCCCCCTGACACTGAAAAGGATAAGCAACATAGATAATAGATGGATGGATGTTGCATCTGTGAGGCACACCACAGCACCCCCAGGTGGAGAAAGAGTGTAACATGTGATTTGATACTTTACAGTTAAGTGGTTTAAATCCCAACTTTTAATGTTGTATATAAATAAATTAATTGTACTCAAGATGCACTGAGTATGAAAAAGAGATGTGTTTTAAGTGTTGTACAACATAAATTTGTTTCTGGTGTCAATCAAAGGACTGCCTTGACAGAAAAACCATAAAATCAGGATTTTGGTCCACAGGAGGTCTGCATTTTCTCTCTTCCCACACAAGGTTATGTTTAAACTGTTAGGTTTAATGTAGGACCAATCAGACTACAAGTAAATGTAGTAATGAGGCTAAATCTCAGTCACTAATTTGGCCAATATACCAAGCCGTGCCTGTATTTTACACATTTGAATGCATTTTGAGCTCTCTCAGTCTGTATCAACCCAGCTTCTCTCCACATGTGACAGCACAAACGTAAAACACAAGAATACTAAAAGTCCTCTTTATTTTTCCTCACAATAATTTCTTAATTTTCTAAAGTCAATGTAAGTTGAAATAAGAAAAATCTGTGAAACATTTAAAGCGATCTTCAAACAATAATCATGACAGCATGTGTGTCAGCCACCACTTTACAGGTGCATTTCTCACACCTGTGACAGTGAACTGTAGTTTACAAGATGATCGGTTGTGTCTGTACTTTTACATGCTGCTGTTTATAACAGGTTGATTCAGCTCTTTACGTTTGACTCTCATATATTAGCAACAAAACTTTAATATTTATACAATATGTCAGTGAGCTAAAATTCTATAAAATATGATGGCTCCAAATATGATTAAAGTGTCTATAGAAATAAAGATCTTACAATGAATATCTTAATATACACAGATATATCCTCATTCAGAGGGGATATTAGAGGTGTCTTTCTGTCATCACTCAGCTGCTGTTGAGTTGATTTCGGGGGGGGGGGGGGGGGGCTGTCTTGGTGGTCACAATTGTGCTGATGGTCTTTTTGTGGAACGGGAGTCTGAAATAGACTCTACGACCAAATCTGTACAAAAAAAAAGAAAGATAAGTGAAGAGAATGGCCAAGTAAGTCCAAAAAATAAAAAATAAATTAAAAAGAAAATGTCAGGGGAACTCAGGCTCACCCGTAAGGTGTTGTCCCAGGAGGCTGAGCAGAGCGCTGTGCCATCAGGAGACACTCGGACTCTGCTGATGCGGTTCTCGTGGCCAAACAGACACAAGGCACGAGTTCCCTTCAGAACATCCCACACGTTGATGGTGTAGTCATTATAACCAGCAAAGAGCAGGCGACCTGGAGTGTGAGGACAAGGCAAAGAGGAAGTGGGAATCAATTACTGGGCACTTTTTGCCCTTGAAATAAAAAAAATGTCTTTATATTTAAAACACATTAAACTGCTTTCTTTCAGAGTAAATACTTACTAATTCATTTTAAAAATACACCGTAAGACAAATGATATCTAGAGGAAAAAGCTTCCATCTCAGCTGCCCTATAATTAAGTTATCAAAATATGTTTTAGATGCAAAAAAGTCAAATCAGCTGCAGACATGTTCTCTTTTCACTAAAAAGAGCAACACTGACAACTTTGAAGAGATTAAAACTCTGATACTTATAAGGCACAAACAAACTCCTCACCACTCTGAGAGAAGTCCACAGAGGAGGCTCCAAATATGATGCTGTCCTTCTGATAGACGGCTACCTCACGGTCAGCTCGGAGGTCATAGAAACGGCACTGAGGTCAAACAAACACAGGTCATACAATGACTCTTCATTTGTGAAGTTTTAGCCTGACAGTTAGCTAGGGTAGGTATATCACAGTGGGGGTTAAACACTGACACTTAACACTCAGTCAAAGTATGTGTCTCAGTCTTCTGAAAAGTTTTATTCTCTATGTACGCTTTTCAACCTACACTATCAAGTCCCTTAAAGTCTTCTAGCATAAAGGTGTGATGAACATTTGTTTCCTTTTTTATCTATAAATTCATTATTGGATTTTCTCCATTTAATTAACTGCAACACTGGACCCAGTCACACTTGCTCTCCTGACTGTCAAATGCTTAATAAGTAGAGTTGGGGATATTTGCAGTGGGGTTGTATGAGGTACATGGTATTAGCCTGAACACTCCACACTGACAGACATCTCTCCATCAGTACCAAAATTGTCAGCATGGAAGCCAGGGCTTTACATTGCTGCAGATTGTTCCACCATGTCAGCATAATTTTAACAATTTGGGGGGAAAAAAGCCACAAAAACAGAGTAGACAGATAACGCACTGTATTCAGATGATTCACAACAGCTTAGTTTTCCACTACGAGCAGCGTCGTTTTGGCACTACTTCACTACACGGCACAGCCAACACATTCTCCTGCCAACAGTGCCAACCCGCTTGCTTCACGAAAGGAAACAACTGCTTCCAAACTGAACAAATGAGCGATTTTTAAAGCAAATATGACCACCACCGTTTACTATGGACACTTAGGAATACTTGAATGCACTGGAGTGCAGACAGGAAATACTTCTGTAGATGGAGAGTACACAGGTATGTAGGAAATATGGATGAAACTGACATGGGATCTGAAGGACTGAAGAAACCCACAATACAGGGTTGTATTCAGTCTAAAACAAGATTAAAAGATATGTTTGGGGTGTTTGCAAGAGCAACTCAAGATTACGATATTTTAACCTGAGAACATTTTTTACCCGGTTAACTACTTTAACACTTCCTTTGGATCTGACTCCATGGATGGCCACACTATTAATCAAAATCTCAAAAAATACTTAAAATATAGTAAAAGGTAACAGAAAAGGTTTTTAAAACTGACGTGATGCTCTGGTAATGATAAGCAGCTTACTTTATGGAAAGTAACTTAGCCGTGCTGTAACAAAGGGAACCTCAGAGATTTTTCCTTTTGAATAGTTTGTTGTTAATGATGAAGTGAAAGCAGTGATAAGTCAGTCATATGATGTGACTTACTGTTGAATCATCAGAAGCAGAGGCAAATGCATCTCCACTGGGGTAGTACCTGAGAAAAAAAAAACAGAATCAGGACATGATACTTCATAGATAAGCATTTACAAGCAGTGCAATAAAAGAAACTCGATCAGATGTTTTCAATAAATGAGACACAGTGCTACTTCAGCTGCATGCAGGGGCTAAACTTTAGCTTATAAAAAAACATCAGAGCATGTCACAGCTAATACAAGGTAATCACAGCTGTTTGGCAACTCTGATTGACATTTAAAGTTTTGGAACTTAGTTGGCTTTTATTGAAAAAGTAGTCAATTTCAGTTTTATCAGTGCATTTTACAAAAAGACTTCAAATAATTCAGAACATCAGAAAAGTCAAACTTGGGGTGCTGGTTTGGTTGAGTGGTAAGCAACCAGTCACGACCCATATACAAAACCCAAAACCAGTGAAGTTGGCACGTTGTGTAAATCGTAAATAAAAACAGAATACAATGATTTGCAAATCCTTTTCAACTTATATTCGATTGAATACACTGCAAAGACAAGATATTTAATGTTCGAACTGAGAAACTTTATTTTCTTTTGCAAATAATCATCAACTTAGAATTTAATGGCAGCAACACACTGCAAAAAAGTTGGCACAGGGGCATTTTTACCAATGTGTTACATCGCCTTTCCTTTTAACAACACTCAGTAAACGTTTGGGAACTGAGGAGACCAATTTTTGAAGCTTTTCGGGTGGAATTCTTTCCCATTCTTGCTTGATGTACAGCTTAAGTTGTTCAACAGTCCGGGGTCTCCGTTGTTGTATTTTACGCTTCATAATGCGCCACACATTTTCAATGGGGGACAGGTCTGGACTACAGGCAGGCCAGTCTAGTACCCGCACTCTTTTACTACGAAGCCACGCTGTTGTAACACGTGCAGAATGTGGCTCGGCATTGTCTTGCTGAAATAAGCAGGGGCGTCCATGAAAAAGACGTTGCTTGGATGGCAACATATGTTGCTCAAAAACCTGTGTGTACCTTACAGCATTAATGGTGCCTTCACAGATGTGTAAGTTACCCATGCCTTGGGCACTAATACACCCCCATACCATCACAGATGCTGGCTTTTGAACTTTGCGCCTATAATGGCCCTTTTCCATTAGCCCTACTCTACTCGGCTCGGCTTTCCCCGACTCTACCCGGCTCTACTCTACTCGCTTTGGGCTGCTTTTCCACCAGCCCGGTCCCCTACCCAGCGGGGGCGGGGTCGCCGTGAAACAGCTGGGCGACACTGCGTTCATGTCATTTTGAGCGCGACACAACAACCAAAACAATGGAGGACTTGGAGGCAATAGTATACTTGCTGCTCGGTCTGTGGCTTTTTGTTACAATGAGGGAAGGCTGCAGGCGGCGAGAAGAAATACCCTTGAGAAGTACAGGAGAGTTTCTGAAGCTATACAACAGTTTGAAGCCGAGGACGAGAGCAATCGGGCTGCAAAGAAAAGACGTATGAGGGTAAGCTAATGGAAGCTACCGCTAGCTTGTTAGCTAGCTCGTAATGATAAAGCCCCTTGTTTAACATTGTGATGGCACCAAGTTATTGCCATAAAGTAACAAAGTGTATGTACTGCAGTCCTGTTTTGGGCATCGCGCTCAAGACCCATCGGTGACGACATTCTCTGACCAATCAGTAGCCGGCAGTCGGTCGACGTCACCTTTTAGTGTCGACTCAGCTCGCTTAGAACCACAGCAGAGTAGGTACTAAAAACTGGTCTGTTTTAGGAGGTACTGTGCCGGTGGAAACGCAACGCAAACCGGGTAGAGCCGAGTAGAGTAGAGTAGAGTAGAGTAGAGTAGGGCCAAGGCGGGCTGGTGGAAAAGGGCCATAACAGTATGGCTGGTTCTTTTCCTCTTTGGTCCGAGGACACGACGACCACACTTTCCAAAAACAATTTGAAATGTGGACTCGTCAGACCACAGAACACTTTTCCACGTTGCATCAGTCCACCTTAGATGAGCTCGGGCCCAGCGAAGCCAGCGGCGTTTCTGGGTGTTGTTGATAAATGGCTTTCGCTTTGCATAGTAGAGTTTTAACTTGCACTTACAGATGTAGCGACGAACTGTAGTTACTGACAGTGGTTTTCTGAAGTGTTCCTGAGCCCATGTGGTGATATCCTTTACACAGTGATGCCAGTTTTTGATGCAGTACCGCCTGAGGGATCGAAGGTCACGGGCATTCAATGTTGGTTTTCGGCCTTGTCGCTTACGTGCAGTAATTTCTCCAGATTCTCTGAACCTTTTGATGATATTACGGACTGAAGATGATGAAATCCCTAAATTCCTTGCAATAGCTCGTTGAGAAATGTTGTTCTTAAACTGTTCAACAATTTGCACACGCATTTGTTCACAAAGTGGTGACCCTCGCCCCATCCTTGTTTGTGAATGACTGACCATTTCAGGGAAGCTGCTTTTATACCCAATCATGGCACCCACCTGTTCTCAATTAGCCTGTTCACCTGTGGGATGTTCCAAATAAGTGTTTGATGAGCATTCCTCAACTTTCTCAGTCTTTTTTGCCACTTGTGCCAGCTTTTTTGAAACATGTTGCAGGCATCAAATTCAAAATGAGCTAATATTTGCAAAAAATAACACAGTTTACCAGTTTGAACGTTAAGTATCTTGTCTTTGCTGTGTATTCAATTGAATATAGGTTGAAAGGGATTTGCAAATCATTGTATTCTGTTTTTATTTACGATTTACACAACGTGCCAACTTCACTGGTTTTGGGTTTTGTACATGCTCGGCTGGCCTGGGTTCAAATCCAGCCTGTGGCCAGTTTGCAGAGTGTTCCCCCCTACTCTGTCTGTGCCCCCTCATAAGCCTATCCACTGTCTGTCTCCCTCCTATCAATAAAGGCACAAAATGCCCAAAAAATAATCTTTAAAAAAAAAAAAAGAAAAGTAAAACTTGACAACAATCATAATATCTGCCTACAACGTGTCTAAATGTGTTAATTTTGTAAAGATCAAGAATGGAGTTGAAAAGTCATAGTCTCTGTTCATAATAGTCTTGGCAGAAGCAGAAGAATCAATGTGACCATTTCTCACTGTGAAAAGTTTTATCTCTATTTACAGGAAATTGACTGAGAGACTGTGAGACTTGTTACAATCAAACAGTTGGACTCACTTCACACAGTTGACGTCAGACTCGTGACTCTCAAAAGACTGAATATTCTGCCCAGAGCGCATGTCCCAAACGTTGGCCTTCTTATCAGAGCCCTGAACAAAAAAACAAGCACTGTTTCATGTCAGTGTTGAATCAAGATCAGAATCAGCGGTCAATGAAATTCAAGAATCACATGTTTTGCCGTAACTAGGTAATTTACAGCTTCTCTCTCTTTCTTTGTGTTTCTTACCCCAGAAACAAAAGTGTTTCCAGTCTCAGACGGGGCGAGGTCCAGGGACAAAACATCAGCTGTGTGACCATGAAAACTCTGCAGCAGCTGTCCGCTCTCCACATCCCACAACGCGCATGAGCCATCACCACTGGAGGTCAGGATCTAAAAGAAAAACATGTGCATATGACAGAGAGCACACCAACAAACATGCATGCAAGCACACACATACACAAAACATAAACACATATATAAAGTCAGCAGAACATACAATACAGTCTTTCTGAGGTATCCTTAAAGGTTTGAAGATTTTAATATTTCTAGAGACTAAACCCCTAAGTCAAGACCAGTTTGAATCTGTTGGAAAGTCCACAACATTCCCAAGGAAAGCCCCTGGGGACTGGAGCTGAGTGGTGAGGACCACTCAGAGGCAGACTCACCACAGAGGGAGAACTCTGGGGCCACTGAGGATGCCAAAAGAAAAGGATCATCAGCATCTACAATCTGAAGCTTATTTAAGACAGGTAAAGCAGTGCTGCATGGCTCCACCAGACCGCTTGTCTAAATGTACTTGCACAGGGCTGAAACACTGTCAAACAGCACTTTATCATACACATAAACAAACATTAAAAAAACAAAGTTCATCACAAACTCACAAATAAGCACTCAAACAAACAAACAATCAAAAGGCTAAAATGTCAGTGGTGATTCCTCTGATAAAAACAGATTATGGGCACTCAGACACACATGCAGACATCAGAGATCCCTGCTGTCTGCTGGATTAGACAGCTTCTGTGTATGACCTCAGGCACAAAAACACAACACCTCCTGCCTGCACACAAAGGTAGCTCCAGTTTCAACAAGAGTGCAATCATCAGTAAGCCACAATTACTAGCAGACACACAGATGTGACCATGATGATCTGACGCAGTCTGTGCATAAGTTTGATTTTACCCTCAAAAAAACTACACGTTGCTTTCAATTAAATTCGCACAGTACGTTCATTAAATTGTCCCCCAATCGCACATAGATGTTGTATTTTTTCCCCATCAAGACATGATTTTAAAAAATTAAAGCAATTGTACTACATCAAGTTAAAATTCTGATCGGGCTCAGTGATTCTGACCAAAATTCATATGGGTATATTTTTTAAATGAATGTGACAGTGCACATATATCAAGGCCTAGTTCTACAAGGGTGCAAAAAGATGCACTGCACCCTTGTTTCAAAGATATGAATCCAACATCATGTCTGTGTTGAATTAACAGAGTAACTTCATAAGCAGACATACAGTTACATTATGCCCTGTTCAGGGTACGCTCAGGAAAATGACTATGAGGTGAATAAATAAAATGTTATCACCATAATGAATTCATATGTAAAAAAAGGAATTTAATAATGGTGGATTTTTTTCCTGCACAGTATAATAGATATAAATACAGATATACTGGTATAAGCTTTCCTTAGCTTATACCAGTTCTGTTAAAAATGTACTGTCATTTTGTCTTTCCAACAAACAACAGAATATTTACTGTGGTATCAATAAGGACAAAAACCATTGATAAACACCATAAGGGTATCAAAGTTATCAATTATTACAATCTCTTTCCCAAGGCTTTACCATTTATTTCTGTAAATAAACAGGATCATTGTGTCATAGGAGAGCAGGGTGTTTTATTATCATCAGGTTACAAATTGATATAAATGACACATGAAAAGTTTGAAGTTTCAGAGAAATAATAGGGAAATACACATTATTTTCAAGTATACGATCATTTTCCAATAAAGCAAGGCACATTTGACAGTCATCCTGGCATCGTGTTTGTTTGAATCAAAAATGACATCACTAATAACTATTATTTTACAATTGTTTGCACCTCTTTTGATTATAGATACACCGTATAGTCATTCTGTTTTCAAAATGCCATGTATACCCCTTGTCTTTGAAATTATTTTAGAAACAATTATGTAATGATAATACCTGTTAGATATCAAAGCAACAAAAACAGAAATCCTAGTTAACACACTGGGCAATATTTTCTATTATACGGTCAATAAATGCAGACAAACTCCTACACACTGTCTTAATTGCACAAGACACTGGTGACATTACTGTATTTTGAAACTGTCTGTCAAAATGATATGATGAATGATAAAATCTCCATTACTTTAATGATAGGGTCTATAAACACAGACTTCATGATCTTCAGTCACATTTTTAACCAAAAATGGAGAATCTAAATTACAAAGACACACAAACACACAGTCCTGCCTACACCAGCTTGACCCATTTTTTCCAAATATATTTAGAAAAGAAAAGAACAGCTTTTTATTGTCACTATATAAACACTTGTTAGGCCCCTGAATTTGTACAGTGAAATGTAGTTTGGCATCCTCTGTGGCAGCAAAGGACACACAAAACAAATAAAATATATTAAAATACAGACAAGCTTTAAATAGACAGCCTATAGCTAAAAAGATTGAAAGATTTTTATCTACATCAGGGCATGTAGAGAGAGCTGGAACAAACTGACAGTGTGCTATGAATACAAGTACAGTTATTGTCGATGCAAAGAGAAGGAGGGCTCAGGGCTCAGGGCTGGGGGTGGGGGTTAGCCAGGGGAGATGTGCCTTAGATGTTAGACAACAGTTTCAACAGAATGCAGGATTTCTTCTGAATTTTAATGTTTAAAGCATTAAATGACCAAATATTAGGTGTTTGGGACATCTATTTTTGACGCCAAGGAATAAAACAAGCGCCATTATAATTTAATGTTTACATATAATGTACATTCTCCTTATTACGGGTGACCAAAAATCTATAAGGATATTATTTTTTAAGACTTTTGTCTAAATCCTCCTCATACATTTAAGACCTCATAACATCATCAATTTGTAACCTGCCGCACCAGCACAGCAGTTACATAAACTTATTGTAAGGTGGCACGACAGCTCTTGATTATAACAGCTTAACTGAGATTTAGAGAAACTTAAGCTTCATAACAAACACAATACATGGTTTATTTGGAAAGTAGTCAACTAGGGTCACCAATACATCAAACTGCTGAAGGGAGTTTAAGCTAATAAATGAAGAAGTAAACTTAACAAATTAAGGATTTTGGTTACTATGAGGACAAAACAGAAATGGAAAAATCATAAGAAGTTTAAAATTTACAAAATGGAGATCTTGACTTTAAACACGTTTTAAGATTCAACAAAAATTCTGAAATTAAATAAAACAATCAAAATGACAATTCACCATTTAGACCAAACTAATAAACTGCATGGTCTTGTGGTGAATGAGCACATTACGGTTGGTGGTTCTTGCAAAAAATATTCATTTAATTGAGCATAAAGTCTGTCATCTATCTTTTTCATCAACAGGTGCATAAACTCTCCTGATTTTAATAATATCATCTTACCAGTTTGAAAATATATCAATATGAATGAATAGCAATGAATAGCAAAAGCTTGATATGTTTCCCAGCCCTCACACATCATAATCACACGAGCTGCCTAAATAGGGAAACGAGTCTTTAAAGAAGAGGATAGTAAACACACATTCATGTCCCTCGATATAGTCCACAGCTTTGTGCTCTGGTCTATTTTAATGCCGTGGCCTCTGAGTGGCTCATGTGCACGGATGTGTGTGTCTTTGTGTGTGAGCAGCACTATGACAGAAAAGAAGTGTGACAGTGTTGTTTGTGTGTGTGAGAGCGAGAGAGACAAGAAGGACATGTGCGTGTCTACAGTGTGTTAAATGTTCTGCCCTCAGGTCAGTGTGCTCCTCTCTTTCTCAGATAGAAGCCACTCAGTGTCCATTAATACACCCGGCACACAGGACCGTCACTCCTCCTCCAACGCCTCCATGTCTCCTCCTTCCTGCCATCCATCTCCCCTCACCTTACCCTCCCTGCTCTCCCCTGTCATGAAGCTCCTCAGCCTCACTGAAGGCTAAAGAGGAGTAAATAATTAAAGGCAAATTTCTGAGGCCATTTCCTCCATTTGCTTCTTTTTCAGCCCATCCTCTACTTTCTCCTGCTGTTGAGGACCAAGCGGGCAGTCCTGCTATGATTCAGTGCTAACAGCCATGAACTGGATGAGTGAAGTCTAAATACAAGAGGTTTATTTATGTAATTTTAGTGCTCTGCCTTTCTAATCGATGGTAAAAGCAGATTGTGTGTTTATAACGTGCTCATTGATCTGTTGGTGTGCTTGTCTCACATGGTGTAAAGGGTTCAAATCCCTGATGAGCCCTCTCTTTAACATTGCTTGTGTTCATGACTTTGAAATTACAGAATCAGTTGATCAGTGTTGTGTATAATGCTAGTACAATCACAAAGATCCGACTTGACTGACTCCTCAAGTCGAAAAGTGCATGTAATTAAATAAAAAGTGTACTTAGAGTTCATTAAGCATGCATTTTGCAAACGTATCCTTTTGAAATACTTTCATGAAGTGTGTCTATGATACACTCTTCTTAAAGGGATAGTTTGGGATTTTTTAAAGTGGGGTTGTGTGAGGTACATGGCATGAGCCTGAACATGTGCCACAGTGTCACAGCTCAGTTATTTCTCTGTTCAGAAATCTCAGGACAGATGCTAATGCTATACATTGCTGTACATGGTGCCAGATTCTCTGCTTGATTAAAAGAATTGAGGGAGAAAACAAGCCACAAAACTAGCCTATGTGTCTTTCCACCAGCAGTGTAAGGATCAAACTACAGTCTTATTTGAATTCTTTCAAATACACAAATAATACTTCATCCCAAATAGTGATTAGCTAAATGTAAAAATGTTTAAGGATTATCCTGCTGATCAAGCACAGTAATTTTGACAAAGAATGTTTTTATAGCTCAATTTACCTCCACAACATCGACATACCAAGCATATTCATATCCACTTAAGTTTCCACAGCCAAGCAGCTATGTTTTCGTGTTGTGATACAACAGCCTACATTCTGAGCTGAACTCAGAGGTAACAGAACTTTTGGTTATAGGAACCATAGATTTCCACAGAAAGTATACAGCACTGTTTGAAAGCCCAGTGGTTTCTAGAGTGTAGTTTTGAAGTCAAACAATAGAGATCAACATGTTGAAAATGCTACCAACGTAACTTTTGGTCATTCTAGAAACGACCAAAAAGGTGAAGGGCACCTTCAGCCTCCAGTCTAACAACTTCAAAACACCCTCCTGTCAGGCACATCAGCCATGCCAGCAACTATGAAAACTTAGAAATAACTCTTAGCCTTTAATCAAATGTAATCAAACTGTTTTTTCCTTTTACCTCGCTTTTAGGTATGCTAATTTGTCAGCTTAGCCAACCTATTTAGCAGGCTAACTGAGAGAGGAACTTTTACCATTTTTATGCAAAAAATGAAAAAGTGTCAATTTTAAACTGGAGCTCACCTGCATGTCAGACATTGTGAAGGTGCATCCTGATACGTAGTTGGTGTGCATGGCGACAGACTTCTTCTTTGCAGCCAGGTTCTCATTTCTGTCCAGTGACAGCGGGATCACTGAGCACTTGTTATCCAGACCACTGTTAAAAGAAATAAAAACATCAAGTGTCAGTGAGAAACTGGTCAAAATTTCACTCACATTCATTCACAGTACAATGTCAAAGACAAAGTTAACAGTGTTTGGATTGTGGACATTTTCTCATAAGCTGACAGGGATTTTATGTCTACATGTACAAAGCAAAATAAAAGAATAATTGCTGATTAATGGAAAGAGTGTCTTATTGTAAATTACAGTCTAAAAAATAGATAAAAACTCACCCACAGGCCACAGCACAACCCGAAGGAGCATAAGCACACGCCATCACCCATGTACATGGCAGGCTGATCCCGTGTTCCTGTTACACAGATAGGACAAAATCAAGCATCAAATCACTGACTGAGAAAAACATTTAGTCAGCAGGAAAAAATGTCTCCTTAGTCTTAGACACACTGTATACAGATGTGTAGTAGAGCTGAATATTTTAAGCACTGGCTGGGATTATCTTCACTGTGGTTATGTCTGCTGCATCAAGCGGCCTGATGGTTGAACCAGACTGGATGCTGGCGTGCCGTTTAAGTGCATTTAGACACACACAGGATGGTTCAGATGGATAGATAATCTTTAAAACCATATTTCCATGTGACCGTGTCACAGCTTCTCTCTCAGTGTGGCACAGAGGGTGACCTGCCCACCCACTCAACACCCGGGCATATGGCGAGGAGGACATGAGCGGAAAAACACAACACTTAGTCTTATGTAACAGAGCTGGGAAGTGGGTGAGGTTAAACTGGGTGACCCAGCCCCAGGAAGTTAAAGCACTTTTTATTTATCATGACTTTCTGCATTGACATCATACAATGATTGAAGTCATGATCAATACACGAAAGATGGATTCTTAACTTTTTTAATCTCATGAAAAAAAAAAGGCTGACTGCAGAAATAAACCTTAAAAAATAAGGTTTAAATGTTGAATCTGAAAAACTTCATTGGTTAAATTATAAAGCCAATTATCACATAACTATTATTATTATTTTGAAAACAGATTGTATACCCATTTTTTCTTTTATTATTCTCGGTTTTTAAAGTTCATGGATATATTATTAATTAATTAAGTAATTATAATCTGATATATTTTTCTTTTATCGAATGAAGTATCTAAATAATAGATAAAACATTTAAACAAATTCTGATAAATGGATTTATTCACATCTGTGTCCTCAATTTCATAATAGTTCTTAATTTAATCATCATTCAGTGTCTTTATACTGTGTGGTCAAACATTTTCTACCACTGGCACAAAGGCATCAAACCTTTGCTCACCTTATTTAGAGTGAAAGCATCCCAGACGATCACTTTGCCGTCCTAAACAAGACAAATAAACATAAACATGCTCTATGACTGGGGTATGCAGCAATAACATTGTGAGTATTACTGAAATATAAATCCACATTTTATAACACTGAATGAGAGCAGGTGTAGTTTACCTGTGAGGAGCTGACGAGTCGACGCTTGTCTTTACACCAGTCCATACACAGCACCTTGTTGCCGTGACCCTTCAGCACCCGTCTGGTCTTTATGGAGAGGGCGCCCAACGTCTCGACCTTCTCAGCGACCTGGTGCACTGAAATAACACAGACACACATAAATACATTTCTTAATCAGAATAGACAACATTAATGTACATCACTTCATCATCTTTGTTGAAATAAACTGAAGACCTGTGTGTATTTACTTAACTCTTTCAATTGATCTTTGGATTGACTTACTTTTGTTTCTTGTTTACACTGTGGAATAACGATTCTCTCAAACAGGAAACGATTAAAAATGAAGGGAAACAATTACTTCTGCAGTAACTGACATAACACAATATTGTCCACAGCTTATTTTACTTTACGATTGCAGATTTTTGCAACATAAACATACAAAGAGCCTATACAATTAAAAACAAATCACCAGTCACCAAACACCAATCAATAAATCACTGATTAAAATGTCGCAATAAAAAATGTGCAAATGGTTACTCTCTTCATGATTTTTATGTTACCAAAGTGTGAGGATTTGTTGCCCTGCCATTTAATTATTTAAACTTCTTTTCAAAGGATTTTAAGCTTTTATTATCGTGAAAGCATGACCCACTATTTACACATAGATATTAAAAAAGGATATTTATAGATTAACTGATGTTTACTTGTCTTTCCTTTTATTATGTCTACAGTGTGTTATTTGTATTTGCAAATGGCTTCAATAACTCCTGCACGACTTGAATTTAACTGCATGAATATAGTAAAGTATTGGATTTACTTAACTGCTGCTTATCTAATGCATCTGGATGGTCGCTGATACCTAAATTATAAATAAATTAATTGGCAGTATAATATCATCTGAGACATTTTTAAAGAAATTAGGCAATAATATTATATACTGGACGAAAATAACTGGTTGACTCTTCATACTCCAGCTGTTTTCCCCTTTAAATAACACTTATACTCAGTGTTCTAAATACATTTTAAAAGAAGTATTTACTTAGATTAAAGTAGATTCACAGTGTTAATAGTAAGATTTAGTCAGAGTAAGTGTACTTTAGTTGAGTACAGTAACAGTGGTCTCTTTCCGCCCCTGTCTGATACATAGTTGACAGAGTATCTCACTGAATCTCTAGTTGGCTCAACAACAACAAGAACAACAACAAACAAACAAACAAACAAACAAACAGGCTATAGACTACTTCATGAAGTCTGCCTGCTGTAGAGCTCTTAGTCATGTTCCTAGACGAGTAACGCCATGTTTCAGAGAGGAGGGGTCCTGCTACTTTTCATGAGAATCGTACATTTGAGTACGGACACTTACACTCCACGTCGTTGAGCTTGCCCCGCTCCTCCTCCAGCTTCTTCCTCAGAGTCTCGCTCTCCCTCTTCAGCGACGCCAGACTTTCCCCCTGCTGGAGACCCTTACAGGCCATCTTTACGGAGAGACGAGCACAGGACAGAATAAACACTCAGAGGAGCGCAGGAGAGGAGAGGAGAGAGCGGAAGAAAAGAGGAGAAAGAGGGTACAGAGGTCTGACAGGAGAGCGGGACGGTTGGACGAGAGCGTGACAGTGATGCTGCTGCGCGCGTGCCCCATCAGGCTCGTGCTCAGCGTGTCAGCCCCCTCCTCTCCTCCACCTTCAGAGCAGTTGATCCAACATGCACCTCAGACACAGCTCACATAACCCGCCTGTCCCCGGACGGGACAGAGAAGTTGGGGCGGTTTCAGGAGGGAACATTTGTGCATCAGTTAACTCTCCATCCATGTTCAGAGGAAAAATAATCGTAGGAACAAATACGTATACAACAACATCTATTTCAATGTGTTTTTTCGATTAACTGCAACAAAAAGAAGATAAAGAAACATTCAGAAACCCTCAGTTCTATTATCATTCTCTATTTTTTATTAAAGCTTTTTATATTGATAGAGCATCTTTTTAAGCCTTAGAGACTCTTGTGCGCATTTTACGCGCTTTTTTTTTTAGATAATTTTGTCTGTATTCATGTATATGGCATGATTTTTTGACAAATTTGCTTTTTTATATATTATTATTATTTCCAGCTCAGCCCCCGCAGCATTTCTAAAATACACTGTGTACAAACAAATGTTGCACTCATACTGTTAAACGCAGAAAACGAGCCATTAACAGTATTTGAATAAAAAAAAACCAAAACATTAATGTATGATGTGTATGATTAGGACTAATACAGGTTTGAAAATCAAGCCTAAAAAAGTTGGAAATAATATCAATGCACATTTTTTTCATAGTTGCCTTATGAAAAGTGTTTTTTGTGTTCACTAGTAGGAGTGTGAGTATTTGACACTGCACAGAAAATAATAATGTTGCTGTTATTGCCCTAAACACACACACACACACACACACACACACAAATCCATTTTGCATGTAGTGTAGGCTATCATTGCTGTTGGGCACAAACCTCATATCTACATTGTTTTTAAATGATTTTCAGTTTTTCCATAAATTACTGCTATTGGTTACCGTTTACGTTGTTGAATATGTTTATAACGTTTTATCCTATAAAGTACCAAAACAAATTTGTAAAGAGGACCGTAACAATGTTTTTCATTTACTGAAAAATAGCAAGTTTGGAGAAAGGAAATTTGTGCCACACAGCAATGATATTGAAAATATTTTTTTCTGTGTTCTTTTCAGCTGGAAACATGTAGACATCATGACAAAAACCTGACATTCAAGAGTATATTATGATTATGATTATTATTGTTATTGTTTGCTTTTATAAAGCACATTTATTGTGCTTAGCAAGTCAAGTCAAGTCAAACTTTATTTATAGAGCACCTTCATAAGGACAGCAGTCGATCAAAGTGCTATACAAAAAATATGAGGGTGACTAATATTAGACTCTGTCTAAAGGGTTCACTCAACAGTTTTAGCTGTCTTCTACTAAATTCGAATCCTTTATGTGTAACCAGAGAGATATTCACGTCAGTGGTTTGCTTTGTCTCACTGTGACGTATTTTAAGTGCTTCAGAATGACCCGTTTCCCTGAAGACATGTCAACTGATAGGATACAGTTATCACAAATGCAACGAATTGTGACATATTATATAAAGTACTCTTATGACAAAAAGCTAAAAATCAAGTGAGGAGTTAGTTTTTACCTTTTTCCCAGTGTATGTCATTGAAAAATTCAAATTATTGAAAAGGTAAGTTGATGCTGCAATAGGGGATCATTCACTCAAAATTACCAGCACAGTGGTTCCCACATGAAGTGCTGTGGCACACCAGTGTACCCTGAGACAAGTCTAATATTGCTGTAAGATTAGGTATTATCAAAAATTATAATTACAACTTTAAAACCACTAATTTACCAGTTTTAATCTATTCTATCAGTATCTTTTGTGAATTAATTTTTAAACACATCTGCAAAATATGTATCTTTAAAAATCTTTATAAAAACCTCTAGGGAGCCCTGTGTTCCAGGTTATAGAAAAAAAAAATGTAAATCCCATTCATCAGTTAACCTTAATTTAATAGACATTTTATGAATATTTCATGGATAAGACAGTTGTCTGTCAAACTTTATACGGCATTAGCTAATTAAAATAAACAGACTAAAAATATTTTGCAACATGAGGTCATTTTGCATAGCTATGAATTTGGTGAGATTTAAGCTTGTTCTTGGTTATGCCAAATTTTGAATAAAAGCTTATTTTAGGGTCACTTGCAGTGTGTGGACATTCATAAATGTATGTTGTGGTTCCTCAGGATACCCCTCAAGCATCGAAGTCTTCACATCTGTTTCTCCACAGTGAATGTATGTTTTTCTGTACGTACCATTTCCACACAGAGGGAGCAGTAGTTGATGGGGTCATTCTTAATGTAGATGTTCATCAGAGGACTGGCGACCGTGCAGCTCTCACAGGGGCCAAAGGTCACGGCCACAAACGTTTGGTCACACATGTTTGCAGAGGGTCAGTGACACACCTGAGGGAAGAAGACACAAAACTCAGAGCAGTCCAAAAAGAGATTCATTGTTTTGCTGTTGAGGCTTCTTCAGTATCTGCTCTGGGTTATGACCACTTGACCCATTGTGTGTGTGTGTGTGTGCGTGCTTGGAGATAAGTCGTCAGTAATCTACTCTGGCCTGATCCCTCTCTGAGCTCCAGAGGGAAGGAAAGCAGCACAGCTATTCTGGGACCTGCAGATACAGTATGTATACTCAACACAGTATTTTACAAGCACAACTTGAGATGTTTGACAAAACAATTTCACAATTAAACAACTCTGCATTAATTTGTCCTGAAGATACGACTCATTCATCATTTCTTAAATGGATGCAGAGACAAACATTTTATGACACATCTTTACAAACTGACTGGTGTGTCTTAATAAAATTTCCGGGAACATTGTGATTTGGGCAAACTGCAGATTATCTATTTACTATTTATTTAAAGTTCTGTCAAGAGGCACTTTTCCCCAGTTTGTCCTTCTGTATTTCTGTGTAGCTTTAAGAGGTTCTGAAACCATGTATGTGACTTGAACCTCGGCATTTCCTGTTTAAAATAATCTGCATTTTGACAGGTTTTAACTGATAAAATTAAATATTTTTTTCAAGTAAAGCTCATAATCACTGCTGTTTAAGTGACAGCTTCCACCCCATTCTGAACCAAGAGCACAGACATACAAATAGTTATTTGAATAAGAGTTTAATCAGCAGCTTGTTGTGTTGCTCATTATCCATGCTTTGCTGATTATGTTGATTTGTCATCTAAACAACAACAAAATTAAAAATGTCAAACACAGTAACGTCCATCTACAAAATGGGAGATTTAAAATGATCAAAATTAACCTAAATGAAAAAGTGGATGAATAAAGACAATCTTAAATGTTACAGACTGGATTTTTACTAATACCCTAACATCTACCCTCAAAGTTACAAGCATTGTATTTAATGGCATGAAAAGAGGTGTAAATACAACACATGACAGTATAGCCTTGAAAAATACAATTTCAACAAAAAGGCCTCATAAGTGATAAAATCTTACCTCACAAGAGAATTTTTCACCCTCTGTACAGCAGATATTTGTCCCTGGAGACCTGAGAGGAGTTTTCCACGGAGGGATTGTCAGAGGGACAGAGAAGGAACAGTAAGCTTCTTAGTGTTCAAGTGTTTAAGCTGCGACTCTGCTCTCATTTCACCTCAACGCTTTAGATGTACCTGCAGCTTCACCTGCAGGGCCTGGAGAGTAATATTTACATGGCACACACTGCTGGTTACAAACACCTCAGAGGTGATGAGACTGAGCGTAACATTAGTTTTATATTACATCAACTGCTAGCTGTAAAAAAGGGGTGTGCAAATAAGCTAGTTTCGTGTCAGTATGCAAAAAAGAAAAAAAAAAAAGAAGAAAAGATCAAATATGGCTCACACTCACTGAGGACAAATGAATATTGCTAGCAAAACGCAAAACTCACACCATCTGCTCCATTTGGAGGTCTGATTTAAAAAAAAACCCACGATGCACTATCATCTTCAGGCAAAAGTGCTTCTTCAGAGTTTGGTGCCTTGGGGCAGTTCGCTCTTATTTTCTGTCTGAAGGTGAGGATGGACCCTCAGTGTCTCCCCTCTCTCTACTTCACTGATGGTCATTTCAATCCCAACCAGGGGTCAAACCAGCGGTAGCAAGGGGTACCAGTGCCTACCAGGGCTGTCCCCTGAAATCTGATTGTCACCCTTAACCCTTAACAGATCAAATGTGTATCAAAGTGTCCTGGTCAAGTTACAAGCTTACACCTATTTCATCAAAAAGGAATAAATGTAGTTTTGCTCAAACAAATCAGTGACATAGTTTAATTAATAGCCAAAAATTTTGTAATCACACACCTCTTCATAGACTTCAGTGAAAGACTACACACTGAGAGGCTCAGTTTGACCGGGGATTGGATCCAGCAACCTTCTTGCTGTGAGGCAACAGCATCTACACTCGTAAAAAGTTACAAGCTAATGATAATTTAAAGTTTCTTAGCTAAAACTAAAAGTATATCCTTTATACATCAGGCTCTCAACTGCAGGCATGATATGAGCTGAACAGCTTCATCTGTAAGAGTCTTCTCCCACATGAAGGTCTTTTTCATACTTTACAATCGTTATATCTTTTTTAGGTTTTATGTTTTTGTAAATTAAGGACTTTTATGACTAAAATTTGTCTGTAAATTTACTGCTACTTGACTGGAAAATTCTGATTTTGCTTTCCTTTAAATTAACATTATAGTCTAAAAATATTATTTTTCCCGCAAAAAAATGTTTTTTTTTTGTATCCCAAGAGTGTCCCTAAAACAACCCCCCCCCCCCCCCCCCCGCCAAAAAAAAACCGAACAAACAAAAAAAACAAAAAAAACATACGAATAAAATAAACACATTGTCAAAAAGAATAACATTCTGTAGAAAAGAGGGGGTACTGGTTGGTCCTTGTGGTCTAAGTAGATGAAAAATGTCAAAGCATATTGGGCTCCTGTGATTGTCTGGCAGCCAGTCCAAGGTGCACCCTGCCTTCTGCTTTCTCAGCTGGGACAGGCTCCAGCCCTGTGACCCCAGAAAGGATAATTTTTGTAGGTAACAGATGGATAGATGAATGTTGTGTGCTCTTGGAAACAGGAAGAAAACGCTGAAATGCACAGAAAGAGGAAAAAAACAAGTGTAACATAAAGAAAAAATATTATATACACTGTTCAGGCATTAGGTTATGACCATGTCACCCTGGCTGGTCTGCCGCTGTACAGCCCCATATGCAACAAAGTTTGATGCACTGTGCATCCCGATATCCTTCAATCAGAACCAACATCAACCTCTTCAGCAATTTAATAACTGTAGCTCATCTGTTGGATCAGACCACAGCCTGAGGAGAAGATAATCGGTGTTATTCGCTTCACCTGCGGTGATCATAATGTTATGCCTGATCGGTATACCACAGACACACAGAATCATTTTCCACAGACAGTCCGACAGTGCTGAATTCATTTATTTGACTTTTACAGATTTGACAATTTATTCCAAGTTTCTTTAACGGTGAACACATTCACAAAGCACAGCTACCAGAAACTACAAACAGTCCAGTTTGTCAAATGTACACATGGGTCAGAGAGGAAAACATGGCTCTGGCTTCAGCATGTTCACACCAGTAAACCACAGTAACAGCTGAAGTGATGATGATAATTGTGTTTGTTGTTTATACGCTTATTTAAAATGGCACAATCGACGTTAGTGCTAAGAAGAACAATGGTCATTTATAATGTCGACATCGTATCATACAACTAACTCTCTCCTTCATGGATTAACGCAAAGGGGATGTTTCCTCTTGACGTAGAGCTGCAGCGCTGCTCAAAAATACAAACTAATGGATGCATGAATGAGTTAGACTTATCTCTGAGCTGGAGGTTACCTTTTACAACCTGCACGCTATACATGTCAGTCCACAAAGATGGTCTGATGCATCCAAAAGTGTGTTTGTATACCTGTGGCTCGCAGTAATTAATGGTCTAAATTCAATAGGAAGAGGACAGCCTGCTCACACTGGATGGGGAATGTGCTGGAGGAAGCAAAATGGAACAGAATTTACTAAAAAGGAGATGAAAATCAAAGAGGAAAGGCTCCTAAATGTTAAGTGTTTCTTTTTAGAGTCCATATCCAGCTATCCGACTTCCTCCGTAAAGATAAAAAGTGCAGTTTTAAAGAGACAATGCAGTGTAACCCATCTGTGATACCGACTGTAGGACAAAACACACCTTATCAAAATAAAATGATCACACTGAACAAGTTAAATATTATATTACAATGAAAAACAAAATACTATGCTGACAGAGCTCAGCAATGTCATATTGCTGATTCTGTCTTTTAGATAGCTAATAACTTAGATAAGGCTTTGTCCACAATGTGCAGCTAAAACACTTTAAACATTCATATGTTAAATGTATTCCTTCGTTCTCTTTCTACAACCTGCTGATATGTTCTCTTTACACACACTTTCAACAACCTAAAAATCTAAATGATATAACAAAAGGCAGAATGATAACACGTGGTCCCAATGAGAGCCAATGGACATCAAATCATTTTAAATACAAGTGCAACATTGAACACCTTCACATACTAACATGTCTTTATTCCACTAACAATTTGTCTTTTTTAGTTTGTTCCTGATGGCTAGAATAGTCCGCTTAATGCTTGTAATGTGGCATTAAGCAGAAATATTTTCATCTTCCTTGGTATGTTTAGATATTTCATCACTAATCCAACATTTTTGGGACCATCATAATCTCCTTTATGTGTAGCACCTCAACAAAAATAAACATTGTCCATTAAAGTGAAAAGTCCTTTTTTAAGGATAAGGTAATCAGGCAAAAATAAGGTTCACAGAATGGACAGAGGCAAATAAGGTTAAGAGTTAATACTAATGGCACAACAGAGTAAACAAAGAAGAGTGCTGGAAAGGAGGCAGCGAGGGTCTGAGTAAGGAGATAACACACAGGGCTACTTGTACAACATGGGCAGATTCCCAGACACCTGTTCATCTCAACTACACTGCCAAACAACACTTAAAGTGAAAGCATGCAGGTAGACTTCTGATAGCTGATTTGGCCTGTTTGGTTCAGCGAAGCTCATGCTGGTTAGATACGAGCAAAGCCGCAGCGCATGCTGTCTGTTGCTAAATTTTGTTCAGTAATGGGTGTGTTGCATTTTCACCCTCAGCCTTTGAAAGCTGCCACTAGCTTTGTTGGAACCCAAAAATCAGAGTGCCAAACAGAAAAGACAGAAAACTTTATGGCCAGAAGTAGTTGGGATGTTGGTGAGCTCCAGGGTTTGTACAGCTTTTCAAAAGCCATCTATATGCACTGTCAAGGAGTATTTTCAAGTTTTCCAGCACATTACAGCTGTAGTAAATTATGATTTTATACAGAAAATTATTCACAACAAGCAGTTACTTCATTTCCTCATTATTCTGAGGGTGTTTGTAGCATCTTTCAGAAAATTTTAAATCAATGTAAAAATGACTGATTCTTTGTAAAAGGTATGTTACCGTTGAGCTCTTAAAGTGCCCAAAATATTTTGAAAGTTTTCAGCCAAAGAGACCCTTCATTTTTATGGTTAGTATGAGACATGACCGAGCCACCATGACAGACGGGGCGTGTTCATTGTTGCCATGGAAATATTTCATGTCATGTAAAAGCCTGCTATGTAAAGAACTGTATTTCTGAAACATTAGTGTAAGAAAATATGTGAAATCAAGTATTTTTAAGCATTTCAAGAACCTGTACTAACCCTGACGCACATTCACCCTCTAGTGTCTGTTGTTTTTAGTGATAAAAGCCCATGTTGTACTTTTTTGGCAGACAAAAAGAAAAGGCAAATGGTGAAAAAGAAGGAGAGGAGACGAGAGAATTCTGTCCACATAAGCTGCAGTTAGTGTTTTTGTGTCATAAAAGCTTTTAACATTGCGGTAAAGCTCGACAGACTTAAAGCACAATCTCTAAAACCTTTTCTGCTCACTAATACATGGCTTTAAACTTATCTTTGATATTCAAGAAAATGACAACACTAAAATAAATAATTCAACATTGATCATAGCAAAATATTTCAAAGCTCTGAACGGTGGAGACAAAAATGTTTGGAGTGCAAAAACCCCTGAAGATACAGCAGTAAGCAGTGAGTGTGCGTGAGTGGAAATGTTTGTGCCAGTGTTTCCTGTGATGCTCCGCTCACAGCTGTAAACAGTTCATAGTGAAGCAGGTTCAGCTTCACATGAAGTTTGAACCTCATGTCTTCTAAGTTTCATCTTCATCTGCCAGAAATGCACGGTAAACATAACAAAGCAGCATCTCTAAGTTAAGACAAAGACCTAACATAACCAAAATCATTGCTGCCAAATCTTAAACTCTATAAACTACATCATATTTACCTGATATGGACATAAAGAGCCTATAATGGATTTAGCTGAAACTCCTCATCCAGGGAAATGATGGTCCCATCCGCCATATCAAAAGAGAGAAATATTCTAATCCTAAGATGGAAAAGGTGGGGATGCAAGCTGATGAAATAAATAAAATACATGATATATATTATTGATATTTATATATATATATTTATATATGTATAAATAATAGTACAGATGAAGAATTGTGTCAGAACAAAGCCTAGTTCAGGTTTTTTGTTTATTTACTCATTTTACACAGTTAAAGAAACAAATTTATAAAGATAACCTCGATCTGCGGTGGAGAAAGCTAATTTTAACATGTATCGCTCTGCTGGTTTTATTCTGGGACTCATTTCAACCTGAGACTTTCAATTGAGTGATGTATTTGTTCTTTAGAGGTCTCGTAGCCCCCTTGCTTGTTCACTGGTATAAATTTAAGAAGTCTCAGTGCCGCATCTTGGGGTCCCTTTGTGTGTTGTGTGTGTACATTCTCACAGGAGAACAAGACAGAGACGAGAAGAACTACCTGAACAACTAGTTGAAACACAGAGGAGGGAGCAGGGGTGGAGTCCACTGAGACAGACCCCCCCCATCAGAGGAAAAAGAGAGTACTGGAGGCTCTGATCGCATCCAGTGGGCATCTATAACAGGCAGGCGTTTTTACAAGCGATTGGATGGACAGTGGTGTTTTCAACCTGGTGTCATTCTCTTTTGAGGCTGTGGGTGTGTGTCTGTCTGTGCGTTTTTTCAAAGTGAAAGTGGGTGTTGGCGTGTCAAGTTCAGTGGATGTAAGGATTTTACAGATGTTTGTGTTTTAATATATTTATGCTGAATTTGAGTTTATATTCAGAGAAAATGATAAAGAATCTTGCGATATTTAAGACATGTATGCTCAAATGTGTTGGAGCAAATTAAAATTGTAGTTCATTTGTGATGCTCAGGAGATTCATTTTTGTTTGAGGACTGTGTTGTAAGGAAAAAGGTATGTTTGGGCCTGTGAGAGTGTCATGTAGCTTTTGTTTCTATCTGAGGCCAACGTGTTAAGATTGCTGCAGGATAAGGGTCCTCCCGTGGGACCTTCATTTACACACGGGTGAGGAACCCCAGGTTGAGCGAGCCGGGGATTTGAATGGTTTCCAAAGCGAGGGAAGAGGGGCTGAATGGGAATGTGACGGGATAAATCATCTTCGTGTCCATCAATAACTGAGGACTCTCACAACGGTCCCTCAAACGAGTCTGAAAAAAAAGGGTAAAGAAGGATGGACTGTTAGTCTAAAATTGAGATAAAATAGTCATCATCAATTTACAGTGATCTAGGACATATAATTGGTCTGCACTGACATTAAAAAACTTGTTCATAAATCTCCTTTAATTTACTCTTCTGAAATTATTATGAAGGGACAAACGACAGTCTGATTAGGAAAATATGGTAAGTAAATCTGGAGCCAGAAGTCAACAAACTGAAAAATGGTTGTTTCGTCTGAAAACAGTTACTTAACCCTAGCCCTAAAGGTAAATAAAAATATCTCCACTTATTTAAACGTTTTTTTTATCAGTGTTTTCAGGAGACTGTTCACACAAAAGCTTTGTTCACATTTTGTCCAGAAGACAGAGAAGTATATTACCTGTATAGTTCGAATGAATGCGACTGATACTCTTTCCTCAAATTCGTTGACTGGAGTGTAGAGGTTCAGGACCTTCACAATCTGAGAGAGACAAAACAGAGAGGAAATTGTCAGTACCCAATTTCACAGATGTAATCTTTGTATTAACCCCTCTTCATGTATGGGGTCTATTTTTCATGTGTTATGCTCAAAAGTTCAAAAATAAATCAGATAAAAAAAAAAAACAGAGAGGTAATTTTACAGAAACTTTTCATAACCTTTTTTTCTTTTTACTTTGTGATGCCATTTTGTTTAAACACTAAAATATCTAGATAAACTTTACTTTTATCAGACATTTTTATATTACCAGTAGAGCATGAGGATGTAATGTGCACAGGTAAGTACACCATTGTCCATACATACTGAAATCTTTCAAATTTAACAAGGAAACTAAAGAACAGAGGACATCATGGCTTCTTCTGCCTCTTTCGCTGGTAAAAGAAGAAACACAGGACCATCAAAGTACTTGCTGGTCTAGTGTTCACTTGTCTACCCACATCGCCACAGGTTTCTACAGTGTTCCCCAACATCAACCACAAAAATGCTTTTGCTGGTGTGAAGCATTTTATCTAAAACCGTAAGGCATACAGCGGTTTATGGTATGTTTGTTGTTATGGTATGGCTAGTTCTGTTTTATGTTGTAAGCTTTTTTTCTTGTGTTCTTTGTTTAGACTTCTTGTGTTTCCTGTTTTACTGTCATGGCCCTGTTCTTGGTCTTAGTTAAATTACCCATTTTGTGTTCATGTTTTGTGTCTTGTCGTGTGTTTGCTATTTTATTTTGAAATCCCTGTGTTCACGTGGTGTTTTCCTGCCCTCCGTTCTCTGTGCCTCTGATTGTGATTCCCTCCACCTGTGTGATTGTCTCACCTGTGCTTGATGTTTCCCCAGTGTATTTAGTCTCTGTGTTCCCCCTTTTCTTTGTTGGGTCATTCGTCTTTCATGTTCACCACTTCTCCAGCGTCTCAGAGTCCTCCAGCTTTTGTAGGTAGTTGTCTGTTCTTTGTTTTACTTTTCTTTGTGACTTTGATTTGTACTTTGAGTTTAGTTTCTAGTGTTGTCTTTCTTTGTTTCGCCAGTTTTTTTATTTTGTTACTTTTTTTTAGTTTTTGGACATTTTTGTACAAGACTGTTTTTTTGGATCCTTTTTAGTTAATAAAGACTTTGTGTTCATCTGCTTTTGGGTCCTTCACCTTGTTTTTTTTGTTTATTTTTCCACAACCCTGACGTTTGGCACCGAGAGCAAATAGGATGGGGTCTGTGCTTGATTATATGGTGGGCTCTTGCTTAGACATCAGTCAAACCAGACTATCAGCTCTTATTTCCTTTAAAGAAGTGTGCACTTGCCGACTGACATCTTATTTACACAGCAGATTTCATTGTTTGATACAACCTCAAAACTCAATTCCTCTTTTTTTTTTTTTTTTATTGTGCCACTGAACATACAGGAGATTGTGCAGAATTTGCTGGTACTCAACTTAAAGTTATGTTTCACTAAAATTCCCACAACATCAGAAATGATCAGAAAGATGCACTTCATTCTGTAGAACTGTAACCTCATTAATGTTACAACTCCAGATAAAACTGACAGGATCAGACAGGTTTTTATTCTAATGTTCTGTTTAGTTAACCGAAAGGCTGGGTTAAATCAATTAATTCATATTTTGTTGCAGTTTACCTGAGCTGTGGTGAGGGCGAGGCACATGGAGCAGATAGCCTCTGCATCCTCATCTGTCTTCTTCTTCACCTGCAGCAGCTGAGCGGCCTGGATCAGAGGTTCCAGCGTCTCTTTGGCTCCACATGTCATCAGACCTTTGTCTCTGAGCCACTCTTCCAGCTGGCTCACATTGTACCTGCACACAGCACAGGTTGAATAAGCTGGCATAAAATACCGAAAAAGAAGGAATAACGGCGCACTCTGGTTCTCCTTCCTTGGCAGAAATGCCTCATACCTAATCTGCATTCCTTTGCTCCAGGAACACATGTCCTTGCGCAGCAGCAGGTTGTTGAGGGTGACGGCGCCGATGATGTAGAACTGCTGTTTCACCACCTGCTTGATGAGCTCTGGGTCGGTGCCATGCTGACACATGATTGAGTGGAAGGTGCTGAGCTGCCGCAGGATGGAGTCAAGGGTGTAGGTTCCCTCATCTGCGATACTAGATGTACGCTTACGGAGACCTGTGGGCTTCACCCCTGACACGCCCTGGATGGTTTCATGTTCCAGCATGCCAGAGACTGCAGGGACACACACCAAATAAGTCTGTTTGTAAAATTTTGTCCATACATAAGAATAATTTTAATCTTTTTTTTTTTTTTTTTTTTTTAGGAACACGCACCAATCATTGGCTGCAGGATGTTCTCCATGCACTTGATGAGCTGCTGGTAGATCTGGATGGCAAGGTCACTGATCACCTGTCTGTACTCCGCCAGGTCAAAGTTTGACAGACAGTGTTCATTCTGTCGCGATGTGTTGTGCTTCATGAAGGCCTGGGATACATAGACAAGAGTTTAAAGATTGTGCAATATCACTTCAAATGCATTCACTTTTCTTTTTTTTTTAGGATGCAAAGCATTGAATTGTTAAGATCTGCTATTTTTGAACTCATTATTGTAGTTACCAGTGACAATATTTTTCTGTCAGAGCTAGAGTCTTTACATAATTAAAATAGACTTTTGCAGTTTCTTCCATGCGCCGCTGATAATTACTTTCATGTTATCTGTATTTGTTCACCTAATTTTTAAGTTTGTGACCCGTTAGGTTAAAATGGATCACTGAATGAATGAGATATCTAATACATTCTTAAATCAAAATTTTTGTAGACGTTACTAGATATAAGTGTACACAAACTAAAAAGGTACAGCAACACACGTTTAGGAGAGTCCTCTGTGTGACCTCCTCCAAGTTGTATTAAGAGCACAAAACGGAGAGGGTTTACTTAACGTGTGCCTGCATGAGTACACTGGCACACTGGATCATCCCTCTTTTTCCGGTCCATCATAATGACAGACAGCCTCCAAATCTTTCCGTCACTCTTCAAAAAAATTCAGTCAATGATGGAAAATATTCGGTTAATGTGACCCCTGTTTATCGCCACAAGGACTGCAGCGATCTGTGCGTAACGCTGTGCCTGTTTGCACCTGCCTTTTGGGTTTAATAAATCACATAGCAGGTGCTAAATGATTACATTTGCTCCTCCCAGTATTTTGTTCTGATAATCTGCATGTATTCTGTATATTTATGAAGGCAAACACGTTAAATGGATTGCGTGTGCCATTTTGCTCATTTGACAGACGCAATTCTCAGTGCACCCTGTTAGTAGATCAGCTTTGTGCGTGCTACCGAGTTTGCACGTGTTTTTATACACGCAAACCTTTAGTAGATCAGGCCCTATTAGTATTTTGGTTGCAGACTCAAATGTATTTAACAGAAAGAATCCAAATTGTCTATAGGTCCCAGTTTGCTCAAGCCTCCTTGACCTTAAACAGGACTAGCAGTATGGATAAAAAATGGAGGGATGGACAATAATAACACAAACCTTCGTCCATTCAGTCCATCACTAAGTTAGAGAGTGTGTGGCAGATAGGGGAAAAAGCCTGCACCCTGCTGCACAGTGGTGTGAGGGAGTGGGTGTGGTCCTGCAGAGTAGCCAGAGCTGATTGCAGGCACCTGTGACCTGAGAGAGGTGTGAGGGCAGACAAAGGAGCTGATGCATGGAGGAGAGGTTGGAGAAAGCTGGAGGGAGTGGGTTTTTTTGCCAAATGGAGCCAATGTCAAAGGGAATGTAGGGATTCCTGGGACGACTGGATGAGGGAAAAAGAGGAAGTGCAGGAGCGGGTGACAGTTTGCCTTTTTTGCTCTTGGGATTTTTTCTTTGCTTCCTGGGAGCCTCTCGGCATGTGGTGGCCCTGCCTGTGGCCCTTGTTTTCCCTGGCCAATGACCTGGACAGGACCTGTCTTCCTCGCATGTTCCCTGCTCTTCGTGCCGCAAGTTGTTGCAGCTCTCTCTCACACACTCGCACTCGCACTCACACATATGAGTTTTTCTAGATTTCCATTGTCAATTGCATATGGTGTTTTTTTTTTTAGAGGGAGTTCAGGAGGACTGTTAATGAGACTGTTGTTGGGTTGTAGTTTTGTGCCTTTTGAGTTTTGAGTTGACAAAGAACTTTGGACATTTGGAATTTTGGATCTGAATATTTTTTGGACATTTTTTGCGTTTGATGAACTGCTTGCGACATTCTAATTTTTTCCTCTTTGATGGACTGAGTACAAGATTGAAGATTCACTTTGATGAACTTTACCCTCTATAAAATTTTTGACTTAATTGTTTAGTTCGTGGAACTCTTTACATTTGAATGAAATTGAAATGTTATTGAACTGTTTTTTGTTGAATTTGTTATGGAATGAATTAATTTTGAGTGGAACAAGATAAACTTTGATTCTATTTTTTTTTTTGTAGCGTGGCTTTATTGAGCTATAGGCCTACCTACACCCTGAGAATTATTATTTAAAAAAAAAAAACGACAGATTTAGTCATCTGTCTGGCACCCAATCAATTCTATCTATCTTTTTTTTTTTTTTTTTCTTTCTGGGCCTCAGTAACGCTACAAGTGCTAATAGGTCTCTTTGTTTAACTGTGCAATAGCAATTATTTGCTTGTGATAAATCATTTTAAAAAGTTACAAATGAAAAGTAAATGTGCACATTTTTGAGACTCTTTGTGTGACTGTTAGTTTCTGGCTCTCACCTCGTCTCCGCTGTATTGTTTCAAACAGTGTAAGAAGCGGCAGGTGTTTGCCAGCCAGAAGGAAACCGTCTCGAAGTCGTCACCTCGTTTCTGATGAGAAGAGGAACAAATTTCAGTCAGTAATCCAACAGATAACAGTAAAACTGTTAGTCTTATCAGGGCCCTCTGAATTAAAACTTTTATGTTTTCCCTAACTTGAGTGTAATAATCATTTTAACTGCCTGAATCTTATTAACAATGTGCACAGAACATTCTTCCTTTGTCTGATCCATGTTAGAAATAATGCTGCATGTTATATGAACACCACGACTCTAGACACATTGACACACTCATACAAACCTTTAGGATCTTCTTGATACTGTTGATGGTTGATGTGAGCAAAGAGCGGACCTTTTGGTCATCATTGACATAATCTGCATGTCTCAAACACATGAAAAGGATGTATGCTGGCAGACCTGGGATCAGATTAACAGCTACACCACGAGGCTTTAGCTCTGTTAAAAGAGGATGAGATAGAAGTCAGGGATGAACAGAGGAGAACTTTGGAGGAAAAGTTTTTGCTATTTACTGTAAATCCTGGGAAAGAACTCTTCAAAAACACCGCTTCTGGGAACATGACTTAAAATATTAAAAACTGATAGAGATTATCAGAAACCAATACATCATGGGGGATCAGTGAAAATCGAAGTGAAAAAAAAAGCATCCAAAACTACAATCTTGCCCACAGAAAACAGCTCATTTTTCAGTTAAAACGATTTCTCAGGAATGTGTGGATGTTGTGGCTGTTTTGATTGACAGATACCATCGCACACACTGGCGACAGTCAGACCCCAACCTGCAATGCAGAGATTGTAGTCCAACCCCTAAATGTTTGAGCCACCTGAACCAGAGGACAGAGACACTCCAGCATCTGGAAATTATTTTTTTCAAACAGCCTTTGAGTGGTAAGTTACAAAGTACATATCACTCACAAATTTAACTTCCTTAAAGTTAGGAACCCCATGCAGCGTTTCCAAAGATGAGGCCATTTGTTCTCAAAAGCCCAACAACACTGCAGTTTCAAGCTATAATATTTGAAGCCCATTTGATGCTTCATCTCCACTGTGAATGTCCCGGAGAAGGAATGGGGGAACAGGGTGATCCCCTCTTTGCTCCATCTCTAGAGGTAGTATCAGAGGTGTGATATTAGAAAGAGGGAGGCAAAGACTCAGCAGGGTTTGTGGGGGCACTCGCCGTGTAGCACGCATCCAAGCCATATTGCAGCATGAACTGACACAGATATTTCTGCGTCACAGAATTAATGTGATTGTCTTGAGGCGTAAAGATAACGGAGCCTCGCTGCATTGCTTTTGCGTAAAGGCAGTGTGAATGGGGCTGTTGCCATGAATAAGCTGGAGCTAGCCAACACAGGTGTTGGATATTTTTTTGTTTATCTAAATTACCTGCCAATCCAAATAGGGCATCATGTAACTAACTAAGATATTAGCCTTGTTAGCTTCAGTCAGATGGCATAGCAGCCTTAAATACCAAAGCAGTATGGATGTTTCTACTTTACAGCAGCGTTGTCTGATACCTGTGTTCAAGCTATTGTATATTACTTTTGACACTCAGTCAGGTTAACCTGCATCCCACATGTGCTCACTGTAATAAGAGCTGAGGCTGGCAGAAGGGGTACTTGTGTTGTTTGATGGCAATGACAAAAGCTGACTTTTGTGTCATAACAGCACTGCTAAGAGCCATTTCCATGCAAATGACTGATGTCTGAAAATACAAATTAATAAACAGATCTAAAAATAACTTTTAAGACTCAAATTGCTGATTGACAAATTCAACTTCATGCTGTTTTCAAAGGCGTGTTGTGGCAAGTTCAATATCAAGCCTTAATTCATCATATTTGTGACTCATATTAAATGTTGAGTGTTTTAAGTTCCTCTTCTTAAAGGCTTCTTACCTAGAATTAAGTTCTTAACAAGCTTGAGCTCATCCTCCTTCTTGTACTCTAACATCCCCTGGAAATCTTTCTCTCTGCGGGGAATGTTGACAGGATGGATTGGTTCGTCCACCGTCTGACCCGGGGATGTCTGGCCTTCGGTCTGGCCCGCTGAGGGGCAGACAGGACAGGACCATTAGACAGTAAAAGTGTACTACAGAAATGTAATACATACATTTAACTGTTTCTTAAGCTTTTGCAAGTTGATGTTTTCTCCCATACCTCCCATCTCTCCAATCCTCTTGGAATAAACCTTCAGCTGCTTCTTCAGCTTGCGGATGGTTCGGTCCTGCTTCTCCAGCTGCTCCATAAGATCCTGAGAAGGGTGGATGAGACAGAAGAGAAAAAAAACACATATTGAGGAAAAAATTTAAAAGGCTGTGAATCCTTAAGCTGCTGCACACAAGCTGCCTCACACCGGCAGGGAAAGGTTGAGTATTTCAAAAGCCCACTTTGAAAATGAAAGCCTCAGAAAAAACTAAGAAACAGGAAGAGCTGGATCAGCATGAGAGCTTCTCTGCCTGATTGTCTTATTAAGGAGAAGAAGACCAAGAAGTAGAGAGCAAAGACTTGCTAGCTGTTAGAAAGGAGAAAAAGTTGCCAAGCTGCTCCTCGGTGAGTTACTGCTGCGAAGAGTTAGACCTATTCAGCCGTTCAGTGCCTCTTCATTCAACACACACAACCTCTGTTAGTTCAAACCCATGCAAACACACACACACTGCATCTCTACATACAACCATCCGGCGTAAAATGATGACTCGAGCCTCCCTTGATGCTGTGGGGTCATCAGCCAGGAGTTCCTGTCAGGAGAAACCATCCGTATCAATCAGTGTATGTGTGTACATGTGTGTGTGTGTGTGTGTGCCAGCACTGCAGTGGCTGCATTTATAAACAAGTTACAATAAAACCACTAAGCAAGCATCTTTAACAACAGAATCTCAACCTCGTTCATGTGTGTATGAGGGCTGGTCAATATGCCATATTTTGAAGATGTATCAATATACTTTGGATGAGATCATAAGATTTGGGGTGAAATTAAATTAGTTATACTAAAATATCCTGTATCATGGTTGCTGCACAGTTTAAAAAACAACTTCAAGAGTTTCTTAGATCTTTTCATTAAGAAAAGAGGATTTAATACAAATTTAGGACCATTTAGCATCTCTGCTTTCAAGTATTATGTGGGGCGCAACATTTTAGCCCCTGTATTTATGTGCACAGGCTTTGTTGCATATCTTGCATGCATCTCATCTCTTTTTACATGTAAAAGACAAATTTCCTAAAACTTATCTGTGTAGATTTCAAAAATACTCATACATGTCTCTGTGAAAGTGCCATCTAAAATTTAAGACTTCTCACATGTAAAAGTAAGACTTTTCAAGACAATTTCAATAAATTTAAAGACACCAATTAAAACCTTTTTTGTTCCATTTGTGAATCTACAAGAGCCCCATTTATGTTGATTTGGAAGATTACAACCAAATAGATAATTAATGGATGTCAGGTCTAATACTCAGTACAAAAATTGTTTACTGTTTAAACCCCTTACAGTGATATGGTTATTTATCACAAATAATTCATTTGAAAAATTTTGACTAAATAGGGACTTTTTAAGTTTAAAATTTGATTTTTGGAGAATCTATATCAGAAGAAAAACTAAACAATATTGAGACCCGTTTGATACCGCTGCAACAAAAATAGATGCCCTCAACACCCAGTATAGTGAAACCTCGTCTTTTTATTAACAATATCATCTAATCTGCACAGATACATCGGCAACATTTGGAAAGGTGGATACTGGTGAGGAAGGAGGGTTCAAATGTGGATGTACGATTAAGACGGCACTCTCGCTCCTCTTTCTTCCACTCTTGGTTCAAAATATGGGCAAAGGTTGTTAAGATTCTTGAATTTTTTAATAATACTATTATCAAAATATCAGAGATTTGATTATTTTGAAACACATCATCATAAACCCTGAACACCCCAATGCAGATGTCTCAGAAATTGTCTGCAATTTCTGAAAACAGACAGAAACCCAATATAAGGTGTCTAAGACTTCTTTTGTTAATACTGTGGTATCATAAAAGTGTTAATGTCAGCAGATTTTTTTCCAGAATCATATTTAAATCTACAATCTGGTATTGTTGTAGCAATTAGTTATTTCCTTACATAACAATGTATACAGATACATTTAATGTATTGCTATTGCCCAAAGAATATTTAGGTAGAACTATTGCACAACCCTCTGGTGTATTTATTAAAAAATTATATTGATATGTAGATTAATAGCTTCTGGTAACCACTCATCTACAGTCACTCTAGGTTTTGCCGCACCAGTTTTTTTAACCCTTCTCTAGCAGAAAGACAGTGTTCCTGCTGCCAAGAAGAAAACTTTTTTTCTTTAAAAATCAAATACCAGAATTTTAGCTCTGTAGGTGGCATAAGTGCCCCATATTACAAAGGCTACTATGTTTGAGGCTCAGGCAGCAGTTTTGACTCAATGCCTCTAAGCTTCAACTTGTCCACACCACTCTCATCCCCTCATTTCCTGGCTGTCTTTATCTGTCCAATAAAAGGGACAATATGTAATCAATTAACACAATTTTATTGATGCTGATACTTTATGGTGTATGATTCAATGATGATTTTACTTTTTCTTTATGAAAATAAAGTACGATGCCACAACAGAATTGGTATCTCCTCTAAGCTGCAGGGCAAAATTCTGTATTAGTCATAGTTAAAGATATCTCATAACAGAATTATTTTGTTTAATCTTATTTTATCTACCATGAACACACAGTACAAGAAGTTACTACTTTTTTATGGTATTAAACAAAATAGGGGTATGATGTAAACTAGCTTTGGAGGTGCCAGCCATGTTTTTTTTCCCAACAAAGAGAACCTCACGGATATCAATATTTAAAGACTTTTTTTTGAAAATGCTTCTGCATTGGAGCTTTATTATTATGATGGTAGGTCAAGTGTCATAAACAATTTAGAGGCGCCATGTGCTAAGACTGATCTACCATCAGCTTATAATCACATACAATGTATGCTCCCCTTAGGTGTAAGTAATGCCTTGCATTGCAATGACCAATCATGAGGAGCATGTTAAAGTCACTCCAAATGTTGATGTGAGAAGATATTCCAAATATTTTAATAAAGTTTACATTTTACTGTTGTCATTGATTTCCTTTATTATCAACTGAAAGTATGAAAATACTGTTGATGTGCTTTAAGTGTTATGTTTAATTTTTTTCTTGTATCTACTAAGTGTGTTGAAGCTGAAGATGAAGTTACACCTCTATCTTTCAGCCTTTGAGAGTAAATGTGCGGCAGCATACCAGGTTCTCGTTGGTCAGACGGGTGATCTCGTGCTGCAGGCTGGCTTCAATTCGAGCCTCTGGAGGCAGCTGGAGATTTTGAGCCAGAAGTTGCTGCTGACGGTTGTTCTCCTCTTTGACGTTCTGCAGCTCACCGCGCAGAGCCTCCACCTCGCTGTCGTAACTTCTCTTCTGAGTCTGCAGCTGGTGCTCCAATAACCTGGGACAACAAGTGGGTGGGACCAGGGAGGGAGGAAAAGGCCAGGAGGAGCATGCAAAGAAAAAATAAAGTTGAGGGGCATGGAGGAGGAGGCAGGGGGGTTGTGATAGGCAAGAGGGTGAGGAGAGACAGAAAGAAGAGTTAGGCAGATGAGAGGGAAGTTTAAGGGGTAAAAAGAAATAAAGGGGATAAAAGGTAGAAAAGGAAACAAAGTCAGAATTGTTAAGAGAGAGAAGAATCATAGACCAGTGAGAAAGAGAGTTTTTCACCACTAAGTGGTGTTTGAGGACAGCAGGATGCTGTGCACACATCACCAGCAGCACAGGCCCGACCTCTCTCAACACTTTCTTCAACTATGCTGAGCCAGCAAGCTTTACTGTCAGAAGAAGTCGAACAGAGGCAATGCTGAGGACAGAGATGAAGCTCTCTAATAGAGTAGTTAAAGCTGATAGAGGCTCATTTTGGCACATCACAGAGGTTGGACCTTTTGTTTTCTGATCTCACTCCTGTTAAATTTACTCAAACAGCAGGCAGTAGTTTACATGCACAGTTAAGTTGATCTGTGGTGAAAGCTTGGTTAGGCTACTTAACTGTGGTACAATACTTGTCCCACTACACATGCATGGAGTGTGCATTGGTTAAAGCAATAAGAGGGACTTTCATTTATTTCAGTTCTACCATTAAAAACATTATATCGTTAAAGTTAAAATAATGGAAACATTAACTGGTGAGGTTTAAGGTTCATATTTCCATTAGCTCTGTTAACAACTGATAAAGAGTTAACTCGAACCTCATCACTGCAAATCAGATGCTTTTTATTTTCATCCATGTTAAAAACCGGTGAGCAATTATTCAGACTCATGTTTACAAATCTGAGGAAAACCTTAAGATCAATGTCATTCATCATGTGCAATATCACCCCACACTGTGTATTTTGTATAGCTGTTTATAATTTCAGTTCCCTGAGCCCTTTGAGTGTTTTTTTAACCACACAGCATTTGGTCATTTATTAGTTTGAACAGTCTTATTTTATGTCCATATTTCTGTCCTATGTTGGAAATATTGATATTATAAAATGCTATGATGAAAAAAGGTAACACTTCTCAAGTAACAATGAAACAACTTAACAAAAGCTCTCCAAACAATAACTATAAATTAAAAGATAAAGACACTCCAAAATGTTTGCAAAGTGAATAAAATATGATATGTCAATGAAGAAACACAGCAGCATACACGCTCTTCCAGTGAAGAGGCAAACATTCATGCTTGTGTGTAACACATTTACACCTGATGGTTTCCTTCAAGCCCTGATTAACCAGCCACAGCTCTCCGTCCTCATTCAGCTTATGGAGGTCTGGAGCAGCAGATCTGACCGACACACAACACAAAGAAACAAACAACAGGATGACAAAAAGAAAAGGCGGGGAGAGTGGTAGTGCAAAAGGCAATAAAGTGTATCTTTCTCTGAGCTTTCTGTGTGTCTGCATGTTCTGTTTTCATTAAGTGTTGTTGCCACACTTTCTAGTTTCAGTTTTGGGTTCTTACTCTTCCTTATATTAAAAAAAGAAAAACAAAGCACACAAACTGTGCTTACTGAGTCCAACGTTTTAATATTTTTCTCTCTATTGTGAAAATTCAAAAGAAGTGTAAATGAAAAAAAAAAACAGAAAACACTTAATCCATCCAATCCTGTCAGAGCCATTTAAAGGAGTCAGGCGGCACTTCTGAACTTTTTAAAGGCACTATGAATTCTGCTAGGTTATTCAGTTCAGTGTATTGCCAAATGCTTAAGCATCGTTTTAATTCAATCTTGATCGCAAGGTTGCAAGGGAAGGAAACTAGAGGCTACAGTCTGCAGCTATTTCTGCAGACACTGCTCTAAATGGTCAAAAATCTCTCAGTTACTTGGATGGATGCAAAAATTTTCAGAAAATCAAACCTATTCATTAAATAATAATGACAGTTTTGGAGTTAGTGAGCAAATGTGACTGACAGAATACTAGGTTGTATTATTTTTTTTATTTTTTTCCACATCCATCTTGTGTTAAGGACTTTAAAAAATGATACTGGTTCATGCAGTTTTCCTTCACTGTCTTCATGTTTCCTGTGTCTTTACTGATGGTATAAACAGGTGGAGAGTCCTCTACTGTCTCTGTGTTGTGTAGGACACATTCTGGACTTAATGTAAGTGTACAAAAAAACTGTCACAAGCAAAACAAAGGATGCAACATGTGAAAAATGGTAAAAAGTATAATAATGCACAAGCACATTCAATGAATGAATGAATGTGCTTTAACAAGCAAACAGAGGATGTTCATGCAGGTTTAAAGCCAAACTCATTCCAACAAGCTGAGACAGGAGGCCTCAAACCACCAGCATCAAACCTGTCACTGCTCAAAGTCTGTGTGAACAAGCCGTGTTTTAACCTACGTGTGAATTAAGGCTAAAAATGAAACAAATATAATAATAGGTGAGAAATGCCCATGCTTTCATGCTGTAGATTTTGTAATGGGTGCAGTCATAAGGTTCTGCAACATCTCCAAAAACAGAAAAAAGCTGTTAAAGCAAAAGAAAATGTTATTCTATTGTTGTTCCTGAGAAAAATAGAAACTAATCAGAGTTAGTTTAAGACACTCAACTCTTGTTCATGCAGTAGTATTTAAAATAACGTGTGCCTATGAAAGCTAAACTTGACTCCAAAGCCAAACAAATATTCCTAAACCTAAATACTTAAAGATATTCGAGAAGAGCAAAGTAAGACCTCAACTGTAGGTAAAGCTGCTAGTTTATTCAACATGCTGTTAGCGATGCTACCTAAGCTCTATCAATAAAATAAGCTAAATCAGCCTCACTATCATCTGAGACCTTATTGTTTGTGTTTGAAGTCAGCGTGGCCATGCATGCTCAGCTCCATGATGCATAGGCCACGTCTCATGTGTTACCTCAGCCTACTCAGGAGATCACTGACTTCCAGCGGCTTACGTGTAAACAGAGGAGATCTGCACAGGACAAGGCAGCGTTCACAAACTCACACACAATGCTTTCAGTTAATGATGGTCATAATAATGGTCAAGTTCAACAAGAGCTTAATAACCAACTTCAGTTGGACTGAGAAGCAAAAATGGATGATAGTGGAGGCTTAGAGTGAATTTAACACTCAGTGCGTTTACATGTAATGAAAATAATAATAATTTCAAAACTGTAGGTGGGGGTACGATGAAGGAAAGTTTCTGGAGTGAAGCATTAAACAATCTGTACATGGAGCTCAAGCAATATCCAAACAAAAAAACAGTTTAAAAAGTGGCAAACATTTATGATTGTCATGAGATAGGAAGGAGTTCGACCCTGATGATCCAACCGTTTATTTTTTAATAATCATACTTTCTTTACCTCCTGTTTTCTTTGTTCATCTTTTAAATTATTTATTCATTTATCTGTTTTCCTTTTCATTTTTGTTAATAATGTAAATTTTAAATGTATGGGCCTTTTGGTCCATGAGTTTAAAGTCAGAAGACGTATGCGTGATAATATATTGCTTTTCAGATATCGTATAAAGTTTTTATACGTTTACACTGCACATCAAATTGTGTAGGTCTTGGGTATATAATTTCAACTCTGAGTATACACTTTGATGAAGTAAAATGTAGTATTTTGGTACTAAAGTCAGTGGTTCACTGTTACTTTCTGACGTGCACCCCCTTTAGGGTTGAAATTTTTCATGCCACCCATCCACCCACCCAGTCTCTAAAAGGGCAAAGTCAAGATTTTGCTAAGTACATCAAAGCATCTAAATACCACTTCTCTATAAAGTACTAGTGTCTGAGCAAATAAATTAATGGTATTTATTAGCTAATTTCAGTTTCCCTGTATGAATTAATGTTTGTAATCTAACCCCAAAGACTGTTATAAGAGAAAGAAAAACAAAGCTTACATACTTATTTCTTTAAGGACTCAAAGAAAATATTTAAGCCCAGGGGCTCATTTTAAAGTTTAACAAAATAAAAATTTCCACATTAAACCACATCAACAAAAGAAACAATGTCAAAAGAAGGGGACAAACTGACAGTGTTTATGTTGATATAACAATAAAATGACTAACTCATTAAATCTCAAATTAACAAGTGTTTTGGATATAAATCAGTCCTGAACTCTCTATGGTTCTAAATCCTTTTAGTTGTTAAAATGTCCTGTTTTGTTACAAACTGTAAAAAGACTAGAGTACATTAAAAAGGAAAAACATTAACCAAATAAACCCATCAGTAGCCTGTTGTTACACAGCCCACCTTCTTTTCATAGATCCAAACTCTAGCCTGATAGAAGGCCAGTCACAAAGCAAAATTTTGGATTGTACCTGAAGTGGACAACCAAAATTCCAGGGGGCCCATGCACCAAAATGGTCACGTCACCCCCCCCCGGGGTCACACTCCACTATTTGAGAGACACTGCCTTAAGTTATGTTTTCTGATTTAAACAAATAATGTGTTACAACATAACATGTTTGAAAAGGCTGTAAATATAAGTAGTACTTGTGATTTTTCAAGGCCAAGATAACTGATAAAACCAGCTACAGAGTTGTATATGTTTAGAAAAATAACGAATGCTGAAGTACAAACTTAAATCAAGATAGATAATAATCACTGACTTTTGGAGAAGGGTTGGGATTACATAAGCGTGTCACTCTTCCCACTCCAGTTTGGACATCCATGACAATAACTTATTACTAACAAATGTAGTGGAGCCGAACATACTTCTGTGAAAAAAAACCAATTCCCCCGATGCTTGTGAACTAAGACAAGAGCAGCAGTCTTGTTAGATACCCCAGTCAAGCTGTATATAGCTCAATTTAACTGCACATAAATGCACTGAGTGCTAAAAGTGAGAATGTGCAGACTTGGAGGAGACCTGGCTCTGACAGAGTACCTGTTGGTGTCTTTGAGTCCAATGCAGGCCTGTTTGAGCTCATCAGCGTCCTTTAGTTTGGACACTTCCTCTGCATAGATGGATGGCTCGGTCATGGTCTCCTAACAGGAGGTAAACAAAGAGAGAAGAACATATGAGGAGCAGGATGACATGTTTCGGCTGCTTCATGAACAGTGTAAGTCTGTCTAGATGGTTTCATGAATATGGGATCTCAGTGGGTGTCACTGACCCCCTGCCTGCATCAGTGTAGCTTGTGGCTCCAGCTGTCCTTTCACTGTGACAATCATCAGACAGTTTGAGCCTTCAAGAGTTCAAATGAAACCTGTATGACAGGTGTCTGTCTGCAGGGAATGTCACCTCACAGCAGTGGCCTTTTCCTCTAGCTTTAAGAGACGTGAGGTTCTTCTGTGGTGGCTGACGGCACTAAATGCTGAATATCAGCTGATGTGTAAACCCCTGAGGTTTGATGCAACTTACAATCAGTGTGTAATGTGATGTTTTAAAATACGGACGGTCTCATTATGAAGAGAGAGTCAAAAATCTGTGCGTCTGTGTGCCTACTGAGCAGACAGAGCAAAGTGTTTCACAGTTTTTAAGTTGCAGTATTTAGGTAACAGGGTATCTTTGATGGAAGACACAAGCCTAAATGTAGGCTCTGGTGATCCACTTATAAAACTTAGTGTATATTTAAGGTCAAGCTGTAAAAACAATATGTAAAATACCTTTAATTCTATGTTTTATTTTACGTGGTGTGTTCTGAATGTGATCTCTGTTTCTGAGTAAAGTCAATATTGCTTCAATTTTGTAAGAAAACTACCACACAACAAAATATATTTTCAAAATACAGTTTTTTAAACAGACATTGTAAATGTTTTAGTCATTGAGAGTGTAGCCCCTTAATCTGGATCTAAAAATGTTACAGACAGAAGGAGAGTTCATGCATTAATTCAGACAAAGGGCGGCAAAGATGAGATAACCACACATAGCCTGTATGTAAACCATCATATTCAATATACAAAGATTATGCTTTTCATCTATCTTCTCACCTATCTTCAGTTCTTGCTTAGTTGCTTTATTTTATAGGTTATTTGTCCATCAAATTTCTTGTTGTGAAATTTCACTCTGGTATATTCTTGCATGTTATCAATCTTATACTCTAAGCTTTTTTGGAGACACTGTCTAAACTTACTTTATTTTATAACCTTGTAACTAAATGCAACTGTCAGAAGAACTAAATGACTTTGTTTTAGTTATAGTAAAAAAAAAATATTGTTGGTGTTAAAACATGAACACGAGGGCCTACGAGTGCCATCTAGTGGACAGCTGAGGCTGTGGTGCTGGTTAATAATTAGGTTAAATTTAAAATGACTGGTATGACAGTGGCACCATCAGGGTTAACACTTAGATGCAGTGTCTCAGATTATTCTTATTTATTTATTTATTTATTTATTTATTTTTACATCAAATTGCTCCAAATTGGTGGTCCAAAAAGACAATCCAGACTGCAAAAAAACTGATTTATAATTGCTGGCAGTGACCATCACTACTAAGGTGGTTTTACATACGAGACAAACATTAAAAAATGAGAAACACTCATGCATGATGAATATTCAAACTGTACCTTCTCATCCTGTGGGCAAGCATGGATGAAGGAGAGAAGGTGGATACAGCAGAATTAGACACAGTGGGGGTAAAGTGAAAACATCTGCAACATACACTGGGAACACATAAAGTGGTCTCTGTTGGATCTCTACCCAAAATTGAGACTGGAATTGTACGAAAAGTTGAAATCTCAACAGAATCATTTTAGATATTGTATTTGTCTTACACACTCCCAATAGTAACATCTCCTTTAGGTTTCAGGTTTTGCACTTACATTTCAATATAGTTATTAATAAAAACTAGAATTTGAGTAAAGTTGGTTATCTGAGGAAAGATTAAACAATTCAATAAGATATCCCCCAAAGGATGTAAAATGTGGTCTCATTTTCTTTACGGGGTTTTTGCAGACACACAGACAGAAGCAGACACGTGTGGAGAAATAAAAAACAAATGTGAAAAGGTGGAAACAAGCAGGAATGTAGCATCCAGGGATTGTTTTTTTTCTTAATTTCATAAAAACACACACACAAGAGACGACTGTTCGGAGACATTTCTCTGGATACAAAGATGTGGCCACATATCATCATAGTCAGAAGGTTTACATGCACAGTAAAATAGCAAATTGGAGGTTCAATTTCTTTTAACATCAACAGAAAATCTTGACTGATTAGTGGCTGTAAAATAAATAATTTTAGATTTCAATTGATTTTTAAATGGAAAAATTATGAGGAAAACAGGTTAGTTTTTAAAGATGCAAAAACATGTATACTTCTCTGTTTATATTATGTCACTAAAATGGCTAATGTTCATTGATGCTAGCTTGGATTAATATTTAGTAGAAGTTTGATGTGAGTCTGAGCAGATGTTTCATTATTCTAATGGTCTTACACTCCTGTAAGACCCCTGTTCAATTGGAGTCCAGGTAGAGTAAAACTCGAAAGGAAATGTAATTGCAAGAATTTGCATTTTGCACTATTGTTTTGAGGGGATTTCAGTTTTTTTTGAGCTATGGTCTTCAACTTTTGATCAGCTGATGAACAGCCTATTTCAGTAAAATTGTTGTTTTCAATAAATTGCCGGCTAATTTTTTTTTGTCTCTCACTTCTATTTGTTCTTCTGCATTTTGAAGCTCTACTTAGAACCTTCTTAAGATCCAACAAAATGCAAATTCTTGTAATTTATCAACTGGTTTAAGATTTTGATTGGGATTATATATTTATACACTTGGGGGTCATATTTATTGATGGGAGCATGTTTACTGCTGTTCAGCAGGTGGAAAAATGTCCCCTTTTCATTAAGTTACTTTGTACCTTAGGGCAAGAAACTTAGCAAGCAGAGATTCGTCTGAATGTCAAACAGCAAAAGCACAAACAGCTTAAGCCTTTAGTAATTTTCACACTCAACTCACTCTATGCTATATTTTTGGTAAAAATGAGGTAATGATCATTATAAGCCAGGCTATTTCCACACGGGATACAATTGCAACTGCATTATCTGGTGGGTTGATGCAACATTTGAGAACTTCTATAACATACAATTACAGTCATACTAAGATGTCAATATGCATTTTAAAAGCCCGATTTAATTTGAACTGATGCAATATTTTAACGTTTCCTCACTGCATGTAAATGCACTGAGATATGATGAATGTACCTTCTCTTTTGTTAACAGATGAACATAGACAGTAACACACTCCTCTACCTTGTGGTGCATGGCTTCTTTCTGGCTGACCAGTTGAGAGCGCAGGATCAACACCTCTTCCTTGCGGACCTCCAGCTCTTCACAGGAGGCGTTAAGCTGCTCTAAGAGCACTTTGTAGGCAGGTGAGCCCGGGGCACCAGCGCCGGCAGCTTTGTCACCCAGCAGGCTTTGTCTCATCTCAGCCAGGTCATGTTTCAGCTTCTTGTTCTCCGACTCCAGCTCCTGGCGCTGGAAGTGAAAAAATGCTTTGCCATGACAAGAAGTTTCAACAATAACAACAATAACAACAATATAAGTTTCTTGGCTTTGGATCATAAAATACTTGTTAAATAACATTTTACCCTCTGTTTGGCAACTGACCTTAAGGGACTCGTACTCCAGCTCTGCACCACGGGCCTTCCTAAACTCTGCATCATCCTAAAACCAGAAAAGTGTATGATAAGGAGCTGTGTGGGACTAGGCAAAGCCTGAAGTGATACCATAGGCATAAAATGCTGTACAACTTGTTATTAGGGAATATATTTCTGAGGCAACTACCCTGGCTCTAGCCCGCTGGAACTGCTCCTCTTTGTTTTCTAGTTCGTTGCGCAGTGATTGCTTTTCTTGCTCCAGTTCTGTGAGACGTTTCTGCAGCTTCAGCGTGAGTGAAGTGTCGATTCCCCGAGTCACATCCTGCATTAGAAGAAAAAGATATCTTTAATTAACTTGTTTGTAAATTCTGCTCTGTAACAAATGTATTTCCAGCATCTTAATGTTGTTTCTAAAGATACTTATACTTTATGTGACTGTAAAATGTAATCTAAAGCTGCTTTTGTACAAGTCACCAAATAAAAGGCTGGAAATGCAAAACACCTTACTTAGATTATAATTGTACTGGACTTAAATTTCAGTATCATGACGTATTAAGATTTCCATTGTGATTTTGTATATAACCATGTACTGCAATTCTGCTGCTCATAACTGTGTTTATGTAACATTGTTCTTACTTCTCTGGCACGGGAACCCTCTTCCAATTCGGCGTACTCGGAGTTGTAGGTGTACTCTGACTCGTTGCTGCTGTGAGTGGAGTCTGTTCTCCTGTGGCCAGGCTTGGAGACGTTCTGCAGGTACAAAACAAATATCCCTCTTGACTTCAAAAAATGTCAGACTCCAGTACTGTGCCTTTAAATGCTGCATCAAATTGAATGATTAGATTATTTGGTACTCTGCTGATGTTGAAAGAAAGGTATGTGTTGAGCTATGTTTTAACATAGTGGTTTTAAAATTTTGACAAGTTGACAAATGTCATCAGTAAGTCCAAAAGCATTAACAAAGTCAGTGTGTTTCTTACCGAGGAGACCATCTCCTCTTTCAGGTCGTCGTATTTCTCCTCGAGGCGAAGGTGTTCTGACAAGAGATTCTGGTAACGAGAGCGCTCCTCGTTCAGATCGGTCTCCAGCTGCTGAGTCTCCTGTGCTATTGCACGGGCCATTTTCTCTGTATGATTTAAACATCGGAAACAGAATGTATGAGTTAAGAGAAACTGTTTATGTTCCTCATCATCCAACAGATGTGTTGGAGGAATTCTGTATTAGCTATAAGGTGTTGCTCATGGACCTGTCATCTGCTGACTCTGTTCCTGAATCAATCGATTCAAGTCGTCTTTCTCTTTCTTCAGAGAGCCATTCTGATCCTTCAGCTCCATAACCATCTACACACACACAGAAACACACACACAAAGTCAATTCAATTTGATGTATACAGCAGGTTAACATCTCAAACACAAAATGATCTCATAGATCAGTTGTTCACATCTTGTTCTCGTCTACATTGGTCGGATACTTAGATTGATGTGTCATCCTCACCACCTCAGTAAAGACCAATGATTTTTAATACAACAAGACCGTTTTAGGATTTTTAGGGGTTCAGTTAAAGTCTTGATTCAGACTTCACTGCAGTATTGCTTGCGTTCAGTAGGTTGAGCTGCAAACAGCTGTTTACGCTGTTTGCATCAACAGCCAATCAGCACCTCGGAGCCCTGAGAGGAAGCCAGCTGGTTCTTATAGTTGCAACAATTATTGTTGCAACTATCTTAACATTATTGTTAAGACATTAAACAAGGCCTGGGCCTGTGAAACTGGACTGACCACACATGCAACAGTTATGGCTCATCTATTACTTAGAGGAACAGTGTTATTATCAACTGATAATCTGGTGAAACAGTCTCAGTAGAAAGTGTCCATTTGATCAACTGGTGGCGATAACAATTCCAATCATGGGAATCACCAGAGGAAACTGACCAAAGGAGGGTTATCTCCAGCCCAGGCTGATGGCATGAATTGGCTTAAACCCCCCAGGTACTCTGTTGAAGCACCTTCAGATGGCTCCAAAGTCTGGATCCTGTTATCTTTTCCTGTTTTTGCCATTTTTAAATATCAGAATTACAACCACAGCTAGTAACACACCATCATTGTTGTTTAGGGTCATTTTTACATATCAAGGCTTTGCAGTAACCTCTGCTCTAGGTCTACACAATCCTATACTGATGAAGAGGGCTGCAACTCTAGTTTGAATGAGGCTCTGCGTGGTGCTGCTACTTTAAACTCTAAGAACAGGCACTTCTGATTGACACAAACTACCCGGGTACCCTACGGTCAAACTAAGACCATACAGAGCACTGCACTGCACTGTAAAGTCAGACATTGTTTACACACACAGGTCAGTGGCTACAACACAACGCTGCTCTATGTCGTGCTCTCACCTGCCTCAGGGAAACACTGCCCCCTGAGCTCACCACGTGAACATCTTCCCCTGGTTTGCTGTCGCTCCTAAATCGGGGAAAAAATATTTTCCTCTGATGCCAAAATGTGTGTTTATTTTAAACACAGATTACAGATTAGTACTGCAAAACTTCAGGGGTCAACTCTAAACTAATTGGGGTGACGATCTAGGGTCTTCCTTAAACAAAAAATTAGGTTAAAAAAGAGGGGGAATTGTTGTTTAGGGGAAATAAATACATTGCTTCTTCATTTGTTTGCACCAGTTTTCCTTGAAAGTCAAAATCTCATATTTTTCTAGGTTCCTATCAGAGACAATTACCTAAGGTGACATCTACAATCTACAACTGAAAAAAGCACTTTTGTTGTATTAAAATGGCACCAAACACTGCTGATGGAACATTGCCTGGAGACAGGATCAAGGCCAACAGGGGTGAAAAGACGTGAGAATGTTTAACAATGCTTACTTTTTCCATTTCGTCCCTATATTTCTGTGCCCAGTCCTCGATGGTCTTCTTTTCCTGCTGTGCGGTGCTCAACTCTTTCCTCAGCTTCTCCAGCTCCTCCAGCAGTGAAGTGACCTTGTTGGTTTTGTTCTTTGCCTCTTCCTCCACCCCACGAAGACGATTCAGCTCCCCACGCAGACGCTCATTCTCTGATGTGAAGGTACTCTCCAAACCAGCAAGTTTCTCATTGACCGTCTTGTTTTCCTTGGTCTGGCAGCGAGAGATGGATCATTTAACAAAAAAAAAAAAAGGAACACGACACAAGGATAAAAAATAAAACCAACTCACCTGCTCGTCGATTCTCCTCTGCAGCTGCATGATCTTGTTTTCCATGCCTTTGTTGAGTTTCTTGAAGTGCTCTACTGAGCGAGCCTCGATCTTCAGCCTCTTCAGCTCTCTCCTGGCCCTCATTCTGCGGATGCAGCACTGCAGGTATACAATGGAGACAAGGCAGCGCTTGTACCAGCACCGAGCCAACCAGCCACGAACATGCCTCTGAATGATCACTGCCTTGTGCTCCCGCAGCAACTAAAGACAAAGAGACGGTCACAGAGAGAAGAGGTGGGTCAGAGTACTTCATATGGAGTCACATAATTTCTCAAGCTGAATATCTCTCTAGAGAACTCTGAATCTGTTTTAAAGAAGTTTATGAAGATGAAGTTTCTCCATCACTGTATGCTAGTAAGTGTGTTTAGGGTAGTTTGTGCCCTGCAAGGGCATGAATTTCAAGACTGTAATAAAATTATCCCAAAAAAATAAACCTAGGATTCTCGCTGATTTAATAAAACTGGATTTCAGGAATAACAATGGAAGGTTTGATTGCAGCATTCAGTTAGTTTTCAGTGTTTTGTAAAGTGTGTCTTACCGCCTGGTACTTCTGCCGGGCCATGTAAGCTCTGAGTATTGTCTGCATGATGAGAGCAGCAGCTTTCTTCTGCCTGTAACGTTTCTTCTCCACATACATCCTGCGGTACTTCTGGATGATGGTAGCAGCCTGAGTGCGACGCATGAACTTGGCGAGGCTGAAAAGTAAAGAGATCAATGCTTTTGACAAAAACATATATATATGATTCAAGCATTAGAAACTACATTTTCTAGCATGCTAAACAGACAATTTTACTTAGTATTGTCTTACTGTATTAAGAAATCAAATGTCTTGGTGAATGACATCTCTGTCTAAAGACTGAATGGAGGTGCATGTTCAGGTCAGCAGACTCACCAGCGGGCCTGGTATCCTCTGGTAAACCTCTGGATGGTGATAGCAGCACTGCGTTTGCGCAGATACTTCTTGCGTGCCAGCCAGCAGCGGATAGTTTTCTGGATACGGATGCATGCAGCACGTAGTTTGTCTGCCCTCAGCTTCTCAAGGTAAGCTACCTGTCCAGCCCTAAAGAAGATCTTCGTCTTACCAAACTGATACTTGTCCTGATCCTGAACAAAGACAGAAGGGAGATTAGGGGACACTGTGATTAGAGGGGCAAAATACAAAACACAATTAAAGGAAAGCAAAGCCTGCTAGTATCACCACGCCATAAATATGTATCGCTGTACGAATAAAATCCAGACAGACCTGCACCAGCTTTTCCAGAACGTTCTTGCAGGTCATCTTCTTGTCAGGCAACACATCTTTCTGCTTCATTAGTACTCTGTAACGACTGAAAAACTCTTGGTATGTCCATCTGGGACACACAAAAAACACATTAATAATTAGTGAGATAAGTGCCATAATCATAACAGAGTTTAAGATTGTTGGTAGAAATGTTTAAGAGGTGTATCTGTACCTGGATGGGAAACCTGCAGCAGAGATGCGGATGGTTTCAAGGACACCACAGGCTCTGAGCTGCTGCACTGCACGTTTAGGATCGAAACTGCCAACAACATAAATGGTCAACATTGGCAGCCAAGTAAAACCTAGCAAAACTATAATTTGAGCAAGAAGAAATGTTTTAGTTTTTTTTTTTAAAATAACTATCTAGTATGTCCTCAGGGCATTTTTAGCATCAGTTTAGCTTGTAAGCGTCTTGCAAATACACTAACACATTATTTATATGGGAGTCTGATTCAAAAGAGATGTCATCTGTGGCAGTAACCATGAAGTCTTACAAGCCCAAAAGTGCTAAATTGAATATTAAATTACTCAGATACACCTGCTGAAGTGCACCCTTCAGTATTTTACAATGTAAGTATATAATAATAGTGGAATGGACTTCTAGAAACCTCTTTTTCTTGTAATTTTCATTAAAAAAAAACAAATCAAGGCTATGAAAAAGATGAAGAGCCAGGGATAACATCTTGCATGTCTTACTCAAAACCAGAACAATAATACAAGTTAACACAAACTGTTTTACACAGTTTATCTCATGAATCAGGCTTGGGTTTTTTTGACTGTACATATTTTTATGCTTAGATCTGCTGCTAACGTTTGGCATCCTTAACCTCCCTAACTCCATAGGATCACTGGTGCCCCCTAGTGGTAAAACTCACGTTGTTTATGTATGACTATAAAAACACACAAAGCATCTTGATGGGGCCAACAGTTTTAAACAACAGTAAAATATATCCCCTCCAGAGAGAATTTAATGTTTTTTTTTCCACATCAGTGGATCTGCAGTGATAAATCTGTAATTAGTTATATTTTAAATGAGAAAATCTTGATTAAAAGTGCAGTAGTGATGTTAATAGACCTCCATTTGGACTGTTAAAGACAAGACAACTCCCTCTTAGTCTACTGACCTATAAGATGTACCAGATCTCTTTTCTCTTGCTTTTAATGGCATCATCTGATTATGAGCATCAAAAGGCAATCGAGAGAGTTACCTGTCAGTTTTTAAAAGAATGTAAAAAGAAACAAGAGAAATGTGATGTGGCCCTTTGTCTCATAAAAAACTGTCCATCGAGTGTATATATAAAAAGAGTTTTCTGTGTGTTTCACTGCATATTCTTTGTTACAACAGCCAAGGCTTGAGGAAACCATCTTCAAGTCTTGTTGATCATTGATCCATGTGTGATTTGGATAAGACTCTGTGAGAATTAAATTCCATTTGACATTTTATTTTGTGTCTATGGCCATACAATTTATAATACATAAATCTGACATAATCACAGTAAATATTCTAATTACCCAGGTTGTCCTGAAAGAAGATATAAATGTCTTTAAACTGAGTTTGGTTCTACTTGCATTATTATCAAATACAAAATAATAATCCACTTGAACCAAAAACAGCAAAAGATGGCTTTGAGTTTCATGGGTTAATACTATCAGCTATAAACTGCTTTCACTGTTTGATACTATCCTCAATATGATTCACTCTCTCAGATTAGAATGTCCTCTGTGCTGGGAAATCTGAAGTACGTGTAGGAGAATGTTTGTGTATCTTTCCAGGACAGCGCAATATCTTCCAGGTCATATCATCTTTCTCCAAATGTCCATGTATTTTCTGTCACTGGGGACTTGTGGTAACCCTGATGTAGGGTAAGAATGAGGTCCTGCACTTTACAGTGGCAAAAATTGAATCTAAAAAGATGCTCAATGGTTTTTCAAAAACAAAGTAAATGTTCACTCACTTAAAGGCCAGCTTGGAGTCATTTGGTTTAATGCAGCGGACATAGTGTGGAGTGGTGGCATTCAAAGTCTCCATTAGCATTTGCAAAGAGTTACGAAACTAGAAAAGAAGAAAAAGCACATTATCACCATCATTCGACTGTGTGTGATTCAGGTTGACTGCAGGATAAAAGTCTCTCATAGAAACTCAGCCAATTCAATCAATCTGAAAACAATCACAACAGCTATACAAATCTTCAACCAGATGAGGGAGTAAATAGCTTGATTCTCCTTGTGAATAAATATTAGACAAACGCCATCAGTTCACAATAACCTAAAATATCTACACTTGGTTTTCAGGACTATTAGTGCATCAGTGTCAAAAACAAAACTATAAAGGGACTTGAACCTGGCAGCCGACGGTCTTCTTGTGCTCCTTGCTGCTCTTGTCACGGCTCCTGTCAGGTTTGACACTGAGGCGGGTCCGGCCGCCGGTGCCGGGGGCCTGACCAGTGGGACTGGTGGCTTTCTCCTCATCTTGGAACAGCTCCACCAGCAGATTAAACTGGAAACAGCAGCCCATTTACAGTCATAAATTGAGCAGTCTTTGGCAGCATTAGATACTGCAGGAACCAATGCTTAAATGAAGTTACAGTCAAATCACCACACTCACTAAACTGTTAAATAAATGAATTTTTCAAACTTAAATAGATGTTTCCAGCAGTTTCTTTTCATGCTTGTGGGTTCTCTTACCTTATGCAGTAAGCTTAACAAAGCATTGTTACAGGCTGAATTTTGAGCAGCTATTAATTATAACTTGAACCAAACAAAAAAATGCCAAAGAAATGTATTACTCTAGCACTGGCACAGCTTGACAGGGGAGTAAATTATTCATTTTTGACAGTAAATAAGTTAGTAGATGTGTCTTAACTTGTTCATTAGTGTTTGTTAACCAAAGTCAGAGAGTTGCTGCATTGTTATGAAAAGCCAATAAAAAATGGTTAAAGGATATAATTGTCATATATGTAGTGAACATATATGCCTGCATGGCTTAATTAAGTCACAGTTTGTTATGAATAAAACATACACACATCAGTCATGTTCCATATAACACTGGGGTTATATGTGAGGGATGCTGTGTTATTTATGCCGCTTTAGGTCCCCCTGCTGTGCTCACAGTCTCTCGCCAGCATCATTAAGCAGGACAGCCACAGCAACAAAAGCTTAACGTGCTGCTTGCTCTCAGTGTCAATCTGAAAACATAAAAATAACCTCTTTCTTTTGTCCCTCCTACTTAATGGAAAATCCTCCCACAGTGCCTCTAGTGCTCCCCATGCAGCAAAACACATACACAGACAACTTAAATCTCAGTGCTGCAAGAAAAGACAATAACTACGTGCCAGTTAGAGAGAGTCAGAGAAAGGGAGGGAAGATAAAAAGAAGCTAAAGGAAGAGCTACTGGCGAACCAGCGTTACAAGAACGCCTCTGTTTACCTTCTGCTGGCGGGGAAGGGGTTGTCATGATGAGGACAGAACCAAACATACATGGACAACACATTGAGACACAGTGAAAAAAAGAAACACAGATGACATTAAAAAGAAACCCAATCGTCCAGTTCAAAATCATCATTATCCCATCCAAAACTACGAAACACATCTACAAAATCAAACAAAAGATGATACACCCAGGCAGTCTACTGGAGACATTAAAAATGGAAGAAACATGATGGGTTGATGATTTTTTCACTAAACACTTAATGATGCTTTGGTAGACAACAACACTGTAACTTTATCTGTTGTTTTTTGTATTTCATTTCAGAAATCCAATGCATCATAAGAAATCTCAAGCAGATGTCGGAATGAATATGAGACTTCAGTGTCCCCCAGGTCCTGAGGCAGTTTTGAGCAATGCAGCTACAGTGGAGCCCTAAAAATGCAGAAATATTTCAGGAGCTACAACCCATTTTCAAACTATTGTACAGTGAGATCAGGGACTTAAGTGTCAAACATTTGATAAGCTGAATGTAAGCAGATGAAAAAAAATGAACAAAATACAGTCAAGCTTAGTTTAGCTATGGATTAGCATTGAACTTCCTCAAATAATTCATGACTCATAGCTCCTGAAGTAGTTGCTCACACAGTTGTTTTTTGTTGTAAGAATTTTAAGGTTGCAAGACGAAATATTCAGTTGTGATCACTGAGTAAAGACATTTTTGCTGAGATGATTCGACTGAAATGCAATCTTGTTTACAATCAGTGTTACTTTCTGACTGCAACTGTTTATTTTCATTAGGTCACCTTGTGACCGGATCTCAATAATCTGACTGTGTCTCAGCAGAGAATACTGATTATTTTTCAAAGCACAAAATTTAATTTCATTTACAGTTTGTATCTTGTCAGATACACTGCCTGTTCAGGGTATTATTGTCATTTTTTCATTCGTCCTTCAGTAATTTTGTACTACCTTTAAAATAATTTTATGATGAAAGTCTACTGAAGTACAGACAGCTTTTTTTTTATTTCCGATATGTTTAGATCAATAATACTGCTGCCTGGAAAGTAAAGAACAAGGACTTCTTCATCATTAAAGCATAGGTGACTGCGCTTGTTCACGTTATGTCTTCTGTCTTCTGAGGCAACAAGTTCATCAGCAGTGGACATATTCTGCTAAAGCCAATGCAATATTTTACAGTTTAGCAGAATTAAGAAAAATCAGTGAGATACCTCTGTCGACTGTAACATAAGAAGACAATAGAGTGTCTGACTGCATTATCCACTATATACTACTCTTTGGCTTTTCTTTCACTGAAAGGGTTCTGTTAAAGCATACAGACTTGTGTTCTTGCAAGTGAGAACATCCAACTAAGAAAAACTTTTTTAAATAAAAAAAATGAATAAATAAAAATTGTCTTCAACCATCAACTTCTCCATACCCTAAAGCAGAGGGAAGCTTTTCTTGTCCATCAGGAGGTGTCCGCTAAGTGTAATGTCAAATGAAAGCTTTTAGTAGATGAGGAATCCTGTAACCAACCATGACTTGTATTTAGGAAAAAAAAACTAAAGTTGTTCAGCTTGACAGTCTAAGGTTTTAAGATAGATTAAATGTTTTCACCTATACAAGGTCTTTTGTCATGCTCAAGTTTAATGCATTTCTGGTACAAACATTGTGCTGTTTAATTACCACTTTTGTTTACACACGGTTTCATTTATTCATCTTTAAATTTGAAACGGCTCTAAAATTATTCAAAGTGTGAAGGTGGCAGTTGTTCTTAGGGATCAAGGACGGGCTTTTTGAAAATAAAAGCGAGTGACAAGGACATGGAAAACAAAAACACCCACCCAAACGCCTCTTTGGTTGACAACAATAGGACAGACTTAAGAAGCTGAAAAATTAACATATGGACTCAGAGGTAACAAACAAAAATAAATAAGATTTACCCTAAAGAAAGACTGAACAATTTAATGAATTCAGTACAAGATCGACAGAAATAGAGAACCCCGCTAATACTGACTCTTTTTTTAAATGTATTTTTTTCCCATCTTTTTTCTTTCTTCTGTTCTTTAGTATATGTATATGAATTTATACATATGTATTACCACGTGATGTGTATGTATGTGTATATGTACAGTTTGTATGTAAATATATACATATGTGTACATGCATATATGTACATGTACGCATGCATGTATGTACGTATATGTACATTTTTTTGTAATTATGTTCTCTACTTAACTTAAGATAGTTTGTGGTGGTTTTTTTTCCTTTTATAAAAGGAAATAATAGAAAAGAGAATGCAGTACTCCCCATGGACATAATTGTATTGCATCAGCACTGTGCTATCATTGCAGTAAAGTTATCTAAAAAACAAAGAAAAAAAGGATGGGCAATTTTATCCTTTAATAAATAAAGGTTTAAAGAAAACTGCCAATCCTGATCAGCAGTCTGAAGGCTTAGATGACATTCCAGCTGTTAGGGACTCATCTTCCTCACGACTTCTTCTTTCAAACAGAAAAAAAAACCCTGAATGTCTGAGAGCTAAGATATTCTACCTCTTCTCTGTTAGTATTTCATCTGTTAGTGTGTTACATGGTAATGGAAACATAGGTTAATATTTTTATTATAATGTTTCGCTAACTCTCAGCAGGTTTAAACCCTGGTATTTTTATCTGAGTAAAGTCAGGAAGTCTCACAAACACCCTTTTGACTTAAAATAATCAATTATTAATTTTATCTGCCCAATTCATGACGTGGAAAAACAGCTGACACACAACTTTGCACACACACAAACCACCCTTTGATGGGATAAGCTTAGTGGAGTAGTAAAATGAAATTAAACTAGACTAAATCTTATTAACAGATGATTACTTAAATCCCAGTTGTTTAATTCTTTCTTCTTTCAATGGTAACCTCCTACTAAGTTCATGTTTGAGTTTGTGTTTGTGTCAGAAGTGGCTGTGTTAGAGGTTAAAGCAGACAGGATTTCAACCCTTACCCAGCTCTGATGTTGTTGAAGTCTATAAGAGAACAGCCGCAGGTCAGTGTGAGCGTTTTGGACGAGCAAACTGAATTCAAGCCAGTGTGTGTGTTTGTGTGTGTGTGTGTGAGTGTGTGCAGTCAAAACAGCAGTAAGGATTACACAGTTTAAGCCCCTTTGACCAAAACCAGGTGTTACACACTGATCCTGAATTAAGCCTGACACACACAAACGCACATACACACACACGTTTTGTTAATTCGGACATGATCTGACTGGTTGAAGCTTAGCAGCACGTGTGATGAGTTGATGAATGTGTAGGTGTTTGTAGAGAGTGGAAAGCCAATTCAAGTATCTTTGCCATCTAATGTGATGATTGTCTTTGAATGAAAATAAACACAAAGACCAATGAGGTTATTGTGATTTTAAATACATATATAACTATCATTATTACACTGCAGTGCTTTTATTTAGGTTTAGTCCGAAACATTTTATGTAACTTATGTTTAAAAAATCTATAAAATACATTAAATTGTAAAATTAAATTCAAACAGTAATAAATTTAGATAGTGAGTTTGTTTTTTCATTTTAAATGCAAATAAAACTTTCACTCCAAGAACATCCACCTGCTGAATTTGTCATCACTTCCTCTTCATTACCAGTAGAGGGCGCTGCTCTCTGAGCCTTCAGGTCGGCTGTTAAGTCTGTAAACACTGGTGTATTTTTCATGCTCAGACCAGGTGCCGCCACTGCTCTCCATGCACTACAGGCCTCTTGACTTCATGGAAAAATGTTTGTGCATTGATTCCTCCATGTATGTATCGTTAGTGTGCCGTATTGACTGAGTGTACTCTGTGTAATGTTGTTGTGCGTTTTTGTGGGTGTATTCCTCACCTTGCTGGCCTTAAGCACATTGATCTGCTCTTCATTCACTGTGTCCTTGTTTTTCTCCAGGAAACCTTCGCATTGGTACTCCACCTGACAAAAATAAATGAGTAAATAAATAATTACAATAGAGGACACTTCAGAAGGATTATTACAGGTCATTCTTTTTTTGTAGTTAACATACTTTCTCTTATCAAATACTTTTCTTTAGGAATAACAAATAATCCTGCTAAAAAAAAAAAAAAAAAAAAAAAATCCACTCATCTTTAACTGTTCTGATGCAAAGGTTGCATACGTCAATTTGAAGCTACTATAAGGATTTTAATGGACTGAAATAATTGTTTTATCTCCTAATAACTAAAATACAAGGGGACATAACATTTCTATGATGATGTTTATCAGTTACAGATTCAAATGCACAATCATATTTTTGTTATTTGGATCTTGATTTGATTTTTTTTCTATAAACCCACTTCCATTGCTCTCTGTTGCCCTCTGACAGCGGCTCACACATATTTTAACATGGAAGGGCTTTTGTAACATGGTTCTTTATAAATCTTGTGAATAGATAAGGTTAGCAAATGTTTTACTGACACCATCCCTCTTAACCACCTCTAAAGATGTTTAAAGTTCCACTAAAAGCTCAATCAATTGAATCTCCAAACATCAGCCTCTAGTATCATGCAGATGTAACAGTTTACTGAGCTACCGTGTTTTCTGGTAACTTGTTTCTGTGAATTCTGCAGTTTGGACCGTTTTCTGAAAGGTACGGTGTCCTACTGAATGCTTCTCTGTAAAGACTGTAAGAATTTTGATCAAGGTAATTAAAAAAGGCTAATGAAATAGAAATTCAGCTGAATTGTCACCAGTGAATATGGTCACTTTTTAAATTGTTACATCAGTGTGTCTGTGACAGCAGCATTGTCATTCACAGCCTGTGTTTGTTACATGCAGCAGATGACAGTTTCTGTGTTTACTGTAGTCTGTTCTCTGTTTACCAAGGGTGACTTTTTTAAGTGTTGTCAGGGTAATGACAAACTTTTGTCTCTATCACAAAGCACAAAAGTAAATTATGCAGACACGTCAGTTGCAATGTAAAACAATATATTACTCAGTCCTATTTCTATTGTCATTTTTTTCTGAAAACACTGCTGTGGGGTAATAGTCATCGCAATGATTAGCATGTTTCCAAAAAGTTTTTTTTTTTTTACATTCAACAGCAATGATTTACAATAAATGATAACACTTCTTACTGAAAACGGCACAAAGATCAGTTTCTTTCAGTTTAAAAATTCAAATGTTCACACATGCACCAGACAAAATAAAGTAATACGAAGTATCATTTGTAAAAAAGGGTGTGTCACATCCACACACACAGATTAATTCTTACAAGAGCTTTAAAGTAGCCAGTAAGACATAAAACATCATTTACAGTTCAAACTATTGATGTACACTTAATAAATTAGTCTACATTTATCACTGCAAATGTGTCTAAGGAAGGGAAAGTAACCTTGTAGTGGTGATCTAAAAACAGACATGAAAATAACAACTGCAGCTCATTACGAGTTGTAAAACCTAAACAGCTAAAGGGAAATACACCCTGCACAAACACACACACTTCAATGCTAATGTACTTTTGAAAACAACAATAAAAAAGTAATCAGTCCTCCAGCCACCCTAAAAATATCTCAGCAGCTCTGCAGCACACACTGCAGCCCATCTGCTCCTAAATGTTGCTTTTTGAGCTTAAGATGCACAAAGTATTATTAAACAATGCTGCATCAAACTGCTATTTATCCAAATACTTATCCAGCACTTATCCAGCTGAAATATGAAGTACAGGTTGAATTACAAACTTCCAAAGCTGCTCACTTGTGCAGCTATCAAGCAAACATAGCACTGTTCAAGCCCACCTTGTCAGCAAAATGTTGGATAATGAAGGCGCGGTTGGACATGCGAGGCTTCTCAAAGAGGGAGCAGGTCTTCAGGTGGGTGTTGTAGAGTTTCTGAGCCCATGAATCATCGGTACCCTTAGGCATCTGGTATAAGTGACAAGAAACAAACTATAAGCAAGAGAATAATCTGTCTTTACAAACTATGTGAGACAAATACAATAGTTCAAGTTCATTTGAAACATTAAAAAAGTTACATCCTACAGGCAGTTTTCTTATTATACTGGTACAACCAGAAAAGAGCACATTTTTGTTTAACACCTCTTAACAAGAAGTCAAACAAAGTCCACTTTATCAGTCTGCATCACAGCAATGCAGACCACCTTAAGTCAACAAATGTCAACTGGTAGGAGGGGTAGTTAGAAAAGAGTAGTTAGTGGTGGATGTTGGTCTTAAGTGTACTGTAAGTGTTGTATTTACTCAGCAGGAGACATTTAACACAAATGTGTTCAGCAGTCCTGCAACTAGAATATCCTTTTTGATCACTTTCATATTTTATATTAAACTATACTCAAGTGTTACAATCAGAACCCGAAACTTTGTGTCAGAAATTTTATTAAAAAAAAAAACGACAATCCGACATGGTGAAAATAAATTACACTTATGTGTAAATAACTGTAAGTGCATAAAGGTAGAATGTGTTTTGTGTCAGAGTTTTTGCACAGAAATGTCAAAATTTATCACAGAGGGACTTATGGAATAAGATACATAGGACAGTTCTATTTCATCCCTGCTGACCGCCAGAGGGCGGTGCTGAAAGCACTGAATGTTCCCTTCGCGCATGCGCAGTCCGAGTATGCATACCAACAATGTCACCTGTGACCCCTGGATGACCCGAGAAAGGTAATAAGTTCCGGTGTCACCAGAGGTTCGTTTCCTATTTTCTTCTTGCGTGCCGGTCGCATACCGCTGGACACAGCAACACTGAGAAAAAGGAATTGCCTATACGGATTCATAAACCGTCGCTGGGAGCCTTGGGACCGTGTTGGTCGGAGCAGCGAAGACTCGCCCTCCAAAGGCTGCGACGGCGGTCCATTTTCTTCTATTTTGTTTGGAGGTTTGTTAACGCCGCTGAGGCGTCTCTCTTTGTTTGAGGCCCGTGTGGTCTAAAGGCTCTCTGACCTCGCCCGACATAAGGTAAGGTTATTGAAGCAGCTTTAATCATTGATTAAGTGAATAGCATGTTTAATGCCAGTGTGTTTAAGTAGTGATTTTGTCGGTGTAGACAGCGTTCGCGCTCTCTTCCCCCGAGAATCACTAGGATACCTCAGTTTGTACGGTGACGGCAGCGTTTCGTCCCACTCCCTTTCCTTTCTTTGACTGTTTGTGCTCTGTCCTGCCTTTTAAGCCCTGCGGGGTGGCGGACGCGTGCTCTCTCCGTTCGCTAGCTCCGTTGTTAGCCTGGTTAGCCTAGCGTTAGCGCCCGGGCTGTGGAGACTCGCCTCTCATTGTGTACAAATTCCTCGCAGCTGGGTTAGACGGCGTTCGCGCCCTCTTCCCCCGTCTTATTATTACTGGTTGATACTTTTGTATTCTATATCGCAGCCTTTGCTGGTGACGGCAGCGTTCGCGTCCCCTCTCCCAGCTTACAGTTCTGCAGTTTATTAAAACATAGAAACAATTATTACAATAATAACATTAGAAGTATCCACGCATCTGTAGTGTGGTGGATAAGTTATTCGCCCGTGACATGGGGGACCCCGGTGCGCATCCCCTCCAGGGAGGTCCATTGGTGCTGTGTGACTTGCATCTGCTGTTTAGGCGGTGTCCGCGCCCCCTTCCCTCAGCTTATTGTGGTCGGGAGCTATTAAGCCACTTACAATGGAAGGCTCCCACTGTTGTGTTGCCTGTGGTGCTCCCCTTCAAGCTGGTGATGGCCATGACCTCTGCCCAAGGTGCCTCGGTCCTGACCACCTTAGAGAGGGTTTATCTGATGAGCCATGTATGAACTGCAGCTACATGCCTCAGGCCCTGAGGGTCGCTAGACTGGAGCAGGTGTCCCCTGTTGGCGAGGATAACCCCTCCCCCCAAGGACAACTGCCGTTTTTCCAACCAAGACGCTCGAAGCGCCGCAGTGTGTCTGCTACTTCGTCTGGCCCCTCCAAGAAGAAGGCCACAGCTGAACGGCGGCTTGCCTCAGAGGTAGATCAATTATATGCAGAGTTGGCTGAGATGAGGTCCCTCCAGCAAGAACGTGAGCCTGCCACTCCGACAGAAGGAGCAGGGCCGTCCACCCCGCTTATGCCAGTGCTTGCCCCAGAGGACGATGTTATTTCTCTGGCGGCTTCAGCCTCTCACTTCCAGGATGATGAAGTTGGCCAGGCCTCCATGATTTCAGAACAGGGGTCCCCATCCTCGGCTCGGAGCTCGTCAAGTGGGACAATGGATAGCTCAATGCAGGCTATCATGCGCACAGCTTTGGGACGTCTGCACCTGGATTTGCCACAGCAGACTCACTCTGCTCCTGAGAGTGCCTTCTTCCGACGCAGGCGGCCCTCTTCTGCTTTCTCTATTCCCCCTTCAGGGGACTATCTGAGAGAACTACATGCTTGCTGGAGAGATACTGGGGCTCTCTCCCAGCTTTCAGCGGATGGCCTGGACTCTGGCGGCCATGCATAATGCAGCTGGAGCCGGCCTGGAGCGGATGCCTGATGTGGAGCCAGCCATAGCATCTCTCATTGTGTCCCCGGAGGAGTCTCTTCGGCCAGCTGTGAGATGCCCGCGACCACAATGTCGAGTAACAGTTGATCTTCTCACAAGAACCTATAATGCTGGTGCACGGGCTGGGCGTATCGGAAACTCCTTAGCCCATCTTATGTTCGCACTCTCTGCTACTTTGCAGGATAGCAGCGTAGACCCTTCTGCTGTGAGCTTTAGTGACGCAGCTTTACATGCTTTTGCGCTCATGTCAAGAGAGCTTGGGCGCATGATGTCATTGCTAGTTCAGACACACCGCCAAGTGTGGCTGGCACAGTCCCCCCTGACAGAGGCATCCAGGAGGACACTCCGAAGCGTTCCTGTGGAACCAGGAGAGCTTTTCGGTTCAGCTGCAGTGGATGCACTGGAGAGAACCGTGAGGGCTTGTGAAACCAGGCAGCAGCTTTCAGGCCTTAGTAGGAGCATGGCACCCCCGAGTAGACCTAAGGGCCCCTCTGCTGTTCCTCGGCCTCCACCACATGTTCATCCCATGGGGAGTTATGGTCCCCGGCAACCCTCACATAGATCAGCCGGGGACTTTCGCGGTCAGGTTTGGCATCCCAATCCTCACCGCCTCCGCTTATATGTTTGGCTCCTGAAAGGTCCGACCCGCTGCTGAGCAGCTGTGTGGAACCTGTCAGGCGGACCATTCTGAATGCCAGGGCGCCATCCACTCGGCTACAATATGACAATAGGTGGAGATTGTTTGTAAAGTGGTGCGGCAACCGCGGGGAGGACCCAGTGCTATGCCCAGTTCCCACGGTTCTAGAGTTTCTGCAGTCACTCTTGGATGAAGGTCGAACTCCATCCACTCTAAAGGTGTATGTGGCAGCAATATCAGCCCGACATGTTAGAGTCTACAAAGGCACAGTGGGGAGCCACAATCTGGTGTCTTTATTTCTTAAGGGGGCTCTGAGACTTCACCCCCCCAGAGCTCCACATGCCCCAGCATGGGACCTACACTTAGTGTTGGATGGCTTGTGTCAGCCTCCCTTTGAGCCTCTGGACAGAGCGGAGCCACAGTGGATATCGCGTAAGACTGCGTTCTTGCTGGCCATTACCTCGGCAAAACGTGTCAGTGAGCTGCACGCATTGTCGATCAGCCCATCACGCCTGAAGTGGCACCCTGATGGTATGGGCGTCACGTTGTGGCCAAATGTTGCTTTTATTCCGAAAGTGCTGTCAAATTCACATTTTAATCAGCCTATAAGGCTTGCACGATATGAACCTCCATCAGGTGATGGTGGACACAGACCAGAACTCTTGTGCCCAGTGAGGGCTCTGAGATGTTATATTGCTGCTACTGCAGGCATTCGTAGGTGTGATCAGCTTTTTGTTTGTTATGGAGGCCCAAACAAGGGCTCTGCTCTCTCCAAGCAGCGCCTGTCCCACTGGATCTTGGATGTCATTCGGCACTCTTATCAGGCGTCAGACCGCCCCCTACCAACAGATGTGCGCTCTCACTCTACCAGGAGTGTGTCTACATCTTGGGCTGCCCTGAAGGGAGTCCCCCTGGAGGAAATATGTGCTGCTACCTCTTGGACATCGCCTGGCACATTTTCCAGATTCTATAATGTGAATGTCGCCACTCCCCATCCACTTGTTGTGGTCCTTCAGTCTTCAGAGGCTTCTCATTGAGGTTGGTAGCTAGGATTCCTCGTGACTGAGCTGGGATAAGTCATTCAGTGCTTTCAGCACCGCCCTCTGGCGGTCAGCAGGGATGAAATAGAACGAGAGTTACGACTGTAACTACGGTTCTATGAATCCCGAATGACCGCCAGAGCGTTCTGTCACTCAGAATCCTCGTGGTCACGCGAGAAGATTCTGTAGGAAACGAACCTCTGGTGACACCGGAACTTATTACCTTTCTCGGGTCATCCAGGGGTCACAGGTGACATTGTTGGTATGCATACTCGGACTGCGCATGCGCGAAGGGAACATTCAGTGCTTTCAGCACCGACCTCTGGCGGTCATTCGGGATTCATAGAACCGTAGTTACATTCGTAACTCTCGTTTTAAAAGCCAAAAAATAACTTTTTTTTTTTTTTGCTGTAACAGGGTGTGTTGTGTCACAGTGGCCTTGACAGATTCTTATGATGGTGATACACTTAGGAGGCATTTTATTAGATGTAGCTTACAATGTACACCTAAGGTAACCTTACCAGTGCAGGGTTTGACCCTCATAAATCTAATGGCATAGAGTCAACAAGGCGCTGGAAACATTTCTCAGAGAGTTTGGTGCATAGTGACACATTAGGATCACACAGTTACTGCTAAATTGTCGGCTGTGCATTCATAGTTCAAATTCCTTATTCCAACACATTCCAAAGGTTCTCTACTGGATTGAGATCTGGTGACAGCGCAGGCCAGCTAATAGGTTGCACTGGAGTACAATGAACCCGCTGTCATGTAAGGAAATTTAAAAATACCTGTTATTTTGTTTAGCTGTTAAAATCTGGATAAACTGAGTAGACACCAACTTCATAGTGAGCAATGACAAAAAAATAACCTTGCACTCCTCATCCAGCAGGTCCAGGATGCCCATCTTGGCTTCTATGAGGTTGATACAAGGCTGATTGTCGTAGAAGTCAATCAGAGTCCAGGGGATCTGCTCTTTCATGTACTCCTCCTGCTCCAGCTTAAACACATGCTGCACACACACATACACACAGGTTGATTAAAAATGACATTATAGGGGCTGAAATTGCAATTTGCATCCCACATCCCATCTTCTAACCATGTTGAACTGTTGCTGGAGTTTTTCATTGGCATAGTTGATACAGAACTGCTCGAAGCTGTTGATCTCAAATGTCTCAAACCTGGAGAGGAATAACAGAGGAGTCAATTTGCTGGCTAATTTTCATTATTTAAAGTAGTTTCCAGGTGAAATGATTTTTTGTTGCTTTTGATTCACCAACACCCTAATCCCCCATTTTTGAGCCACTACCATGAGTTCAAGCAATAGTTAAATTACTATTCAGGCAGTTGTAGACATACCCATAGATGTCAAGGACCCCGATGAATGAATGCTGTTTGACGTTGGTGATGAGGGCTTTGTTTACGTGCTCTACAATCCAGTTAAAGAGCTTGGCATAGATGTGTTTTGACAGTGCGTCACGAGCGTTTGTGGCCTGCAGGCGGGGGAGGGTCTTAATATACGTCTCTGTGGCGGTCTTCAGCTTCCTGTGACACAACCACTGAGTCATGTCCTGGTAGGACACACCTACTAGATCACAGAACGCTGTTAAGTGAGCATTGTTGGGCTGCAAAAAGAAAAAAATGATTTGAATTATTAACAGGAAACATAACTCCATTAGAGGTGGATTTTTTCATTTGGTGTAATTCATAATCATATTTTAGATTCTAACAGCTGTAGCTAGGTGTCCAGTCATATGTCCCCTTAAAAAGGAGGCTGATGCAATATAAATAAGAAACTTCTAATCATCTTATACTTCAAAGTGGTATAACTTTTTGTCTTAAACTTTAAAAGTGAAATGCTGCATTTCAGAGTTATAGAGGTAAATTACGTTGCTGTGAGGTGTCTTTTCATTTACTAACACATTCAAAACGTATACACGACACTATCCAAATATCAATGCTGTCTAATTACGTTCCTAAAACACTGTTAAACACTATGTGATCTTTAAATAATTCTAACAGCTTGTGTGTCTTCTTTGTAAAACAAGACAAAAATTTAACCAACATGAAAACATCACTTATTTTTAGACTGCTTGTATCCTAACTGCAGATTAAAACTGCATATTAATGGAAACCCATTTACAAATTGATTGATATGGTTTAATGTAAAAACATGAACAGTGGGGTGGGCTGATTCACTCAGGACAAACACCTTCTACAAATGTGTTTGAAACACAGGGTAAGAACAGATAGATGTTAAATGTCGGAAAATAATAACAAACTATTGATACTTCCTACAAAACTACGTTACAGTTTTTGTGCATTCTTAACAGCATTTCCACTGACAATTTACATCACCAAATAAATATTATCCTTACAGGAATAACACTGCTGTCTGAGTCTCTGTCCTTTATCTCAACATTTCCAAGATGAAGAATAGCAGCCAAAACCTGAAACAACCCCATCTGATATGTCTCATTGATACCTGTAGAGAAAGAAAACACAAACTGTTACAGACGCTGTAGTTAAAATGGCCTCTTACCAAAACAGATAATCTTCAATAACGTTACAAGAGCTCTAAGAAAAGGAACTCTTAAATTTCACTCTGTAGCTCGTTCACGTCTGAACAAGCGATGTTTCTGTATGTGAGAGGCTGGACGTTACCGAGCAATGTGAAGGCATTGCGAGTGGTGCAGAGCTCCTTGGTGTCGTCCACACCGTCGATAACGGGGCTGCGGCCCTGTCTGGTGTACAGAAAATCATTGGCATTGCCTGAGCGGAGACACAGAGGGAGTAAATGAACTTAGGAAAACATGCAGAGTGTGCAGTTTCATATCGTGCAAACTGGGTGAAACTGTGCTACCAGGGCATCCTCCTTGATCACATCACCCTCCTTGACGAAGCACGGCTGTTCTGGATATTGATACAATTGATTTATCATAAATATCTGTTTTTGTGGGTGCTGGTTTGGTCGGAGTGGTAAGCAATCAGGCATGACCCATATACATGCTTCTGCCAGCCCTGGTTCAGATCCAACCTGTGCCCACCCCCTACTCTCTCCCTCCCCCCTTCACAAGCCCGTCCTCTGTCTCTCTCTCCTGTCAATAAAGGCAAAAAATGCCCCAAAAATAATCTTATAAATAATTACCTATTTTGCCAAAAGATCTGTACGTGTATCTGAATCTTTGTTTGTCATGATTCAACATTGCTTGCAGGAAGGGTTTAATTATTGCACACAACAAGAGTAAAAATCCTTTATTTTGTTTTGCTAGACAAAACAAAGGAAGAACTTTTTGGGGAGCGCAAACAATTAGTAACTACATTTTATATAGTTGCAGATAACACCTGGTTAATTTTCTACAATTACTACAAAGTGACAGATGAAAATTAAGTTGTTACTAAATTACTTGAATTGTTCGAGTCAGACACAGACAAGCAGACGGACAGTCCGACACTAAGAGCTAGTTTTTGCAGACGGTTAGCTGTTCTTAGAAAAGACCAAAATTAAGAATTCTTCTGTCTAAACACAGTGTTAGTTTTGTTTTCACACAATCAGCGTCTTTATTCACTCTGGGTTAAGGCATAGTCTGTTGCCTCGCAACGTGGCAGTGAGATGACAACTGCTCCATTTACTGAACCAGGAAGTCAGCAGGAGAGAAGGAGACAGCTGTGAGTGTGTGTGTAGATGTGTGTGTCATGACTTGGACGAGCAGGTGCAGGTCCACAGTGTGAGTACAGCGTGAGAAGGCGATGAGTCAAAGAGTTTGATTTGTCAGAACTGATATCAATCTAATTACTAACAGATATTTTTACAGATTTTTTTATGTTTAAGTGTGAAATATTTCTGAATGTGGGCTGAGATAGGGCAGGATCAGCTTCAATAAAATGATGCAGTTAAAAAAGAACAAGCCATTGTTTTTTATAAATGTCATCTCACCAGTCCTTAATCCTGCACAATACAATTCTTTGCTTCAATCAAAGTTTATAATTCTTGATAAAACAATATAATCAGTCATACTATGTGCAAAACAAAGGTGAAAGATACAGTCTTACAAGTTAAACACCACAGGATCATAAATATCATGCATTAAAGCAGCATTCTGATTACAACTTTTAACAGGACACTTGATTCTAGATTGAAACTAAAAGTAAGGAAAAGTATTAACTATATTTACTACACAAAAATTAAAAACAGGACACACAACACACATCTGACACAACATTTTGCACATACGATGAATATTCTATTGAACATTGGATTGTAGAATAAACTCTGTAATCCATCTTTACATGGACTGGTGCACAAAACAGTGCTTCCTTTAAAAAATCGGGGCCTGTTTTTTAGGTCTACGGTATTCATTCATACTCACTGAGTGGTGAGAGTGGCTGGGTTGAGAATCTATGCTATTAGCCAGCTTTAACATGTTTTGAATGTAGGCTGATTCATACAGAATCTGAGAAGAAATTTACTCAGCTTTAACGTCCAATATTTGATTGCATATCTTGTTCATAAAAGCTACATTTGTTTACTTGTCCTTTGCCTCTTTCACACTGGATTTCCTGTCATTTCCTGTAAGCTATGTCTCCTGATGTTACACACTCTGACATCTTGCTACTCTAAAGCAGACCGGGAGTCTAAGAAACACTGTTGTAAAACAATGGCATTTAAAATAAATCCACAAAAGTTTTTTTGTTTGCTTGCTTTGTTGTTGTTGTTGAATGACAGTGACCAATTCATGATGGGCATCAGAGAGACACTGGAGCAAACACAAAATGTGTTATCTTATTTTTTAACGCAGTAAGTCATCAGGTATTCGATTCTAATTGTTCACCTACTGTAGCTAACATGCCAGACAACACACATGTGCAGGTGTTGTGACCCTTACCTATTATCTAACAATTAAATGATGACAAATTGTGAAACATAAATTAGATTTAAATCAATTGTATTTTAATTGAATGTTTTGTTTGAAGAAATAGTCTAGTCTGCAGCTCCATGCGTGTATGTGTGACTTACTCAGCTTCAGAGCCTTGAACTCGGGCAGATGTGATGATGCACAGAGCTGATAGAAGATATGATAATTCCTTTCATCGTCCGCCTGAGAGCAAACATGAAGAAATCTTGTGAGGGAAATTCAACCCTTGTGTTTGTATACGTATGTTTAAATGTATTGTACTAATATCTGCACATACAAGGTCCTTCACTACATTATCTTTCAGCATACATTCATGCATACAGAATCATCTGTGTCTGCAGATAATTATTTCCATTATAATTACACAGCTGGATGAATTCACATCTGGAAGCTCCATCAGAGCAGTTGTTGATTACATTTTTTACTTAAGGGGGTGCCACAGATATATCACCTGCAGATGTTTTTGAAACTCAAAATGCTCAATTTGATGTAACACACAGTAGATACAAGGTCAATAATAATACAGTCGCTCAATAAAGTCTAAATAGGGGAAAAGTACATGAACTACAACAGCAGTGTGCAGTAAAAATGCTCCCTGAATCCCACATTATTGTTGCTGCACCCACCACACAATTCAAAGACACATACACCTTTAGAAAGGTTCTTGTGAAACCAAGAATGTGAAAAATGTGTTCATGCAATCCTTGATATCCTCGTTCCTGAACAGCACTGTCTGTGACGGCTGTTGCAATCAAAATTTTTACATCCTTGTTCTTTATCTTTAAAAAAACTTCACTACTGGCTCCACCAGCACGCAAATGCACCCTCTGAATATACACTGAAGTTACATAACAGAAGAAGTGAGTCAGCTCTGTCTAAACATAATCTAGATCTGAACTGTTGTACTGATTAACCACTAACTGATTTGATGTTTCTCACAGTTTGCAGCTTTGTAAAGAAAGGATAAGATTCAGGCAAATGAGGGCACAGGTTAAAGCATTATATATTTCACACTGGAAGGAGAGGAAGAATGGTCTTAGGCTACAACCCAGTGAGAGAGGTTAATTGTTTGTTTTGGGTTTACTACTTGGGTTTTCTCCTACCAGTCTCTGTGGCAAAGGAAGTTATTGCCACATATTTCTCATGCTCTTGAGAAAACAGAGGGGAAACTTTACAAGTTCAACAGAACAGACTACTTTGAAGTAGAGTTGTGTGATTGCCTATGTGTGTTTGACAACATTTCTTTGTACTTGTGAGGAGTTCCAGCAAAGAAAGATGCAAAAAATATACTAGGGGAAAAAGGTTCTCTTGGGTTGTTTTGTGCAAATGTTCAACGGTAAAAATACATAAGTTTTGAAAGACAAAAGAGGATTTTCAATAATCTAAAAAAGTTCAGTCATATTTGTGGGGTTGCATTTGGCATTTTTTTCACTTGACAGTTGAGACTATAACTGAGCTTATAGACTGCTTTTTGTCATTCGATCCTCATGAAGTGCAAAAGCCAAACGAGGGGCAGGAAATTAACAACACTGATTTAGAATCAATGGGAACAGTGAAAAGAGATTGTCAGAACTCTACCTGCTGGGTATGATCCCTTTATTGAATGAAAAAGTAAAATTTCTCACTTGTTGACCAATTTGCCCTGCATAGAGGAAATTGACAGCCTGTCGCAAATTAATTAGTCCTGCAGACATCCTTCAACGTGTCAAGCCAAATGAAGGCACAAAAAAGTCTTGATGCTTAAAACTTTTCATTGCAAAACGCAAGCAGCAGAACAAACTCTTTTCTGCTATGGTTATGCATGCAACTGGATAAAGTTTAACACTGACAGTATTTCTCCATATATTATTCAGATAAATGAAGTAAAAAAGATATATAACTGTAGTCTTGCCTTTCACAAAAGGCCACTACATAGAGAAGCTTTGTCTGTCTCACCTCCTCTCTGTTTGAGATAGGAATTTTAATGTTGTCTCTGTAAGGTTTATAATACTTAAATCTTCATGTGTCACTACTGCCTGGATTTTAAGCTACCTCTTTTTTCACTGACAAACCTAATTTTACAAAGCTACAAACAGCACAAAACTTTAGCATTTTAAAAGCTTTCTTTATGCAAAATCACTTCCTGTCATCCATCTGGGGCTATTAGCAATTATGTGACATCATCTTTATACAACCAATTGCCTTCTTTTATTTCTTTATGTTTTATTTCTTGTCCTTTGCCACATATGTAAATGAAACAGCGGACACTTAAATATCTTTTGGAATCAATGCAGTACCTGCCTAGCTCCTGCCTACATCTCTTTGATACCTAAATCACAGTTAAAAAAAATACAAGGGGCAGGTCTGTGGCAGATGTCTAACTAGAGACATGAACTCTACCTTTATGTAGCTGTAATATTTCAGAAGCACGTTTAACATCTGTTTGGTGTCTGTTGCTTATTATCAAAAAACATCAGAGTATGGGCTGCGACTCACAGATTTTGGCAATGATAGAAGTTAAGATTTAGTTTAGGGTGCATATGCATTAATGATAACCCAAATGGCAACGTAATGAGACTGACTATGAAAAACACAAAAATAACTCACAAAAGACCCCTGCTCAAACCAAAGTGCTACCTTGCCAGACTCCTGGCTTAGAGGGGGCACATCACACCCTCTTTCACACAGTCCCTTGTGATCTGTACTAACTAAAGCCAGTGCAAATCAGTCTTTTACAGACAATGACTTTTGGTACGCATCTATTTAAATGCAATAAGCTCTTTTCAGACACACAGTAAGTGGACCATAAACAAAAAACTGGGTTGACTTACATCTCATTTTGAAGGTCAGAAATACTCAGGATCAGCAAATATATGTGCAAAACTACCAAAGTGTTTTTTTCATTATACATCCCCTTTAAAGATCAACACAAAAGCTCTGCTGTCTGCTGCTGGGAGTTACATGATCAAAAAACACCTCAAGAGCACTTAAGCAGGATCAAACTGTGCCAATAGACAACTCTGGTTACAAGCCTGAAAGACAGAGAAACATTGAGTGACTTTAGGCTGAGGCTTTTAACCTTTACAAAGGTGGTACCTATATGAATTGACTCTTCACACCTGTCACTGTTATTCAAAAGTAAAGATTAGACCAAACGTAGAATTGCACACATATTGATTCTGTTCATGTGTATCGGACTGATGCAGAAAGAAGAAGAAGGCAACACTGAAAAATGACCCTGAAACCTTAAATGTTTGTGTGAGAGCTCTTACCTGGAACACCACTCGAGATTTCTCCAGCAGATAAGTCCTCATGTTTGCACCAATGATTCGGAAGCGGTTGTCAAAGCCAATCTCGATGTACTTCCCAAAGCGACTGCTGTTGTCATTTCGGGTGGTTTTTGCATTTCCAATGGCCTGAATGATGGAAAGCAAAAGAAAACTTAAAACCAGATACAACATCTTTATAATGATCGTATTTTAGCTGAAATGCAAATGAAGGTGCAGAGGCCCACTTTTATTTGTAATTGCTCAGCCCAGTGTCCTTAACACACAAGATGTTGCTCCAGTCTTCACAGAAAACTGACAATTATTATCATATATTACTGGTACAAGGGTGAACCAATAAAACAGAAAGGGACAGCATTTCCTGTTGCTAAAGGTTTTTTTTTTATCTTTCAGGGTAAGCTTATGTGCTTTCTTGAAGATATTTAATTATGTAGATTGATACCATGCACATGTCTGTGTGGTAACATCAAGCTAACAGAAACAGCTGATAAAAAATTGTTTGGCAGCCTGGAAAAAAAAATTAACTACAACTGCTGCCAGCTGAATGGCAGACATCTTGCAATGAAGTTTGGGTTCACAGTAATCTTGACGCAATACCTCAAAAATGTGTTCAGCTCATCCTCAAGTCAGAGTGGTATTATTGCAAAGTTAAAAAAGTCTCTCAAAGCTTTCTTGAGGTATTTTGTTCACAGGCACGATATATACAATATGAAGAATATTTTATTTATTCTACAGACATATGCATTCAAGAATCAGTGTATCAGGCTTACTTTTTTAAGCATTTTACATCTTAGTCTTACGTTAGCATACATGTGACCCTGTTAACTTTGCTGACCACAAGAAAACAGATTGTATTTAGTTGGTTAAAACTTGAAAGATCAGTGATTTGTTGTAATGATCTTCTGTCTCTCCACAGAAAAATGCTGGGTAAGTTGAGGGGAATGTCCTGCTGAGCTACTTTTCAAATCATCTGCATTCAGCAGCCTCAGTTCAATAAAAAGCATTGATCAGTGAGCCAGCAAGGAATAGTCAGCAGACGGGTGGGGCCACATGCACACACACATATACTGCTACACAACCAGCCTGCAGAGTTATAGCTGGTGTGCGAGCACAGAAGGTTCTTGCTGAGTTACGGCCAAACACACACATAGTCTTTTACTGCAGACAAGGAGTCTTTCAGCAGCAAAGGTATTAAAATCCCTGCCTGCTTCAGCCAAACACACAAACACTCTTCCTCACTAATACACACAAGCAGGTTTTGTGCTATCAAACGACTGATGCAACCATCTACTCTGCATCCTGTCTCAGGGACTAAAATGACATCACTGCAATGACAAAAAGCCCTCTATTCATGTTGTGAGCTGGTTTCTGATTGGCTGGAGGTGAAAGAGGTGGATATGAGGAGGAGAGTGATGTCAGAGGAGCAGTTTGGAGGGCGGACGGAGTGGGGGATGGCAGAAGGTGGAGAAAAGAAAGAGAGGAGGAGGGGAAGGGGAGTGGTAGTGGCATATGGGCACAGGAGAGCTTTCCAACCCCCTGTCCTCATAACTCTACTGGAAGACATACAAAACACACACACACAGTTCAGCGTAAGAGCTGTGTTATCACAGCAGAGTGCAGCTCCAGGCCAGAGAGACACAGAGGGGGAGAAACTGAGGGGGGGGATAAATACCAACGGGGAGGGAAGCAAATAAAGTAGACAGGAGGAGGACGAGGTGAACAACATTCAGGTGAAATCATTCTCAGATAAGTAGGGGTGGATGAAAATAAGTAAAAAGGACTTAATATATGATGCACTCCAAGTACTGAGTATTTTTATGTACACTCTATCATGTCTCATAGGACAACAGCTCAAGTGGGATGGGTCAACCAGTTATTTTGCCCCAAATAATACGGTGTAATGTAAAAACAGAGCAGCCATTTGCCCTGGTAAATATAAAAGCAGATATTAAACACATCAGTATGTATTTAGTAGACTTTTTTAATCACCTATATACATAAACAAACTGTTTTGACCAAGAAAGGGTGACCTAAAACATTCAAAGTTTGTTCTGATAGTTATCACCATACAAGAACTGAATTGTCATTGTATTTTTTAGCTGTAGTGTTGCTAATAAGCTTATCAGTTCCAAAATTTTACAGAATCTTAGGGATATCCTCTTTCTGATCCATTAGGAATCAATAACTGAGCCAGTATCATTTTAGTTTCAAGTTGTTTTAGTACTGAGTTGGTATGGGAAATGATAGGATTTTCTTGTTATCAGTGTTTATTTTTATTCTGCTTATCGATCCAATTCTTTAATGATTCTGTTTTTGATTCCTGTAGATTGTCTGTGTGGGCAAGAGTTGGTTGACACAGGCTTTCAGTGGCAACAATGTCAAACACATGTACTCCTGATATTCAATGCCACGCTGCACAGATAAATGCTTCTGCAAGTTGCTGGTGTTTCCACCCAATAAACGTGCGATAAGCCACAACTTTGACTGTGAGTGAATGTAAATAATGACTTCCACCCTTGCAAATAAGCCACTGAAATGACTGAAGTTTAGCAAACAAACTAAACCCCAAAGCATAAATGTCCTAGGATAAACAATGCAAGACTGACACATTCAAGACAATCTTTTGCATCAAGCTATTTCACAAAAAAACCTCACTACAACAATATCCCTTTTCATGGAGCATTTCCACAGCAGCTCTGCCATTTGACAATCACACCATTCCTTCAACAGCAAAATTTTGGTGTTAAAGCATCAATGCTGGTTTGGAGGTCCATCTCTGAGTGAGCAACTAAGGCGTTATCATCAGCATACTGGAGCTCAGTGATGGAGGATGTGAGCAGCTTGCTTTAACAACACCATGATATTCATACCGATAGCTTCACAGGGTCATAAATATCATACCTTTAAATAGCACAGTAAAAAAGTCAAGTCTTTTGGTTAACTTTCTGTGTACACTGTGCACATGTGGTCTTAAAAACTGCAAAATAATAATAGGAAGGGAGTCTATATTTAGCCGACGGCTTGTACTCATTGATAAAAAATAGCCCTGTTTAGGATCTTATCAGCAATCCACATATTATGGACTGTGAGACTTTGTGTCTCTTATCTTATTTCCCCGCCTCTATGATGATATTCATGCAACTTTTGTATTACTTAGTGCATGTATTAATGTTTTTCTGAAGCTTGTATAATAATTCAAGTCTATGTGGACTTCTTTAAAGTATAGTTTAAGACTTTTTATTGGATCAGTAAAAACTGTGGAAAGATCCTCAGAGTAAGAACATAAAGAGGTTAATGAAACAGGAAAAAGAGGTTTCAGGACAGATTTGAAGCCAGACTGTCTGCTGTAATAAAGGAAATTGAGGATGCAACCCATAATGATGCATTATAATGCCATATGACACTGAATCAAACTATATCATTGGTACAATATTTAAAATCAGCTTAAAGTTAATAGTGAGATCACAGCAGATGAATAGAGCGAGATCAGTTTTTGTTTTTCAAATTCTGTTTTTGTATATCGTTGGGAGTCTCTGATGAACACTCCTCCAGTCCTTACCTCCATGATGGGGTTAGAAGCCAACACTTTGTCCTCCACGTTGGCCTCGCTGGCAGAGCCGCTCACTGTTGCGAAGTACCTCATGGCGTATTTGGCTGATACTGTCTTTCCTGCTCCGGACTCACCACTCACAATGATTGACTGGTTCCTCTCATCCCTGAGAAAGAATAAAAAAAAAAGAGACACAAATGTTGTCAAAAGTATTTCTGTTCTGTTGTTGTTCAACAAATATAGTGCCAAGGTTCATTAAGACACAGCTTGGATGATTTCTGATCCTGGAAAGCCTGATAATTATAGCTTGACACAAATGCAATGGGGGTTAATGAAATTAACCAGCAAACATTTTATTGCTCACAAGCACAACAGACGTTAATCCTGGAAGTGAGATCAAATCTAGATGAAACACTTCTCCTTCACTTCATTTTCTGCAAATTCTCTTCAGTGATTACACAACAGCTGATTTTAAAACTGACCTATTTAGGCTTTTTTTTTATCATCCTTTAACCTCAGAAGTCTGTCAATTTTCTTCAGTTTTCACTTCAGCAATTACTTACATTTAATTTTTTACCCCTAAACTTTTTAAAAATAATTTAACTTGATGTAACTGTTTCTCTTTTTCCCCTTGAAACAGAGTGAAAAGCTTTGCAGGTTGTTTCCTTAATAATATCTAACGGCAAAAGATATGGCGTTTGCAGTTTGCCAGTTGACGACATGTGAAATATCTTTCAAATCCACTGAGGACAGCTCTGATGAGTAATGATACATTACATCTCTCATGATGATAAAACCTGTCCACCCCTACATTTTCTTTTGTTCTCTCTTTATGATTTTAGTATTTTTGTTCTATGTTTGATATAATTTTAATAGCAACAATTTCATTTTTGCATCTTTGTTTTTAAAATACTTAGTTACTTGTAAAAAAAGGCTGCACACATCATATCAGTCATTATTTCTATTTAAAAAAACTGTCCAAACAATTACAATATCATTTATGAATACCTTACTTTTAATTACACAGAAGATTTAAGTTTTGTCTCAGTGCTGCATGTAAGGTCTTCACTCTTACAGGGAGGGAGAAGATTGCTGCTGAATTTGCAGATCAACTTTGCTAATTTACAGACATTTTTTTTGACAGTTAGGCTGAGGAGATCATTGGTTCTCTTTGTCTCCGTCTCTATCTCTCTCCCCCTTACACTTCAGAGTGACTATCTTTGATTAAAGAAAGAAACCGTAAGACCACCGTGTGACTATTTCCGTCGCAGCTTTGACCTACAAACACCGATGAGAGAGGGAGGGCTGAGCTACAAGATGAGAACCAGACTACTCAAGTTACACTTACACACATGCATATAAGTATACAAACACAAACCTGGCCATCTGTTTGTACGCCTCCTCTGCCACAGCAAAGATATGTGGGTCCATGTCCCCCATGTTTTGACCACTGTAGGCATTGATAATGTCTGTCCCGTATATTGGCAGTGTCTCATATGGGTTGATGGCCACCAGAACAATTCCTAAAGCATAGAGAGAAAGAGTACGAGCTCACCAGCAGCTTCAAACAACTGCATTAAACAGGTGACAAACTGATGTGCTAATACTGATAATGAGCACAAAAACATGAGAGGGATCTAATAATAATCTGTAAATCATGACTTGTTATACTCACAGATAAACTTGCCTAACACTGATGTACAAAGCACATGGTTGAAATGAAATCTGTAATATTCCTAACTTTCTCTCTGTTGTGTCAACTAATTTCAATTTAATGCAAAAAAAGGGAAAGAAGGGATTTAGGCACTTAAAATTGGACAAAACAACAGAAAAAAAAGATGTTACTAGATTGAAGCTGTTGAGGAGGAAGTTTTATTACAGAGTATAAAAAAGGAAGCATAGCATATGTAGTTTATGTGTGACATAACTGACAGGCATATGAATGAATCAGTTCTGCAGAAGTTATGTGAGGCCAGAGGAATAAAAGCACAGCCTGACTAACAAGATAAAAGAGTGTCTAATTTGAAAAACTAGCTAACTGATTAATAGCATTCACAATTAATGAATAAGGAAAATCAATTTCATCTCTTCAGTGGCATTAATAATTTTCTGTTATAAAAAAAATACTTCCCAGTTCTCCCACAGTGTTAACCTCTTGATTTAGAACAGCATTACCATTTTAACACAATTTCTCTAACAATGACTGTGAGAAATTATGAATTTATACCCAAGTTTTGTTGAGTTGAAATATTGTACCTCAGGGTATATAAAAATAGCTACAATATCCCTCAACATACTATCTTGAAAAATCTGCTGTGGAAATTTTCCATAACAGGATGAAGGCATTCATAATAAATGCCTTGAGTATGTGTGTTCAACATTGACTAAGTACCACACACTGAAGACGTCCATCTGATAAGTGGGTCTGCAGTGTTGTTCACACACTCCCTTGGTAGAGTCATTTGCACTAGAACATGTTATCAATTAAAGATTTTGTCTTTTGTGCTTGACCTATGTGCCTAACTAAGTGCTCTCTCACCTTCACCTCACTCCTGCCTAAACCTCACTGTGCCGCATCACTATTAACTTGCCACAAAGACCAAGTAGTACCTTAACAGTGCTTAATGTCCCTCATAATGTGAAAACGTGGATTTATAGAAAATATTCATTTGATTATGCTGCTATGTCAGACAAGGTAACCTGACAACTTTAGTCACTCTGATTAAAATGAATACCTCCCAAAACACCTAAACGTATGCACAAAAATCAACAGCTCTGACCTGCTGCAGGAGGTCTTCAAAGCAAAATACCACAAGAAATGATCACACATACTGGTGTTTTACATTATCCATAAAATAAGGGAAACATACAGGAGGTTCAAGTTTTTTAGATAAAATGTTTTTGCCTGATTTTAGGGGGTGCTGCAGGACAGATTCAAATATCCTAGCAAGACAGAAATACCATGTACAGGGCGTGAGTGATACAGCCTCAAAATTATAACACAACATTTTAAAGAAATTCTGAATGACTGCAAGTATCACAATAGAGCGAAACATCTGATCAACTTTTCATCTGTGATTGCAGTTTTCAGACAGCAGCATGACTTTTCCATCCTTTATTTCTAATGAACTGCAGTTAAATAAATCTACTGAACGTCACGTTTTAGATATACAGTGTTTCTCACAGGATATGAGTCAACTGGTAAATACGTGTTAACCCTAGGCACTAATCTTGCATATCTAAATCTACTTAATCATGTCTTTCAATATTAAGGCTCTATTTTTACTCTTATTTTTGCACTCTGGGTCATTTTTAATGATCCAAATACTAATCAGTTAAACATGTTTTAACTTTTACTTTGCAGCTGCTGTTATTTAGCATTTATTGTTTACACATGTTATTTAATATTTGTTTATTACTATTAAAATCACTCAGGATACATATTTTAAGTTTTTCTTCCTGTCTCCATTTATCCTGACAAACCAGATGGACTGTTCAATGTATTTCACTAGTCTGTCTGGGAAAAAGCCCATAGGAAGTGTTAGGGAATGGGCAGAACCTTTCAAAAGCATATCCGGCAGGTGACTGGTCGATCGTTTTGTCAATCACATTCATTCAAGGCCATTTTGATAATGAAGTAGGCAGGCATACTGCCACAGTGTACAGCACAAAACGTGAGCCACTCTGTAATACAAACTCTCGCCAAAAAACGTAATTATTTTTAATATCATTGGTACTGCATTATGACATTTTTTCATCACTTAAAAATGTATACCTGTGGTGTTATGGACAGTATGGTGTGACACAGCCCTATCCTGTGCCAAGGGAAAATTTAGCTCAGGTTCAACTAAGTAAAAAAAAAAAAAAGTACCATCCAATCCTCTATCCAAGCAGTTACACTAAATAGCAGGGCTTTAAATAGATGGTTAGTTTGTGACCTACCGCAGTAAGTGTATATGAGCTTGGAGTCGACAAAGCGGACTTTGAGGTTGTGCAGCACGGCCGGCTCGTGGAGGTAGCTGAGCGCTGTGAGGTCATTCTCACCCACCAAGATGTCGGGGTTTCGAAGGTAAGGCAGGTTCTTCGTCTTGGGGTCAAGCTTGTGCTCAATGCTCTGAAGAGGAAAAGTAATAAATAGGTATTCAGCTCATAGTTTATATATATATTATTTTTTGTGCAAAGCAGGGGTCAATGCAGCCTTTGCTATAACCCCACTAAATGTTTGCCTGCATCTGAATATCTTTAAATGACATGCATCTGAAGAAGAAAGTAAAAGCACTTACTGTCTTTCAAGGATGATATTTCAAAAATGTCAGAACTCTAATAATAGCAAACTAAGTTCAAGACTTACATGGAAACATGCGTGATGTTTCATGATTAGATCAAAAAGATGGACAGACCCACAAAATAAAAACATATGAAATGATGAACAACTGTAATGAGTTGATTTTTCCCAAAACAGCATTAATTGTCCTTACAGTGGAGTCAAACTTTACATAATGTTTACACTCACCAATGTTGGAGAGAGACTGTTTCCTTTTTCATCCTCAAAGTCAAAATGCAAGACAGTTTGCTCCACAAAAACTAAGTCCTGTGATAAATTCCATTATGAGATTTCTTGCAGCTGCACACCTGAAAGCTTCAGTTTGCTTGTTGCAGTTATCAAGATCTGTCTGTGGAAAGCTGACAGACAGTGGACAGCCCATCTTTTAAACCATCAATGACAGATATCCACTCCCACTGAAAATAATCAAACTGTATGTCTAACACTATTATGTTTTTAAAAATGGCATGAGACAGAATACTGATTCACCACAGCTCAGGGGCAGAACCAGCCCTTCTTCAAGGCTGTATTGTTTTCTAATAATCTGTTTTTTCAGTTTAATGTGAGCCTATCCAGGATCACAGCACACTTTTCAACTTTAAAATTTAGACTTTTTAAAACCCAAAGAAAGTTCATACTTTTGTATTTCCACACAGCTACATACCTTTCAAATGTCATGTGAGACTGAAATGGCATTGATTCCCATTGTCCCAAATATTAAAGGCTTTTATCACATATCATAGCTCTTAGTTCTTGTTTCCCAACCAATCACTTTTTTCACCTTGTTTATTTGTATTCAAGTATAAAGCTAACTTGACAATGTAGAAAACTAATCAGACATGTCTCAAGCTAAGTGCTACCAAATAATGTAAGACCTCTTCCTTAAGAAAATATGGCTTTTGAAGGCATTTTATGACCATGAAATAAAAAAAAAAAATCAAAGTCAAGACTTAAGAGGGCTTTTGTTTTAAGGATCAGAGGGTACCCTGCTACTTTGGAGTTACACAAAATCTATTGATAAAAACTATTTAAGACACAATGCTTAAGACAAGAAATACAGTGTTGTGCTTACGGTGTGATATTCCAAACAGGCAAAAAATTATGACCACTGACAGGTAAAGCAAACAACACTGACCATCACTTCATCATGGCCCCTGTTAGTGGTCGGGATATATTAAGCAACCAGTGAACATTTTGTCCTTAAAGTTGACGTGTTAGAAGCACGGAACAATGGGCAAACGTAAGCAAGTCTAAGTGATGGCTAGACGACTGCATCAGAGCATCTTCAACCTGCAGCTCTGCAGCAGTGGTCAGTATCTATCTAAAATGGTCCAAGGAAGGAACAGTGGGGAACTGGTGGCGGCATAATGGGTGGCCAATGCTCATTGATACATGTGGGTAGCGAAGGTTGGCACATGTGGACTAATCCAATGGATGAGCTACTGTTGCTCAAATTACTGAAGGAGTTAATGCTGAAAGGAATCAGGATACACAGCATACTGCAGTTTGTTGGGTATGGGCCTGCATGTGGACCAACACAACACTGGATTGGTGGTCATGTTATGCCTAAATGGTGTACATGCCAATCTTGTTCTGGTTTTATTCCTGCAGTTAATATTGATGTTACAACTGTTATGGTTATTGCATCAATTTTTTTTTTTTCTGTGTTGCATTCTTGTAAACCACTTTGTAACAAATGTACGTGAAAAGTGCAATGAAAAACTCAACTTACTTACTTTTAAACTGATGTTGAAAGAAATAAAAAGAGACCTTTTGCAGCTCCAAAAACGCCGGGCACTGCATCCTCCAAATGTGTGCCTTTAACCCTTTTAATCTTTTTTAAGTATGTCCTTACTTCATTCATTTTTAGGATGACTGCTCAGAGTTTAGTTATCTTACTTCAGCATTTTTAATTACCGTTAACTATTCTTTGTTTTATGAAGTTATTTCAGTAGAGTTTAATAAATTGTATTTTTTGTGCTTGATTACTTTTAGTATATTTTACTGAATTATTTGTTGTTAATTGTAATGATTTAAGTTCACTTTATTTTTTCTTGTAACATAAATCACCTGTTAAGATGTCTCCATTTCCTCAGTTTTTCATTATAGTCTTATTTTACAATCTTGAACCATAAAAATGTATCTTGATCTTTTGTGTGTCTTCAATATAAACCACAGATAGCATTTCCTAAACATCAGTGGCTTGCTTTTACAGAGACCCTTATTTTATTACACTGTTTAACCCTGAGTATGGATTTTGGGTTGTAGGTTGTGGCCTGATACATTTAAATATTCTTTTTATGTATCTATTTATTAGCACGTGATACATCATTTAGTATGGTATTGCAGAAGATCAGTCTGATTGATTGTTTTATTGAATTGTAAGTTGTAATACATTGTAAATCAAGGATAAACAAATGACTCAGCCATGGTCTTATATCAATACCATGAAAAATGTAACCTGCAGGTTGTTGTTCTGAACGCAGACAGACGCAGACATCTGAATAAACCATGATGATGATTTGGTCTGCATCTAAATACGATCACATAAATAATTAAATCACATTGTAGAGCAATAAGGCAAATCATCTTTCCTGCTACACATTTTCATTAGCCAGAAGTACTTGTTAATGATAGCTGGAGGTCAGAGCTGTGTGCAATCAAAGCAAAGGAATCACATTAACCGCTTTACATTCAAAACGCACCCCGGGGCAGATCTGTTTGAGGTCTCATTTGTGGGGAGTACTAATGGTAAAAACCAACTGCTGCTAATGATGCCGAGACCTTTGAAGCGATTTAGGGGCAGAAAGAGAGAGAGAGAGAAAATGTAAAGGAGAGGAGACTGGTTCCTCTCCTCTTTATTCTGTCGTATTTATCCTCACCGTTCCATCCTCCAGCACGAGCTGCAGGGAGGCATCACCACTTTTGTAGTCCTTGCTTAGCTCTGCAGACTTCCAGACATCCTCTGTGTCTGGGATCCACACCCGAGCACACTAGGAAACAAGGGAAGAAGAGGAGAAAAGAAAAGTTAGATAAAGACATGTCACAGCTCCTCAGGAACAGCAAGAACTTGTGATACTGACATTGCGCATTGCCATCTCAAATCTTTTTCAAAGTTCAACAGATTCTCAAGAGAATCAAGCTTTTGTATTGTTAAGTGTTTCAAAGTAAAACAGGATAAGCCGGCAGAATTTTGTGACAAATAGCAAAGTATAAGCTTGTAGCTACATTTTAGCAAGCTATTAAGTCTTGGCGTCTAGAGCAAAAAGGAGGAAATGTAATGATGAATGACTGTCATGATACTTTATAATTGGATGTAATTGGTTAGTTCAAGCTTATGCACAGACAGAAGATATTTTGTTTATGGGAAGAACACATGACTGGTTTCTGATCGAAGCATACAAACATGTTCATTCTTTTTTCCCAATTCTTCTTCATTTCATCAACAAGTATGCTAACAGCTCTGAGACCAACATGAAAACTTGAGCTTATAGAGCGCTGAGTAACTCTTGATCTATACAAAAATAAGGTACGTATTAGGGCTGCTCAATTATGACAAAAATCTATACATTTGACTGATATTGTGATGAAAACCTCTTTTTGGTTTTACAAAATCAGCATGCAATGTTTCCCAAAGAATGACCGTCGGTGAGGTGAGTTTGCAGAAGGATCCTATTTATTTTGGGTTGAGTGTTTAAGGTTATGTTACATTAGCTTTTCATATCTTCATCAGGCTTTATTCCCTTCCATTCTCTTCTCTACAAACCCACAAACTTATTTTCTATTCTGCACTTAAAAAGTCAATTGACTATTAGTCTAACTTTGTGTCATTTTTGCCTGAAATAAAAAAAAGAGTAACTAAATTTCTATGCTAGTCCCTGAAGTACTCTCTGTACAACTGAGAACTCTCAAAAGGCTTAGAGAACAAATGATATATTTTAGAGTAGGGGTCACCAGCATTTCTGAGGCTGATAGCTACCTATAAGAATCAGTATTACGCAGGGCTACTTGTTTGATTTAATGTTTGTGAATAATATACACTTGTACAGTTTACCTTAAAAGAATTAATGTTGTTAATTTCAGAGGCTATATTGTTTATTTATTTTTTTTAACTTTCAATGATCCCTTAAAACAATGATTACTAATGATTAATGACTTGTGAGAACATTATACGTGCATGCTTTGAAATACTTTATTTTTGTTAGACTGAAATAATATTTCAATAATAATAGAGTTTCATTTTTTTGCACAATAGGCACTGCAAAGGTCTTGGTTGGCACCCGTGTTGTGGTGAAGTGTGGTATCAGCACATCAAAGTAAACTTTGATCCCACGCAGGTCAAATATTAAGAGAAAATTGACAGTTTTAAAACATAATGCACATTACATTTATTGTTTTTTGTACTGATATAGTATGATATATTTGCAAAACAGACATTAAAATAAAAAACAGCTATTTATTTCAAGTTCTGTGGGGATATTTTAAGAATAGGCCAGTTTCAGAACAACTCTTAGGCTCCCTGTGGTCTACAAGGTGCTTTCAGGCACCATATAGGCTACCCCTGTTTAATGTTTATTTATTGCAGTTTATTTGTGTAGGGACAGTAAGAAACAAGATAACATTGCTGCACACTACCGCATTTGTAGCCCGAGTTAATTTGCAATGCCAATACTTTTATAGTTAGTGTTAATTCAATAATTAGAAGCCAAGTCTGATGGTAAGTAGAAATAGGCTATTTACAGTACAAACAGCTCACAAGTACTTGCTCAGTGACCACACAATAATCTATTTAAACATAGAAGATAAAGCTGAATTGAAATTTCATTCTTTTGCTTTTTCCCCAAAGGTTTTTTTTATTTACTATCTTTCTTAACACAGGTCAAACATTTTGAGGTAGTTTTTCATGTTTATATTGTACAGCTTGCTGTTTTAAAAAATGACTGTGTGACATTTAGCATGGTCCATGTGGATTTGACTTAGAACTGCCATTTCTTCTATTTCTTTGCTGCCATTTTTTTTTTTACCATTCTCCTTTTAAAAGATATCAGATACCATTTTTTTTCCTCCCACCCTAAACCATTTCAAAAGAAGGATGAAAGAAAAGTCTATTTCCTTTTTCCCTGATCAATAAAACACATATGACCTCAGAGAAAACACTGGCCTCTATGTTTCAGTGAGCACATGTCTGTAAATCTGTGAGAGCTGTTGAACAATCAGACGCTCATAATGACTGAAGAATGTTGCTCTGGGTTTTGCATGGTCATAACTTCAAATTCACACACAGAGAAGCACACACACACCATTCAGTATGAAACTGTCTCAGGCCTTACAGACTTGTGACTGCAGGCGATCAGCTGATCAAGGACATGTGGGAAAACAGTGATGAACACTGGCAGTCACATGGCTGAGGAATCCAGCTCACAAACGCACACATCGAACCCATACTTCAGATGGTGCAGGAGTTTGCCCAATGACTGCACATTCAGTGATTGGAGAATTCAAAGAGCCACAGTTTGACCTTAAAACCCAGACAGAGGAAGCCTGCGGTGCACAAATGTGCCCGTCTACTGCACTGTATTCTTAGTGAAGATGTGATACAATTATGTTGCATAAGAGGTAAAGATGTGTGCAGATGAAGTTAAAGAGGGCAGACCCAGGTGGTATTACTGTGTTTCTGCACTTCATATGACATTTATGAGCTTGTTTTCAACAACGTGATTTTAAACAACAAAAGCAAACTAATTCAGATACTGAGAGTGAATTGAGCAATATCACGAGGAGGTGCTGCCGACTAAAATTTAGCATGGCTGTAATTTAAGTTAAGGTTAATGGCTGAAGATATTCACAGCTGATGATTTTTAGTTTAACAGCATGACCCTAAGTGTGACATCAAAGTAAAGCTACTTTTCTACAAGAGCAGATCATAAGCAATAATTAATATTACTGTAGCGTTGTCTTTGATTAAGTCAGTTATTTGGAGCTGCCGTTATACCATGTTTCACAACTTCACTGTTTTAAACATTAAAAAAAATCTGCTTCTTTACCTCTAGTACAATAATATGTTTGTTTCAATCTATCAAGCATAAAAAAATATATATATATTGACTATTGCTTGGGCAGCACATACGGGCAACATATATGATTTAGAGATGTGGTCCCAAACCTTTTTATACTGGAGCCACTCCAGGTTGTATCTAAGAAGTCTACCCTCTGCCCCGGACCGCCTCAAAATGTGTCAAATAGCTGCCAAAAATCACATTCAGTTTTAATAGTTTTCATTGATAAAAACAGACCTATTCATTGGCAGCTACTCTATGGATACGTGTTCTACCATCAAGTAGAAGATTTAGGGCTTGAGCCCAGCTCCAGCTCCAGCTGTCACATGTCATTGTGTCCTTGAGCAAGACACCTTATCCTCAAGTTGCTTCTACTGCTGCACCGATGGCGTGGATATGGATATGTAAGAGTGTGGATGTGTTAGCTCTGTGGTTTTCAAAGTTAAGGCAGGTCTCCCAAGCTTAGGTATTTAGACAGGGTTGTTAAATAGTGTGATGTTTTATTCTTAATAATTGTTCAAAATTATTAGTTGGTTATTAGTTCATGTTTTCATTTTTGAAATACTATTTTTCAATCAATCAATCTTTATTTGTATAGTGCTAGTTAATAACAAGTGTTATTTAAAGGCACTTTACAACAGAGCAGGCTGAAGACAAACTCTTCATTTTATAGATACACATATATGCATATACACAAATACATATAGTAAATATATTTGTATATACACATACATACATCCAGAGATGTATCCATCCAGGCAGAGACAAAGGGACTAAAATCACATTTGTCTCTGCTGAATATAGACTCAATAAATCAATCTTTATTTATATAGCAGCAGATTTGTTGAATAAAAATTTTAGAAAGGTAAGCCCCTTTGAGATTTTCAAGAGGGACCTCATGTCTATATGGTTGTAAAGATCAATCAATCAATCAATCAATCAAACTTTATTTATATAGCACAATGTAGCACAAGGTGCTTTACATACAGACAGATAAATTAAAATAAGATAAAAGTATGAAAAAAAACACTTGCAAATATAGGTAAAAGGCTCTATTACACTTTCTATCATATTCTTTAAAGTTAACATGTCCATATCATCACAGTAAGTTGATTTTTTGCTTGCACAATTTTTTCCAATGTTCAGTATTTCATCCTTTTCAACTTTACCAAGAAAAATATTATTTACATTATCCATTATGTTTCCACTCGCATTATTGTTGCTCAGGTATGGAATATTCATAGCCAGACATCTGTTCAGAGACAGTTACTATAGATGTATAATCAATACACCACGGATAGAGAGAGCGATCTAATGTTAAAATTAATGCCTATAATGAATCTAATCTGTAGAGAAATGACGTTGATTAATAGCAGCATCTGGCTGAACTGCCATTAAAATGGGTTTAACTGGTCTAAAGGTAGGAATTTATTTTTGTGGGGTTGTGTGGGGGAGTAGGTGCAGCAGGCACCCTCCAGGGGAGGCTCACTCTCCCACACTTTGAAAACCTGTGTTAGCTTATACTGATGGGTAAGTACACCTGAACCTTCAGTGAGAGTGAATGTGTGTGAATGGGAAGGTGTGACCTGTGGTGTACAGGCACTTGGAGTTGTTGTTAATGCTAGAAAAGAAAAGGGTTGTACAAGCTCAAGTCCATTTACCATTTACCTACACACAAACTAACTCTTGGTCGAATGACTTTTGAAGAAATAATGTAGTAAATATAGTACTTGTTGCATTCCTACACCTGTTCATGTGCTCATCCTACAAATGTTCATACATTTTTGGATGAGCTGGATGTGATGATGCATATTGACTAACTCTTCAGCCTAACTTTGCAACGACATTTCCCTTTTTTTTCCTGCCAGGGAGCTCTTTTTTTTTTTTTTTTTTTAGCTTATTTGGTATTACTGTGAAGGTACAATCATACAAAGCTTAAGTTGTCACAATCAGGGAAATGAACCAATGAGGCTAGAATGAAACCAAGGCTATGAGTTATTCTGCTGATCAGTCCAATTCTTCGTCAGCTCCCAATCAACTCCTGTCGAGTTCTTGTATGGAAAAAGGCTTCAATGGGTTTTCTTTGGACAACAGCCAACACATGACGCTGCTGTTATTTACTGCATCTCTCGTCGACACATGCTTTAGCTTGCTGCTGGTATTTCTGTCCTTATATGCCAATGCATTTTGATCTGCTAGTGTCATCTCGTGTGAATTTAAGCCACACTTCAGACCACTTCTGTCTCATGGCAACCATAATAGCCAACTCTCTCTGCTGTTGTTCATGCCGACTGCCTCTCACAGGAGCGTGACATAATTGTTTTGCAAGGCATGCTGATGTAAGTAGGAGGCATTGATAAGTGAATCACTGAGGGCGAGGTAAGGGAATTTGATATTGTCCAGTTTTCAGCTGAAACTAGTTTTTGATTCCAACTCCTGGCCAAGGTTCACTTTTTCATAAAATATGCATTTTAAACAGCACAACTTCTGATAACCAAATGGTATATGACTACAAAAACCAAAGCTTCAATGAATGACAGCTACTTTAAAAGACAAAGACTTTAGAGATACTCTTAAATAATGTCTAAACTGCTCAAAAGCATTGGCAACTTATTTTTGCAATACAGACATTGTGGGAGACTTTTCTGTCAATATCTGTTTTTTAATGCAATACATTTTTGTAATATTAGTTATCTTAGAATTAAAAAGTGTATAGGTTATGGCCTTTTCTTGGTAAGTATCATATCAAAAGTAACAATTCTAGTAACACTAAACAAAACATTTAAATAAAGGCAAAAAACAGTCATAAAAAGATCTGATATTGTTTATTACTTTTCAATTCTGCATGTTCTTAAGACACGCCTTGCCTCATTTGAAAACCTCTACCCTCTCCAATTCAGGATCACATTTCAGGCTGGGAAATTGTCAAGTGAGCCTGTTCTGACAGAAATGTTATGAAAGGTACAAAAAGGTGTTGGTCTCAACCAGCTGGTTATTAAATCAGTAGATGACTAAGCAAAGTTTTAAAGCATTATTGATAAGGGGCTGATACTAAACACACCTCTCCCCCTCTCTCTCCCACACAGACACACAAATCTCTGCAGTAGGATTTAGAAAGTAAAACCTTTAATGTGTTGTAATCTCATTACAAATAAGGATTTTCACTTGACTGAGCCTCATTAAATTCAGATTCTGAGCACAAACAGTGGACTGCTTATAAAGTCACTTTCTTGATGAGGACTCAGGCAACAGGAGCACATGATGATGACAAATTTTCTGGAAGTTCATCAATTTCATGGCTTGGTTATATAAACTGTGAATGACAATTCTATTGGGCATTTACAGCGATCTTATTGCAGATAATCACAACAGAGACTAAATGGCTTTATTTGACTTCCTGCTTCACTTCACCTTAAAAATTATGTCATACCCACACACACTTGCCCTCTCCTGAATGCTGGGGTCAGACCTCCCAATTTATGCACCATCATAGCCCCACCCAACAGCTGTAGGGTTCCAGGACTCTTTGATAAAAAGAGTCATTTCATCCTGTGTACTGTGACATTGAAAACAGTATTCATTTGAAGTGCTTCATAACTCCCTGATAGAATAGTCCAACAAGTTAGACAGCAAAAGAAAAAAATTGCTGCTTCAAAAAAAAAAAAAAAAAAAAAAAAAGGCAAAAAACCCCAGCCTTTATGATTTGTTGTACATAGACTATGACCACACACATGAAAAAAACAGAAATGTTGAGGAGAACAGCAACTCAATGGGTAATTGATGTTGACCTTAAGCATCAAGCTGACAAATGACTGATCATAAGGTAAAACAAATATAAAACAGTATAGTACTGTACATACAGTACATTCATTTACAGTGTTTTTCTACCATCATCAAACACCTGCACCTTGATCATGATGTGAAGTCAAATATAACCGTACATCCCATCATATCTCTGAGGTTTTATTGCTCTGTGATCTATAACATACTCAGCTGTTTTGCAATACACAACAGACATCAATATTATGATTTAATAGCTCTGATATCATTTAGAACTATATGCTTGGTTATGAATCCAGTAAAAAAATAAACAAGGCTAATACCTGTTTGATATGCCAAAAAAAATTTAAGTTCTAAACAGACACTCAGTACTGGGTAATGACTTGTTTCTAATTTAAACTGTAGATGACTGTCTAATTCATACAAACACTGGCAACATTTTTGTGCTTTTAAAGACAGAATTTTGCCGACTTATAGGGAAACAGTCCTAAACAATGTAATTAACGAATAAATGAGTATAAAGATGATGAATCATTTCCTTTAAGCGCCTTTTTCACCAAGCTCCTTGGTCTTTTATCTTCCTCCTTTTCATTTCCAGCCTGCAGGAAAACCAATCCACGTGACTGAAGTGGTTAGCTAGCTACTATGTGGTAAAAGGTTTTCCACTAAGTGTCTGCTAGAAAGAGAGATATAATCATTCAATGTCAGACAACAAAATCTGTAAAAAAAAAAAAAAAAAAAAAATGATGATGAAAAGTTAGGTGTCAGACAAACTTGGAAAATAATGAGGACCTACGATGGGAGTGATAAACCCTGTTGAAGTTGATGATGCATGATGTTTGTATTATCTCTGACAGCATGCAAGGAGTTCTACAGTCTTAAAGTTAAGATGCTTAGGTGTCTCCCTTGCACACAGATGGAGATAACATTTGGATTTAAAAACAAGGTAATAGTTCAAAAATATACATGGGGCAGTAAAAATACCTGGGCAGCCCAACCAAGCATTAACTATAAATATGAAACCCTTATTACTGTACATCATGCAAATAATATGACCATACAACTGAGATAACTCAAATTATAATTTATCATGCCACATAAATGACTTTACAGTGAAGAGGTAGTGGCATGCTAAAGTTAACACATGAAGTTGTTAATAATCTGTCAAATGTGTGTTGCTGTGTCTACATAAATGTAATCATGTCTCTGGCACACTACTGTTTCTTTCAATTATCACCTTGTTCATACAACGAACATGAATGTATGAATGTGATAATTAAGGGTGACACTTTTGGGTAGAATTGCTTTCAGTATAAATACAGAATCAACCAGATAACATTGATAATGTGTGTTCACCTTTAGACATCAACATAAACACCGAACTACAACCTGATCAAAACTAATAAAGAAGAGACTCTGGATATCCCTCTGGCTTTACAGATGCTACAATCATGATGAATTGTGAGCAATGTCTGTGTAAAGCAATCATTTTTCCCTTAAAAGAAAAAGAGAACTAAGAGCATCTCTATCAATAATGCTCTAATAGGAAGTTAAATAGTAAAAACGCCCTCTGTCAAAAAGTTCTATGAATGAGTTCTTGCAAAATCTCTGAGATAAAACAGATAGGTTGCTAATGACACTTCCATCTTAAGAAGTTTTCATACAAATCTCACCCATTATTGGTCTTTTTACAAAGACTGAGACTGAAAGCATGGACAAAAGCAAAGTTTACTGACCAAAAAAAGAAAAACACTTGAATAATGCTTCGGGCGCTTATCCACTACAAACCTCTGCTGCTGAGTAGGACTGCACAGAATAGGAAAAACTGACGTTCCTGATTAAATACACTGCAACTTGGGGGAAAAATATAAATACATAAAGTCACAAATGTACAGTGTGCATGTATGTAAAAAATTAAAGTAAATAAACATTAAAGTGCTGCTGTGCCTATCTGTTGCAGTTTTTTTTCAGGGACTGTATGTAGGACTGTGGTCTAGAAGTCAAATTAATACAGAAAAAATACTTTACCGCTAAAATTGCACCAGGTCTATCTGACTGCATCAGAACTGGGTAAAAGCACAAGTTTTATCACCATGAATCCATTCATGGATGGAAATGTACAGGGCAGTCTTAATGCAGGTCTCTGCTCTCAGGTACTTTCTTTGAAGGCTCCACTGTGAGGCCACCTCTAATGTCAGGGCAGGAAGTGATGAAATAAATTACAAAATAAAATCAGGAAGATACATCCAGTTTCGACTACAGACTTCAAAAATTAGTTGTGCCCTAGAGAAGATGTCTGAAAGACAGTTAATGGATAGTCAATTTCAAAAGGTTTTCAGGTTTAAAAGTGAAAATGTTTTTCAATGTTTATGATCTGTAAAAATCTTATTCTTTGCTCAACCAGATAACTTGATACACTATGCTGTTATTCAAATAAAATACATGTAGTGTAACTGAATGCAACTGTTAATTGTAATTATCATAAGTTCACAAAGCCCCATTTTTATGTTTACTGTCTAAAATATAATGTGTTGATGTATCACATCTTTCTGCAGATGTGACTGTCCATGGTTAATTTTTTCCCCACATAGTTTCATTTAAGTGCAACTACATCCTATTTTGCCACTCTTCCAATACTTAGGAGGAAAAAAGACAAACCTATTCTATAAAAAAGTTTTTTTTTTTACATCAATAACGCAAACAAATGTGACCTAAATTGACAGAGGAGGTTTGTAGCCAGAGCTCTCTCAAAATGTGCTCATATCAAGTGAATAATATTTGCTACTTAAAAAACTATTATTCTTCATCGTTGTGATTTTCTTTCAGGCTTTGAAATTTTAATTGTCAGAAAATGCTTGAATCACAATAATAATAACTTTGCAATTTAATGCCAAGCTAAATAATGTACAGAATAGCTGATATTTAGTTCAGATTTTGGTGAACACAGAAGGTCCTTAAAATGTCAAAAAAGCCAGGCTAAAATGTACGATGCCATTAGACTTTGCATATTCCACTGAAATATCATGAAGCACTTTTTAATAAAGAGCTGGAAAAATAGAATATAATGTTGGTCAGTCACTGTGCAGAGGATTTTGACATCTTAATGCAACATTAAGGGAGTCGTCAAGCATTAAAGTATCATCTGTGCCATCACTGCTTTCTGTCATGCTTCCAATTTCACCATTTTGCTGTCACCTTTTTGGTCCCAGTAGGACACTGTCCCTGCATCCCTCCTAGCAACCGGGATAGGGAGGAGAAAGAGAGAGAAAGAGAGTGAGAGAGAGAAGATAAGAGACATAGAGGGTGGATGGAGGTTAAAAATAGCTACAGTGAATTTTGAGCAGCATCACACTTCTCACAGACATCACTGCAGTTCTGAGCACACTCCTCATGATCATCCTCACACTAAACACACACACACGGTTCACACATCAGAGGGTGATGAGCATGATTGTTCTGAATTAGTTAACACCGCCAGTCTGCATGTTCACTTATCTCCTTTGAGACCAAATACAAAAGAGAAATATGGATATGTGTGCATGTACGCCTGAAAGGACACACAGTCGACGATAAAATGCAGCCGCTGAGGAGATGAATCATATTTATAGACAGAAAAAGACCCCTGGGTTCAAAAACAAAGGAGAGATGAAGGATAAAACTCTAGCGCACACGCACAGACGGACAGTTAAAAGGACAATAACATCAACGACGAAACGTAATCTGAAGAGGAGACAAGGGAAATGTGATGAGTCAGAGAGATGCCTCTCCGTCTGCCTTACAGAGCAGTGCATGATGGTCCGGCTGGTTTGATATGGGCGGCAGACACAGAGGAGAGGGGGGGCGATGAAGGCTGAAAAAAGACGTCAGAGGATCTGTGACATCAGAGGTCACATGATTCCAGAAGGCCTGCATTGAGCTCGCCCTGCACACACTTAAGAAACACAGTATGTGTTTCAAAACAAGACTGTGACTGCACTCTTTGACTGAGATTTAACCATGCATGATTGGATTACATGAAGAGACTTGTTGTTTGACTGAGCGTGAAGAAGGGCTGATAGTTATATAAAACTTTGAAGTCCATTTGAAATAAGATACAGGATAAGACAATGTTGTTTTATCAATAGTTATACGCCTGTTAACCACAAATAACCTTTTTCTGGTCTAAATGGTAAATACACATTTTACAAGGTTTGTACTCCTCTTATAGAGTTAAATTCAAGAACTTAAACAGAACATTTTCAACCTTAGTTGGTACCCTATAGCTATTGTAAAACTGTAGCTATTAGGTATGGAAATTAATATGATTATACTGATACCAACGCAATTATTGATATCCCTCATCAATTGCTGTGGATTTTATAAACGAAGAGTATGTTCTCAACGTCCAAAAAATCAACTAGAAAAGCACTCAGAGGGCGCAGACCTCCACCAAGCAGCTTCAGTCCACTTTGGCGAAAATGTTCCTATCTGTCAATTTTAAAGAATCCTTTAAACAATTCCTGTATCTGGATGGTGATTCGGATCAGTCCCAAAATCTCATCATTTCTTCCTTATCCCATTCCACACATTTCCTGAAAATTTCATCCAAATCCGTCCATAACTTTTCAATTTATCTTGAACACAGACAAACAGACAAACCAACCAACGCCGGCAAAAACATAACCTCCTTGGCAGAGGTAACTACACAGCACTCTTTAGATCTAAAGCCATCAGTACATACTGGGTGTTTACATCCTTGCTTGGCACTCAATGCTGCATTGTTGGTAAATTTTTTTTTTAAAAATTGGAGAGTTTAGCCTGCTTCTGTTTCATGCCCGGCATTATATCTTGCACAACTCCACTGCAGTCTTTTGAGCTGACTGCCTTTTGCCAGAGCACAGCATCCTTTTCAAGACACACAGAACAAAGTGGAATGCATTGATAAGAAAAAACAAATGATGTTCAATTCCTAAAACTAGATGGTACCAGATCTCAACTGCAATCTGATCTTTATACCCATCCCCTGTGGTCATACAAATGTATAAAACTGATTTTTTTTCCCTTCTGATCATATAAAAACCAGATGTTATGCAATAAAGGACTAAAACTGTGACCTGTAATAGAAATTAAACATAACTGAGATAACATCTGCCATGTGCAACCAGCCAAAAAACATAATTTCATGAGAAAGTGAATATGAAGACCTGTAAAACTGATGCCTGATACCTCGAGTTGCTGTTGTCTCTGCCTGATAATTTTTTGGAAACTGTGTTTTTCCCTGACATACTTGGCAATGACTATTCAAGCAATTTAAGCACTTTCTCACTCAACTCAAATCCTATCATGTAAAACTGGGCAGGGGGCCTCCAAGGGAAAAAGATTGTGAACCACTGACCTAAATGATCACTTTCACTTACATAATATTAAGTTGCCTACTTTTGTTGCAGATAAGGCAGTTCTCATTTCTTGTGGCAAATGTATGACTGAAGACTAATAATCTTCTGCACTTGGTATTATCACTGTTCATTAAAATAACATATTACATTTTACCTGATAGAACACGGACGATTTTGACAGCATCAACTTACAAAATGTCACATATGCTTTTGCACAATGTTGATGCTTCCTGCAATTTTGGATTTTACAGAAAGACCAAAATTGGATGTCTAGGACTTCCACCTCTCTTGCTATAGTACTAAATAAGGATGAATGCTATTTGATTTTAAGTGAAATCATATTAACGTCTAAAAGTCTAAAACTCTGGTATCAAGACAATCACTGGCTATAACTTTACAAAACAATTTCTATGAGATAAATAGATGATTCTTTAAATAAGCATATGACTCCCTTTAATTTGAAGCAAGACCAGAAAAAAGGAAGAACAAATCACAAAAACTCCAGTAAATAAGATTTGCAATGTAAACACCGTTCAGACAAATGCTATTTTAACTGTCTGTTCAGACAAATGCTATTTTAACTGTCTGCTCGCATCTGGTCAGTATACTGTGGGAGCAGTAATTTAAAATGCACTAGTAATATATCAAGTGTGACCCCTCCTCTTTCTACCCCAGGACAAAAATCTGATCTCAAGAGACAGTAGTTAATACGGTGTAGATTAAAAGAGTAGAGGGGGGCTTCAGCAGAGTAAAACTAGACCATATGGTTGAGAGAGTCAGCAGAGGCAAATTAAAGAAGAATGGTTACAAACATCCCTGACACATGTCAAGCTCCCAAAACATTACCTCCTACATCCCCCACCATGTAAATCGTCTTTTCTAAAAGCTTTAATTTTGCTAAGTGTTTCATAAAATCAAATTATGTTTTAAGAGTCAAATTCTTAGAACTGTGGATAACAAAAAAATTTAATTGAAGTGCTTTTCTCTTATTTTTTTCATGTGTGTATGCACATGTATTTAATCTTAACATTCTCCTGAAACTTCCTTTCCATTTTCCCCTCCATCCCACCACTAACTGACATGCAAATGTAGTATATCTATTTTCTTTAATTGTTTTTTACTTCTTTCTTGATTATCTCCCTTGCTTTGAGAGATAACTGCAAAAACAAGTCAGGTAATCTTCTGACTAGGTTACCCTGATACTTTTCAGAAAATGTGTACAAAGGCTTTTCAAGTGTGTTACGGACAAAAATTCAATGTTTGTTTTTACTTGATATATCTTTCTAAAAAATTATATTCTTCAGTCTGACATTAGAGATAATATTTGCCCTGTAATACATTTTCAAATATATACTTTGATGACAATGTTAAGAAGTTATCTCCATAATTATGCTTGTGATTTCAGCCAAGATTGATTTTTTCCAGTTAACAGTGTTGACAGCTGGCTGAAAAGCTGACACTACTTTTTTTTAAGGGTCAAAGCAGAAAAAAAAACCACGTGAGAAACACAGGAAATACCTCCCTGCACTGTCTCTCTCCTGAACTGTTTCTTATAAAATCCTTTCATTAACATTTCAAGCTGCTGGGTGTCCTAATAATGAATTCAATGCGAGTGTGAACATATCATAAAGCTTGACAACTTCAACAAAACACAATGTTAGATCTTTTTAAGAGTTTATAGGATCTTAAATACATTTATTTCTTTTAATATCTTATTAAATAGAACATTATTGCGCCTCAATCTTTTAATTAGATTTTTTTTAAACATTACATTTATTTAATACCACAGATTACATCTTACCAGTATGACAGGAGGCTGTAAAGACAGAGATAAAATTCTCTATAAGACATCAGAAATGTCAGGCTAACTCACAGCTCAGCTGATAGTTTTACATGCCCCCTGAATGATGGCTGTATCCTTTAAGGAGGGAGCCTGAGTCCTACTCAAGCCCCTGAACTTAAACCACGTGCCATTCTCTGATGTTTTGAAGTTATTGTGTTGGTTAACAGTGTTAGCTAATCAAATTTACGCTCTTTCATACCACGGACTGACGCAGCATTGCCACTGGACTGAAGGAGCATGGTTTTGGATAAACAACCCTTCCAACTGACCTACTGTCTTCCCATCTTGCAACATTTGGAAAAGTGGTTGCCATTTCTAACCACTTAAATTTTTGGCATGGGATTTTTTGGGCTGTGGTATCAAACAGGTACCAATACAAACCCTATTCACTGTTGGTTTATGCAAAAGAGCAACAATGAAGCTCCACCGTCATTACGTTATGATATTCCCATTAATTCCACAAAGACGTGATACTGGTGTCTATTCTATATAGCACAACACAGCTCCAGGGGAGCATGAGTGAGCATGACATTGCACGTGTTTCAACTACACATACAGGCAGATACATATACTCACAACCCTACCTCACCCACTGGCTCTATATGCTCCCTTCTCACCAATAATATGCAATTAAAACTACTGAGAAACTGCAAATCATGGCAAAATGCTGTAGGTAAGTGAGTAATACAGCTCAAGACGGCTACATATAAAAGGCTTTTGATTCTTTCCCATTCTAATAGTCCTTCTTAATTAAAAAAAACAATAGTACTTTAATAATTACCCGTTTAGACCATACCTTTAAAACAGATTATCTTGTGGTCAATAAGATGGATCAATAGACAGATTAAGTTACTGGATATGTTAGGTTTAGCTTTATTTTGATGCAAAATAAACTCTATCAATGTGTATATAAAACTGCCTTACCCTTAGAATAATATCCATATGTTTTAACACTTGGTAAATTGACCATCATGAAAGTAAATGCAGCAAAAGTGCTCTAAAATGATTGCAAAACTGACACTAAACCACCAGCGTCCTAAAAAAAACTTGATTTGTTGCAAGTAAACAAAGAGAAAATATCTACCCATGGTGTATTTCCCAGATAAAAGTAAATTCCTCCAGCCATGAGGTTTTCCAATAAACAACTGCACCCTTTTGGGCAGTTTTTTTGGGCAACCTTTTTTGTTATTATGTCTGCATTTCACACACTGTCCATTAGCTGGTCTGTTTCAAAGCAGGAAATGCTGCAGGTATGAAGCTGGTCTGATGCTAATCCAGAGACAAAGGATCAGGACCTGATTAGGCTAACTCAGGGTTTAACACCAGCTAATCTGATCCCAGTCAACTACACCAAGATTTTATTACTTTCACATATGGCCATGAGGGAGGCTTACACTCTTTGTTCAACTTCTGAAGCACAAATGAGAACATGGGGGAATATTAAGAGATGTTAGAAAGGAAGAGACACAAATGATATGTTTGGACAGTTTAAAACTATTAAAGCTGGATCAGATTTTATGATGGTGAAAAAAATAATTGTTTGCTGAATTCGTTGCATAACTTAATTTCAAATTATTTTACAGATACATATACATCCTCTGTTCTGTGAAATCTCATTACAGACATCAGAGGAGGATTAAGGTACGGGGTCACGTTAGAAATCAGGGCATTGGGCCAGGGTGTGCGAGTACAGTGCACAGTATGTGCACTCAGTTAGCATATGTGTGTGTTGGGCAGGAGGGCTTTAACCAGTGGGCGGAGCCTCCATGAGAAGTGTTTACAAATCTGCACCAAGTCAACAGCAGATTAGGGACTTCACTTTGCTAATACTGAGCTCTGAGCTTTCACTTCGACCTGCTGCGACTCTGTGAAGACTTAAGGGGGCTTCACCAACTTACACGCGCACTACCTGGACTGTCTTGTATACTTAGCAGACCATGCAAAATGCTCCTTGAAACTTGCAAACACTTTTGAATTGTGTGTATGAAAACTAGCGAATTTTTCAATACAGACTGTTTTTGTCACTACTCTAGCACAGTGTCCTTGTGATGTCAATAGGAGCTGATGGGCTTGCAGTAGGGATGCACATTATTGGATTTCTGCCGATACCAGATATGTCGATATTTTGTAATTCATTATCACAGATACTGATATTTCTGGTCAAGAGCACAAGCTCTGTACTTAACAACAATGGAGTTGTTTCCTTTAGTGTTACAGTATTTTTTTGCAAGGAACAGATGGAAAACAAGAAAAACAGCATTTAACCCTTGCAAAAATGAAACCCTTGATTTTTAAATGTACCCATGCAGTGATGAGGAGGTGCATCAAAATTCAAAGTCAAAGATGTCCGACCATCCTGTCGGACAGAGCATTAACAGATTCGACCATAAATCTTTGTCTGTTTTTGTAATAACTTCCTAATGACTAATCAACACTAATTAAATTTGATCGGACACAGTGCTCAGTTTTGACATAATAATGGAGAAAAACTGTAAAAAATGGTGCTACCAGCCTGATCTCACAACAAACACATGGTTATTCAGTGCAATCAGGGTAAGCAAGAGAGAGAAAGTATGAAATTGCCCACATTGTTTAAGGGACAAGAACCAGAGCTCTTAATTGATCATCTGTTGCACTGGGTTTACAGCAACACAGACTGTAGTCTCTGTTGATAGGCTGATGCTCTCAAAAAGCTCCAAGGTGACACCAGCACCCACTGATGTCTGCTTTTCAGCAACTTTTTTTAAAGATGTTGGCTTTTGGGCGCCATGGGCCTGGCTGGCTTAAATCCAGTCTGTGCTGTTTCACACATCTTCCTGAACTCTCATCCCAATTACCCTCCATCTATCTCTCCATTCAACAAAAGCACTGAAAACCCCAAAATAATTATTTAAAATATGTTGGCTTTCAGTGAGGCTCAGGATCATAGATACTGTCAAAGGGATGGGACAGAATGGGACCTGACAGGAAGGGACAGGATAGGCACAGGCTCGGGTATGACAAGGTTGGATTACCTTCCCTATCCAGGCTCTATTGCGAATTTTATTTTAGGTTTACACTGGAGACTAAAAGCATGTATTCTCCTTAAAATAATGTGACCTTAAAGCAATGAGATAATATGATATGATTATCTAGTTTGACCAGTCAGATTTCACCACTACAAAAGCAAAACTCCGGTCAAAACGGTCTCATAAGGCCTGACAAAATAACTCTCCACAAAACAATGAGTCTTCTCTGCTCTGTTACGAACAAGTAAACAACTGTGAGGAACAACATCTTTAATCTTTTCCTCTATCTAGGAATGAGAGGGAATTAAAGGAAGGAAGAAGAACTAGATTAAAAGCTTAAAACTTTTAGCATCACGCTCTGGCAGAGAGGACTATCTGGAGGGTTGCAGTGGTATGTGAGAAGTGTTTTGCTCACATATTCTCAATGGAGGCCCAGACTGCTGCTGAAGCCTCGTCACATGATGCCACTCATGTGAGAATCTGCTGTTTTTCTGCTCAGCTGGGCACACGCAGCATGATGCTGAGATACAGAGACCCTGGTGCTGGTCAACAGTTTGGTTGGTAAAAAAAAAAAAAAAAGTACTACTGACCATGTCCCTTGACTGGACTCTGGTGCAATTTAGCACACCAGCATCCAGTGGTGGCCAAAGATGAGAGACTCTGCCTAACAAGCTGTGACACTGCCCAGCACTTAATCTCATTACTCCAGTCAGTGCTGACTTTCAGACAAGTGAAGTTTGCCTCTGCATGTTATGATAGAGCAGGAGAGCCAACACACAGCTGGGCTTTGTACCACACATCTGGCTTGTAATCCAGTTAACTAAGAAAATATCAAGACAATAAGGACTGTGAATAGACTGCCATGCTTAGCTACCAACTTCATAGAAATGTCACAATCATGCTGCTATTTACAACTAGCTTGATAATCACTGAAAGATAAGAAAGAAAGATTATAAAGCCTCTGCTTCCTATGTCTTGCATCTGCCAAAAAAGGACACAACTCAACCTACTTCCAGTGATTTAGTTACAACAATTGGAAACATAGATTTCGCTGTAATTCAAATACCCAAAAGCAGCTCAGGCAAAAATCTGATTTGTTGTTAATCAGCGGTTGTTACAGCACAAATTTTCCAAACTAGAAGTAGGGTGTGCCAGAACCAAGGCTTCACTTACACACTAAAAAATGAAAAATAACTACAACAACCAGAAGATCTCATATCAAGGATCAACAAAAAGCTTATGAAGACTTTGCCAGCAGACAAATGTGATCAATAAAGTCTGTCAAAATCAGTCTTAATAAAAGAATGGAAGGTTAGCCGAAAATTTAAAAGCCTGAAGAAAGCAAACACTTACTTGCACAAACATATACTCCAACTCCCGGTTCATCTTGTCTCTTTCCAAAGTCTTTAGCTCATGCTGTGAGTCTGATGATTTTATGGATGTTTCTGGATGCACACACTGATCTAGCACTGAGCTCCACAGCTTGCTGTGCTGAATGAAACCTTCTCATTGTGCCTGAAGACACAGGCGGTTGTTCACCGATGTTTTCCCAAAAGTCCCTTATCCTGTGACAGACCACTGGGCTTCCCTGCTGTCAATCAAGCACCCAGCCTCCCTTTACAGATCACATGAGCTGTTAAGAATGACTCGTGCAAAAAATAAACATCTGATCCTACAAAAGCACAGATTTGGATCCAAAAAAATTGTCTGACAGGACCACAGATGAACTGCGTGTCTACTTCTCAAATAATCAAACCTAATTTCACGTCCTTAGTCTAGTGTTTGTTTAAGTCAGCTTTGTGCAACAATACATCATTTGATCTGCTTTAGGATAGCGGCTGAAAATTGAAGCAGATGTTGTTAGAAAAAGCTGAGTTTTTTCCTTCTGCCCCGTTTGTCTGCATTTGACTGCAGTGACAAACATGCAAGAGCATATACAACATGTCTGCACAATTACTTTAACCAGGTTACCATATCTGAGTAATCTAAAGCACATGCTCTCAGCTGGAGCAGAGAGGAGAAAAATAACCCCCTGACATTAGACCAGGTAAAATCTGACACCTGATGCAGCCAGTTTCACACCATAAGGGTACTCAGCAGGACTGTGTTGCTATAATGTGGGTCTTTATTATTTACTTCTAATTGAAAAATTAAAAAAAACATTTAAGGATGATGGGTATGCTATTGTTTTCAATGCAGTTTGGTTAAATGCTGAATTTTCTGATGAACAAATTATTCTGATCTAATGACGTGTAAGTTCAATGTCCACTGGCTGCAAAGATGCTCAATCATTAGGATGGCTGGGTTTTATTTTCAGGACTCACTTAACATTCCAATGTTCATCAAAACAACGAAACTGAGTTGAAACATTTACTGTAATGCATTAAGAGTTACGCTTGTTTTAGCCACATATTTTTGTAATATATAGTGTACATCATTGCTTTCTTTCAAGTAAAGCATGTGCCATATCCCACCCATAAACAGCTCTTGCTTTAACTTAAGCGAGGAGCAGAGGGAGGTATGAGCTCTGGCTAGCCTAAATAGTTTAAGAGGTACAGGAGATGACAGAAAGGCAGTAATTAATAAATCAAAAAAATAAAACAACCTTGGTACTGTTTCCTGCAGGAAATATGCTTATCAAGGTGGTGGTGGGTTTAACCTGAAGGCTGATAAGGCTCTGCTCAAATAAAAGAAAGTTCTCCTTCAAAAAAGCTATTCTTCATGCACATGCTGGGACATAGGGGTCTAAATGCTCACAGAATTTGTTTCTCTTAGGCACACATTTACATGTACTTGAAATACAAAACAGGGCTTCCTTCCCAAAGCATGGCAATCAAGGGTGGACCAAAAACTAACCATAACAATATAATCATTGTCAATTCTAACCAAATCTTCTGATGAGCTATTTATTCAGTTTTAACTCTGCCATGTAAGGTGACCTTCAGCGCTGAGAAAGACCCATATCAATAAAATGTGTTATTATATTTATTCTGATTAACACATGTATTAAAAGGCTATTCTTTTTTTCAGTGCTACATAGGGTGGAAGAGATATCTTGTTGAAGTGGCCACCTTACAGAAGTCATATGCATATTCAAGTTTTAAGTGCTTTTTAATATTTACAAACCTCCTCCACATGACAGAGTACTTCTATGTGCATGACCACAAACTCTGCAACATCTGGACTTCTCTCTCTCCTTCTCTCAACGGTTCCCGTGGCTGCCTGAAACGTCTGAGTTCCCAAACCCTCCACATGGACCTACCCCTGTTAAGTCTTTCTTTGTGACATAGCAATCAATCAGAGCAGACTGGAGCCTCGTGGGGACGGGGACCTTAAAAGGACAGGATGTCCACAGAGTGAGAATGGAGAGGAGCCAGGGGTACACAGTATGAAAAAATGTCAGGTTTTTATTTACACTGCCTGGCCAAAAAAAAAGTCACCACCAAAAAAAGGTCACACGCTCTAATATTTCATTGGACCGCCTTTAGCTTTGATGCACACATTCGCTGTGGCATTGTTTCGATAAGCTCCTGCAATGTCACAAGATTTATTTCCATCCAGTGTTGCATTAATTTTTCTCCAAGATCTTGTATTGATGATGGGAGAGTTTGACCACTGTGCAAAGCATTTTCCAGCACATCCCAAAGATTCTCAATGGGGTTAAGGTCTGGACTCTGTGGTGGCCAATCTATGTGTGAAAATGATGTCTCATGCTCCCTGAACCACTCTTTCACAATTTGAGCCCCGTGAATCCTGGCATTGTCATCTTGGAATATGCCTGTGCCATTAGTGAAGAAAAAATCCATTGATGGAATAACCTGGTCATTCAGTACATTCACGTAGTCAGCTGACCTCATTCTCTGGACACATAATGTTGCTGAACCTAGACCTGACCAACTGCAGCAACCCCAGATCATAGCACTGCCCCCACAGGCTTGTACAGTAGGCTCAAGGCATGATGGGTGCATCACTTCACCTGCCTCTCTTCTTACCCTGATGCTCCCATCACTCTGGAACAGGGTAAATCTGGACTCATCAGACCACATGACCTTCTTCCAGTCCTCCAGAGTCCAATCTTTATGCTCCCTAGCAAACTGAAGCCTTTTTTAAAGTTAGCCTTACTGATTAGAGGTTTTCTTAAGGCTACACAGCTGTTCAGTCCCAATCCCTTGAGTTCCCTTCACATTGTGTGTGTGGAAATGCTCTTACTTTCACTATTAAACATACCCCTGAGTTCTACTGTTGTTTTTCTTCAATTTGATTTGGACAAACGTTTAAGTGATCGCCGATAATGATCATTCAGGACTTTTTTCTGACCACATTTCTTCTTATCCTTCCAGTTTTTAAGAATGCGTTGGACAGTTCTTAACCAATTTTAGCAGTTTCTGCAATCTCCTCAGATGTTTTCTCGTCTTGATGCATGCCAATGATTTGACCCTTCTTAAACGGACAAACATCTTTTCCATGACCACAGGATGTGTCTTTCCACATGGTTGTTTAAGAGAGGAGAAGCTACTATTGCATCAGCTGGGGTTAAATAACTTGTTGCCAGTTGAAAGATAATCGCCCATGCAGTAATTATCCAACAGGAGGCTCGTACCTGTTTGCTAAGTTAAATCCAGGTGGCGACTTTTTTTATGGACAGGCAGTGTACATTTTAAATGTTTTTGGGTTAAAAGAAAGTTTGCCTTTTGAGGTAATATTTTTCATAAATGTGTTTGTTTTATATAATCATAATACACATCAAGAATGTCTTTGGTAAAGGGTTAAACGTTCAATTAAGGAATAATCCTGGGCTTTTTTTCCAATGAAATTCCCCTAAAATGCCTAAGAGTGAAAAACCAACAGAGAAAGAAAAGCACTTCAATGGCCAGGGATGTCACAAACTCAACATAATTGATAATCACAGCTAAAAGAATGGGGCTTGTCCTGAACTGTGAGTTGGCTGTTTTGTTGCATCTCTCACGGCTGCCCCAAGACATCATGACAGTTTAATTTATCCACAATCAGGGTGGTAATGTCATTATCTAAGAACTGTGATTAAGATTTCACTGCATCAAGCAGCCATATCACATTACTGTCACACATTAATGTCAGTGGCAAATTTCATGGAAATCCATCCAACATATCAATAGTCCTAAAGTGGCCTCAATCTCATGGCTGTTTTTCCAACAGTATAGACGTGTGAAAGTTCAGTCTTGACCAAAGTTGTAGACTGATAATCTGACATAACAAGAATATCCACACAGCTAAGGCTATTATCATTTCTTAACATCAGAGCGGACTTGGTGTGAATCAGTTTCACTTTCGCAGGGTTAAATACGTCTGCTCTGCTCTCTGTGGGCTAGAACAATCAAGCATGCTGTGTTTTTGGCAACCTCTCAGCCGATGATGTAACTGCAGGTGTTTTCCTCTTTGTCAGCTGTTGACGACAACACTTGCTCCCTCACATCACTGAGCGGCCTGCAGTCATGTGTGCTGCACATTTTAAGTTTTAACCAGTCACTCTTTCCTGACCTACATTATACAACTCTGATCTACCCTGTGGTCTTACATCACCATGTGGTATACTAACCATAGCGCTCAAAAATTGGGACTAATTCTGTACAGCCCAGCAAACAATACACAAGGTTTACTGCAATGCACTGTCCTGCAATAAAGAGGCAGAACTTGACAATCAGAATACTTTCTGACTGTAACAGTTCACACATTAACTTTGGACCCTTAACTTGTGATTATTTGTACAGAGACTCTGCACATTTTGGTTTTAATTCATCACAAAGTTGAATGAAAAGTAATTCAACCAAACAGCAACAGATATACTGCATAAAGGATAAACAACATCCACTTTTGTACAGCCTTTCTTTGTCTTGCTGAATGTTTAATGTAACATCTTAATTTGATGAGGGAACTGTATCACAAAAATGCAAAATACCCTCTCTATCCCTCTCTGTCTCTCTAACACTCTCTCCCTCTGTCCTCTCTTAATATGCCTTTGCTCATTTTTGTTTGCTCTTGTATTTGTCTCTGGTTCTTGTCTTGTAGGCCGCCTGGGATCCTTGATGAAGAACGCCTGCTGGTGTGGACTTACGGAGCTTCAATAACTAAAATTACAATTACAGTCGGTTTATCTTTGTCTAACATTAAAATTTGTGTGATGATATGAAACATTTAAGTGTGACAAATATGCAAAAAAAAAAAAGAAATCAGGAAGGGGACAAATACTTTTTCACAGCTCTGTACATGTCATTTCACTTGTTTATATGCAGTCTGGAAAAAAATATTTAAGAATTTCCTTAGCCTCTTTGTATTTGAAAGATTTATTTGATATCTATTGACCAACTGGGATGAACGGCTGAATGGATGGATATTTTATTTTACTGATCTTGAAGGAAATTCAAGTGGTCTGTATCTGTACTGGTGAAAGATAAAATCAATTTTGTTCTCAGTATATCAGACCTAACAAAAATGTGATATCATATATCCCTACTTTACAAAACATGTTTTCAAAAATTAAAATAACACAGCAGTTTCCTTTTTGCTAGGGTACTTTATTTGATACCAAGACTAGAAAAACTGAAAATAAATCATGTGTACGTGTCAATGTACGTTTAAATAAGCGTTCAGATGCAGTTGGTACATTCAGATCTGTCTGCTGTGTATTGAACAGTGATCATCTCTGAGTCATCTAATGGAGTATTGCCTCACCTCCATTTCTATCATAACATCCTTCTTTTTCTGATTTTACATAAAAAGTTGGCTTTGATTCAGATTCAGTGCTTCTCCCCAACTTTGATCCTGATTCAATTTGGCTCAAGCGCATGGAACAGACTGAACTTTAATCTAACGACAAATTCAGATGTATTTTTTCTCGCAGATATGTTTATCAATGTGGTAAACTGGATCTTTGTCCTTTTCCTCTGAGTCCCAGTGCTTCTCTTCACCTCTAACTCACCTCTCCTTCTTCAAGCGGTCAGGTCGGACAGGAGCCAACATAGATCTGAACAGAATCTGATCCTGTGTTTGTGTGTGCTTGTGTGTGTTAACCAAGTAGCACAGAGTCGCTCTATAAGCCTCTATGAGTCTGTCTTGCACACACAAAGAGCAGAGTGTTTTCCTCGCTGTGAAGGAAAAGTAAATCAGAGAGCACTCTGACATCAGACGACAACTTCTAAAACTGACTCCACCACTCCCAGCACAAACTGACGTTGTGCTTCCCAGCCACACAAAGGCACTAAAAGCAGAATAAGTTTACCCTTCCTCTGTGTATTTAAAACCACTGAACTGGAATACGTGTTTTATTAGCTTAATCAGACAAAATAATATCTGGATTCAAGCCAAACACTTCACATTTACAGTCTTGGCACAAGTCTTGTTTGTCATACCCATGCCCTTTTCACTCATGCAACCCTGAAAAACATTAAAGGGTAACCTACCCAGCAATTTCCCTGACTTGCTTGTTCACAGTCATAACTCACAACAGGAAGATTTCCTGCAGTTTGCATGTTAGTCACTGAAGAGTTAGGGAGGGAAAGGCACTTCTAGCAAAGAAGTTTCAGGCAAATGTCCGTGTGATACTTTCTTCTTCTTGAGTGCACACATGCAGCTCACCCAGGTTCATTCAGGATACTCTCAGAGTTTGACACGTGTGAGTGCAGTTTTAGATTTAATTATAACAGACTTTAGATTAGATTCTGTGACAATTTATGTCTTACATTATCTTTTCAAATATTTCAGCTTTTTAACAGTGAACATTGATTATTTTTCATCTTACTGTGAGGTACTGTGTATGGCATAAAGGAGACCAAGTCACGTATCGTCTGAATGGCATAGCAGTGTTTCCCCCTTACCATAATTTTTTATTTAATCTGTTACTTTACCCAGGCTGTTCTGCAATTATTAGATGATTGTATGATAAATCCTTATTTGCAATTACCCTTTAAAGTATCTTACATAATTATTATTATTTTAACAATCAGGGCCTGTGACAAAGATTTTATTTCTTCAGCCTGATGAAAATCTTATTTTCTGAAAAGTAATTAGGTGTGCTTGATGCCAGCATTAAATTGATATGATACAACAGATGAACATCGGAAAATTACATCCATTCATGTCACATTATTTGCAGATGGCTGATATTGATAAAAAGGGATAATACTGGTCAATGCTGATATCAAATCAATGCATCTGGATTAAGTAAATCAACAACTAATCAATTAACTGCATTTTGTTTCTAATAGGTAAGGCAATATTCAATTGTTTTTTTTGTAACCTTGTGTTTTTGTACATTTTGTATTTTGAACTGCACTTTTGTTCGCCTCTGTCCTCAATGACCAGAGATCAGGGTCAGAAAAGCACAACACTGAACTAGTGTGACCATTTGTTGACTGGGAGGGTGTCAAACTGGTGTCATCTGCTTCAAAGACAAGTCTGTTACCACATGTCTAAGCAAGAATACAGCCATTGAGACAAGAGACTGTAAAACATCCCCAAGACTTCAAATGCAAAGCAGTGCTGTGGATCAGAACAGACTTCACAGAGGTACTTCAACAATAATTATCATCATCACAATACAACCCCCACCATCACTACAATCTTATTATTGGAAGTGGGGGGAAAAAATCAGTACGCTATAGTATTGTGATATTTGACATGGCGATAGTATATCAATTCAATTAATGTATTAATTTTCAACATTTAATAGAGCTTTTGGTTCTAGAGAAATAAAATCAGTTACTTGTTAAGTCCAAACAGTGGTGCTGATGAATAAATGTAGGTGATGTCAGCAGAGTTAATGTTCATCGTGCAGTACAGAATTAGTAAACAAACATGGCAGCACAGGAGAGTGACAAAAAGGGTTCACTGTAGACATTTAAATCTGTTGAATGGACTTATTTTGGACTTAAAAGGGGGCTTAAGAGATGGACATGTCACATGGGGTTTGTAAGAAATTGCTCATGAGAATAAAATACAGTGGAAAAAAGGCTCACCTCACTTGGCACCACGCAGGGACAGCAAACACCATGGACAGCAAAGCTAATGATAGGCTAACCCCACTGATAAACCAGTCAACACTTAACAAGCTTAGCTTGTCAAAGCTGCCTCCCAATTCTGAGATATCTACCCTAACCCCAGCTCAACAATTACTTACTGTATGTGCAAGGAATGAAGGCTTCTCCATACTATGTAAACAAGAGCTTTTGTTACATCCTGGTAGGAGCCCATGTGTGTGCCTCTGTGTCTGGATTATTTCCCTGACACAGCAGCACTGAAGCTCTACAGAGCAGTGAAGCTGAAAGTTTAAGAGAGGCTGTAATAACTGGCTGTGCATGGACATCAGTTTTTCTCGTGTCTTAAATAATACTGAATTGACATTATGAATGTACTGAGATAGTATCACAATACTCAGCATGTCGTAAAATATTAAGAATCAAAATAAAATTGAATCAGGTATCATGAGGCCACTGACAACTCCCACCCTCATTATACAGGCACCAGCTTTCAAAGTAGGGGGATGGGTGGCTTTTATACACACACACCCACACACACACACACACAGTCTTGGTCTCACATTGGCTGTAACAGAAATACAGCAGGAGCTTCAGCACTATGACCTTGCCTGAGTATAAAGTACAGGGCCTCCTCAGCAGTGTCATATTCTCTACAGTGAGCATCATCTGAGGCTGCACAGCCACACTGAGGCTGCAGGGCCTCTGCTCATCCTAACATCCTCCTCCTCCTCCTGCGGCTGGATGCTACAGGATGCTAAAACTAACCGGATACAGTGAGCATCATCCTCAGCATCCCAGCGTTACCCATCAACCTGCAGCTCAGACCAGGTTAACCAAATCAGAAGACAAATACACACCCCAGCTTCAACATCTCACAGTTTAACAAGGACTTATTTGTGCTAAGAGTGGAGCTGACGCATGATTTGGGGGTTTTTACAGCGTAAAACCAGAGCCTCCATGATGGCTGGCATCGCCTTTGCATCATCCCAGCCCATTAGCTCCTAGAGGGATGCAGGAGGACCAAATAAAAGACTATAGGGAGATGATATCGTCATTTCAAAGAGAACATGGGACATTATAAAGGCAAAATAACAAATAAAAAGCTTGAGTCTGTAATGTTGCTGTGTATAAAAAAGCGTCAGTTGTGATATGACGTCTCTCAGTTAGCTGCGCCCTTTTCAGCTAACGGTCATCTACATACTCGACCTGAACACCTGACGGTTTGATGGTTTAACTCGTTTCCATTCATTTGAAGCTGTCACAAGCTGTCAGGATATCAGACAGACACAATTTCCGCAACATAGACATTAAACTGTCTAATCTTTCACCAGAGGAACATGAGGGTAAACAGCCTAACCCGCCTCTACGACAGTTAACGCAGCCGTTCAGCTAACTCTCATCATATAAGTGAAGAACACAGTTACCTTTGTGTACAGCTCCGAGGCTGCCATGGCGGTCACTCTCCGTGTCCTTACTCCAATCTGAGCTAAACCTCCGCCGGCTCTGCTCGCTGCATGGACTCGGCGTGTAAAGGAGGAGGGGGACAGAGTTTGTCGCTGCTACAGCTCAGGTAGAGAACGTGTCACTGATCACCATAACCTGAAGACGGGCTCGCGGCTCCTGAGGTTCCAGAGGCTCACTTTGCATTCTGGGTATGATGGATGAAATGATTCAGCCAAACCGGAGGGGTCTGCCACCGCGTGGGAGCGTGCGCCCTCTGGTGATCCACGGCCGAAACTACATCAACAAACGTCTGAACCAATTATTTGATATTTGACCACATGATCGTCTCTTTAAAATTTGGAGCTAAAGGGAAATTGTCTTCTTTTAGTTTTATATTATTTAGTCTTCTATTACCTCTGCCAGGGAAGTTGTGTCTTTGCCGGCGTTTCAGCAAATCGAAATATCACTTGTGATTAACGCTCACTGACATTTTACAGTGCTTAACAAATCTTAGACCCCCTCTCAATGCAAGGGTTATGCCACAGATGCTCTAAATTAACCACGTTGGTAATTGCCAAAATATTTTCTAATGTTTCTGTAATGGTTCATACACCAGAATGTAGAAGGTCTTTCACGGAAATAATGCTAAAATAAAGTTATTATTATTGTCCATGAATTTTCACATTTACTGTTTTACAAAATAAAGAACGAAATAGTAAAGCACATTCTTATTTCTCAAATAAGATGTCAAATTATTATGTCATTTTTCTTAAAAAAAAAAAAAAAATAGTTTTAGTGGTTGAATTATATGTGTTTCTGACTTTTCAGAGAGGCACAGTGAGCCAGCTCAAATATGGAATTAAAAAGGTGAATTCAGTTTAAAATTCCTCATTCCTGTTCAAAATGTATGTCCAGCAACAATGACATTTTTAGTTTTAAAACAGTTTTTGAAAGATTCCTAAAACACTTAGATTTTCTTGTTTTTTTAACAGGTGGTCTAATGAATTTGTTAAGCACTGTATGTCTTAAATCAACTTTGCAAATAAGAATTTTACTGACAGACATTCAATATTGTCAGAAAGGGCATGGGAAAAATAACATTTTTTTTTTTTAAAGAACAGTTATGGGGAAACACTGATGTGCCATTTAGATAAATACACAGTTTTTGGTCTCCATTATGCTATATACTTCACATAGCTGTAAGAAATAGACAATGTTCACTTTGAAAAAGCTGAAATATTTGAAATTCTCCTTTAAAATATTTTACAAAAGTGTACAATAAGAGCCAGTGTCAAACACTTTATTTCTATTAGGTGTGCTTGAAGCCAGCATTAAATTGATCTGATACAACAGATAAACGTCTAAAAATGACATCCACTCATGCCTCATTATTTGCAGGAGACTGAAGTCAATAAAAAGGGCTGATACTGGTCAATATTGATGTTAAATCAATGCATCTGTATCCCTATTGAGGGGCTCAAGTCAATTGACAGCTGATAATTTGGAGCTAAATTTGGAATTTTTTGTTTTATTACTTCCACCAGGGAGGTTATGTTTTTACTGTTGTTTGTTAGTTTAACAGGATAACTGAACATGTAATCAACAGATTTTGATTACATTTTCAGGGAATGCTGGTCATAGAACAATGAAGAAGAGATTTGATTTTGGTGGGGATCAGAAAGCAGGTGTGGATCCAGGATTTTTGTAAGTATTTGCTAACATCGTGAGGTAGGGCACTTTCCACATTTTTACTACTAATTCAATGGTTTCTTGTGGATTTTGATGACAATTTAAGGGAATGTTGGTCACAAGGGAGAAAGAATTAGAATTTGGTGATGATCCAAATCCAGATGTTGACCCAGTAAAATTTTAAAGGATTTGTTAAAGGTGTGAGAAAGGCCAGTTTTCCCACAACTTTGGCAATGCTGGAAATGCCTTGATGGAGGTTTGCGCTCTCTGAGCACTTCAGAACCATTTTTACAACGGGCAGTCTCTCCTGTCACTTCTGCACTTATTTTTTCCCTAATGACTAACCTTGTACCATGATATCTCTTTGGATGCAAAATATACTCAGGTCTACCTTCCGGGAAAGCAGGTTAACGCTTGTAGACAAAGTGTTTTAAGACTTCAGGCTATTTGTCAAACTTCAGGACAAATGAAAAAAAACTCCTGTCTTTTATGCTGAAAAAAAATCCCAATACTATGTTTTAGTCCAACAGATCCTCATCAGATATAGTGGTCACTATAAAGCAAGACTGTGTGCAGCTTCATTTGTCATAAAGTATCAGTTTTTAATCCATATTTAGTCCCATTCTCCACACAACAGAGCAGTAATGAGAAGATATGTTTGCATGAAGATTGTTCTATTCATTTAAAATCATGAAATCAATAAAAAAAAAGTATTTCATTTATTAATTAAACTGTCGTAAGCAAACTAATAAAGTTTTTAAGGCAATGGCACAAGTTAGACTTTAAAAAGCATTTTTTAGTTTTCACTAATGATGTATGATGGGTGAATATTTCAGATTTTAGGAACATTTCATTTAAAAGATTACTCTCTTTACCTTAAAACAAAAACTTGTGAAAAAAAATTACCATAACTAAAATTAAAAGAATTCAATCCAAAAAATTTACTTGTCAAAATGTCTTTGTGTATTTCTAAATCTAAATGAAATAAAATTACATACAAATGCTCCTCTTCTTTGTTTCAAACAAGCAAACATATATAATCTATCTTTAAAAATGGCAGGAAAACTGACACAACTTCTTTATAAGGCACATCACTGTACGACTTAAAAATAACATTAAAATATTTAAAAATGAAAACATCACGCAACATAACCATCCATGAAATTTGTCTCTGGTATATCAGTTTAATTTTGGATGATCTTACAGATTACTAGTGCAACAGTTTGTTCTTATTGATGGGCAACTTTATGTTAAAATCTCAGAGCATGAGTCATAAAAACATGTTTGATTAATAGGAGGTAACACTGAGGTTATCCAGAATTTAAGGCTTCATTTTTCTTCAATCTAGCCTCGAGCTGTTTGTGACGAATGTAAAATTTTCAAGACTACTTTATAACTAATGTCCCAAAACTGCTTTGCTTAACACATAATGGATTTGAAAAAAAAAAATCATTTGTATTACTTTTGTCATAAACAAAATTCTACACTTGAAGGAGATAACTGAAATACACCATATCTTTTTTGTAGTTATTTAAGTCACATTACAAATCTTATTTGGCTATTCATTAATTAGGTCAGCGGTTCTCGACTGGCAGGTGGAGAAACAAATACGAGGCACAACGCTGTTTTCTGTTAGCTGTTCCTGTGTGTCTCAAAGAAAGAAACTATGCTGCAGGATAAGCTACCTCAAAATTCTTAATAAAACTGTGCTCCTGAGTATAAAATCACCCTTATTTCCTTTTAAGTTACATACCTAAAAATGGATGAGCAGTTTGGTAGTTTGACTTTCGCTGTATATTATGGGTAAATTCAGAGGACAAAATGCTGCTGTGGGGTCCCAAAGTCAGACCAACGACAACCGCTGGATTAGAAAAGCAAATGCAACTTTAACACAAATTCAGTATTACACACAGGACAAAGGAATTAAACATTTGTGCAAAACTATTTTATTTACAAAACAAAATGGCACAAAGTGACAGCAGGGCAGCCATAAACATGCACAGCTTAGACGGATGTCGTACTAGCTTAGATTTACCACATTGCAGGTAAACATCGTCCAATCAGTGAGGACTCAAAGCACTTCACATGGCCAAGGTCATTTTTTAAAATCAAACTACTTCAGCTAAGAACAATTCTTTTTTTGCCCAAAGCTGAACACAATCCATAACATGTTTTGTTCCCAGTGCCAAGAGCTGTTCCCAGTATAGTTTAACCATGAAATAAGTCTACAGTCACACAAAATATGGGACAAAAAGACTGGTCTCTAAGCTCAGGTCTCATGTACAGTGCTCTGTTGTAGAGCATAATGGTGCGTTCAATGAGACAATTTGCAGAAGCAGAGTCTGAGGCTAAGATGCTCCACACACCACAAATACAACATAAACTCTTAACAAAGCAGTTCAAATTGAAACAACACCCTCCCACCTCTTTTATTTTTTTAAAGTTGAATGCTGGTTGGTGTGTTCTGTGTTTTATGCTGCACGGGAGCTGTTAGCATCTGTGTGCTTCTGTGTGTTTGGTGCAGTTTGATGGAATAAAATGGAGCTCACTGAGGACCTCCTTAGCCTCCGACATAGAGTTAATTCAGACACTTTGACCCGTCTGTGTGGTCTTTTAGCATGGCTCCCCCCCTAAATTTACAGTTTGAGTGTTGACAAAACTAAGCTTGGCCTCTGGATTACTATGATCAGTCAACCACTCAAGCATATTGACAGCATAATTCTGAATAAGGACATACAGTGAATGATACAAATCTGATGTAAAACATTCTAAAAGGCCAATGCCTGCCCCTGTGCCAAACAAAAGGAAATATATATATTTACACACACTTCCAAACTGAGGGATCCTGGTGACCCTATCGAAGCCCTCCAACCTTACAAGACATAGCTTTCTCTGCTCTCTCCTCTTGTCAGCCAGTGGCTGTGTAAGAGGCATCACAGTCTGCTCATTACACTCTCACTCAGATGTCCTGTCTTCACGAGTATCTTACATGGAAGTAAAGAGGGGGAAAAAAAAAAAGGAACAAGGAAAAATAGGACAATGACAAAGTTTTCAGGGAGGTAGTACAGACAGGGCAAGATGGAGGTGAAACAAAAACTAAGGTTTGCTGGGTGCTGCTAGGTGTGGGGTTCCCGCAGGGTTGGGTCCAGGCTTTATTGGGGGGGGGGGGGGGGGGGGGGGGGGGGGTAAAAGCAGGGGACAGGTGGTACTGTGAGGGAGGGGGGGAGGTAATATTACAGCTCTGAGACTTGAGTGGAGAGGGTTAGGGCTGGGAAGGAAGGAAAGGGGTGGGTTGTTTAGGGGCTGTGTGGGGATCAGCCTGCCAGTTTGCTGGCTACCAGAGAGGGTTTCCTCTGGGGCAGGTCCTGAGGGGTGGGGATGTGGTCCCCTGTGATCTCAGTCTTCTCTGGTGCAGCTGTCGGCAACTGCTTGTTCTTAATCTTCGCTTTGGCCATGTTGTAATCGCCAGAGTCAAAGTACTTTTGCTGTAGAGAAGCACAGAATAACAATGAAGTTAGATTTGAAGAGTAGGAAAGTAACATATTACATGTGCTTCAAAACTGGGAAATGTTGAGAAAAACAGAATTCTATGAAGAAAGGCTGGAAAAAATAGACTTTTTTTTATATATATAGTGACGTGAAAAAGTATTTGCCCACTTTCTGATTTCTGTTTTTTATTTTTTTATTTTTTTTTGCATATTTATCACATTTAATGTTTTGGATCATCAAATATCTCACAAAGACAACCCATGTAAATTTCTATATGATTTTATTTATAAGGGGAAAATAAATCCAAACCTATCTGGCCCTATGTGTAATGTAATTGCCTCCTGAACCTAATAACTGGTTGTGCCACCCTTGGCAGCAATAACTGAAATCAGGTGTTTGCAATTAGTGGTGATGAGTCTTTCACATCGCTGTGGAGGAATTTTGGCCCACTCTTCTGCGTAGAATTGTTTTAACTCAGACACATCGGGGGGTTTCTGGACATGAACTGCCCGTTTATGGTCACACCACAGCATCTCAATTGGATTTAATTCCAGACTTTGACTCGGCCACTCCAAAACCTTAATTTTCGTTTTTAGTTTTTTCATCTTTTGTCGTTGTCCTGCTGCATAAACCAAGAGTGCAAGAGCATGAGGGCATGAACTGATAGCTGGATGTTCGCCTTCAGGATTTTCTGGTAGACAGCAGAATTCTTTGCTCCTTCAATCACAGCAAGTGGTCCAGGTCCTGGAGCAGCAAAGCAGCCCCAGACCATCACACTGCCACCACCATGCTGACTTTTGGCATGATGTTCTTTGTAACAAATGCTGTGTTATTTTTACCCCAGATATAATGGACTGCACACCTTCCAAAAAGTCCAACCTCTGTCTGGTCAGTCCACAGAATATGTTTCCAAAAGTCTTGGGGATCATCAAGATGTTTCTTAGCAAATGTGAGACAAGCCTTTGTGTTCTTTTTTGTCAGCAGTGGTTTTCGCTTTGAAACTCACCCATGCCATTTTTGCCGGTGTCTTTCTGATGGTTGAGTCATGAACACTGACCTTAACCGAGGCCTCTGAGGCCTGCAGTTCTTTGGATGTCGTTCTGGGTTCTTCTGTGACCCTCCTGGTCATGCTCTTGGAGTAATTTTGGTTGGCCATCCACTCCTGGGAAGGTTCACCACTGTTCCCAGTTTTCTCCATTTGTGAATAAAGGCTCTGAGTGTCGTTCCCTGGAGTCCAAAAGCCGTTTAAATGGCTTTGTAACCTTTCCCAAGGCTGACAGATGACTTTGTTTCTCATTTGTTCTTGAGTTTCTTTGAATAGTGATGCATTTCTTTTTGAGATCTTAGGGCCTACTTCACTTTGCCCGAAACGTTCTAATTCAGTGATTTCTTGATTCAACAATCTGGTGGTAATCAAGCCTGGGTGTGGCCAGCAAAATTGAACTCAGCTTTCCAAGAACTGTGATTAATTACAGTTAACTCATGATTTAACAGGGGGTGCAATTGCTTTTCACATACGTCCAGACAGGTTTGGATTTTTTTCCTTAATAAATAAAATCAGCATTTAAAAACTGCATATTCTATTTACTTGGATTGTCTTTGAGATATTAAAATCGGTTTGATGATCCAAAACATGAAGTTTGAAAAATGTGCAAATAATCAGGAATCAGAGAGGGGACAAATACCTTTTCATGGCACTGTATCTGTATTTTTAAACTGAATACAGGACAAGAAAGTATCTTGCTTCTGCAAGTTGCGGTTGTTTCTACGAACTATACATTGTGCAGTAAGCATCTTTTTGTTGTCTTCTGGCCCCAGCCTGCCATGATAATATTTTTGACCTCTTTGCTGTAATATCTGCTGACCACCCTGATGAGAACGTGATGTTCTTGATTTGCAAGGCATGCAGAACAAAGTGGAAGGAATTGATATGGGAATTGTAAAGCAAAGAGACTAATGATACTAATTGTTTGAAGAAGTTGCTTCAGGTTCAGTACCTTTTAATACCATGGATCTTAAGATTGTGGATCTTCTGACAATTTTAGACATTATTTCAGAGGATCAAAAATAATGAACACTTGGGAATATGAAAATGATCCAAGTGTTTTCGTAAAATTTAAAAAATATGTTGAAGTTTGTCTGCAGTAATTGATATTGAAATTGAAAATTTACCATTTGGGCATTAAGGACTTCTGTTTCTGTGACTTTCCATTGCATCAAATAGGTATCTAAACAATCTGTTTCGTTCTTTTGAATAAAGTTTATCATTCTTGTGTGGTGACAGCCATTTGTTATTATTATATTTTCTGCTGAACACTGATCAATGAACTGAACAATGCAACAAGTATTCTACAGCAAAGACAATTGAATTTCTTAATTAATTTATAACATGTTCATTTAACTGAACTGACACAGCTGTTGACAGACTGGAAAAATATTAATCATATCCAATGGAGCAAACAGCAATAACAGCCTGTCTTATTTACTCAGTTACATGATGCTACTGATGTATTTTCTTTCATTTGGCTCAGAAAACAACAACAAAAATATCAACTCTACACAAATGTATTTATTCTAATACTTAGACAAAACCGAATTTCGTCTAATTGCAGTAACATGAGAACACGTCAAATACTAACCCTTATCTAAAAGTCATTTTATCAGGCCAACATAAACTCATCATAATGTTTACAACTGTTGCTCTTGCTTTAGTTAGTTAGCTAGCTTTAATTTGATGGTCTCCGCATACGTTTTAACATTGGGTTCATATTTTTAACTAACTGGACTGAAAACAAAGTTTGGGGGATTGGTTAAGAGTATGACAGAGCAGCAGCAGATCAGTAAACAAGGGAGGCGATTTGTTTTGCAATCTTTTGTTCAAATAACAGCAATAGTAGCAACATCCCCCTTTAAGATGCACCTGGCCATGTTTAATCACATGTTAATATCATGTGTAATTTATATAATCTCAATATCATCTTAGTTCAAGGAACTTTGGAGTTTTTAGCCACGACAGTCTTTACATCCAGGGTCTGAAACGAACATCGACCAAGCACCAAATGCGGGGAAATATCCCGTTTGGTGGGTAAATCTCAGAGGGTCAAAGACCATATGGCAGGTAAATGCTGAAGGCATCTGTACATGTTATTATGTATTATGCCCCCTGGTCACATTCCTACATGTAGGCTCTTATAGTAGACCACCTCCTGCCATGGACCTGCTTGACTTATACTGTAATAATCATCAACAGTCATACAGTTTGATGTCACTGGCAGGAGCCTCATTGTCTATTAATTTTGATGATCTGTTTGTGTGATTCTCTGGATCTCTATACTTCCCCCCTACCCTCTCATCAGTGCAAATGGCTGTTCACCATGAACCTATTTTTTAGAGAGTTTCTTGTGGACAGGAGCTCTTTCCCTGAAGAGGGCTTAGTAACATCTGACAACTGTTGTTTATTATTACAAAGTGCTTTGCTCAATGGTATATTTATGTTTCTCCTCCAAACAGGAACTGCACAATAAATCACAATTTAGACTCTCAAAATAAACAAATTTCAAAAGTTCAAATTTATTGCAATATAATAGATTACTTTTTTTTTTAAGCAACATGAATTTCATTTTTTACTTGATATCTGCAAGATTTACTTGATGACTGTAGGCCACCATTTCAATGCAGTCAGATAAAAGTAAAGTTGGCCATTCAGCTACCATCAGATAGTTTTTACTATTTCAGTGATAAAATAATTGATACATTTTGAATTATGAAGAAACATGACATGATAGCCAAAGCTAAGACGGAGTCTTTGATATCAGTTTGAACTACCATGAATTGAAGTATTCATCAGTTTCATGTATATGCCTTTTTATGTTTTTTTGGACAAAAGATAAAAGTTCTGTGGCAGTATTCTGCCAACTGACAAAAAATGTTAAATGCACATAACAAGGTCTAAAATACAGCATCAAACAGATTTTTTTTTTTTTATTAAGTTTTACCAAATAAATGACGTAATTCATACCTTGTGATACTGCATCATCAACTTCTCATTAATAATTCTAAATGTGAAATAAAAAAGTGTTCTATGTTCAAACTGGCTGGTGGCCTGAAAGCTATATAGCAAGAAGGTGTTGTAATTGAACCATCTCCCTATTTTCCCAGAGCAGCAGACTTCACTGGTTCACAAGGAAAAATCATACAGAGTTTTTTGGTATCTTGACCTGATAAGATGACTTTTAAATTGACTGTCCACATGTTTGATTTGCATAAATTCCTCATATGAGCATTGTTATGATATGTGTCAAAGTACACACAGACAGTGTTATAAAACACTGAGTTGACAAATCATGTGAGGAACACCACGCCTTAATCAAACAACCATAGTGTTTACAAACATCCCTACAATAAAAAACACCTTCACAAAATTCACTGTGTTCTATAAACCTATTTAAATCATCAGTATTTTTCAGAACATTATTCTTATCTAACATTATAACCATTTACTTTGTGAAGTGTCACAACAAGATGTAAACACTGTATGTCCTACACTGGTGATCTTCAGCTAGCAGCCTCAGGGCCACATCAAGCCATCCACAGATACCTATATGGCTTTAAGAATATCACAATTAGAAAATATGAGGAGAAAAATATATGTTGTGACTTTAAGACATTTCAATCACTGTTAAATGCTTAGCTTTTAAAACAACCCTCAAAATAACTGAGACTGATTTAGTTTTATGAGAAATAACTAAATGTTTCACCAATTTTAAAGAAAGCCTCCTGCGAGGAAGGGACGAATTTCCCTTTAAAGCTACAGACATGATACAGTTCAAAAGAAAATAAAACTATAAAACACAATATGGTAACTATACCAGAATACTTGTATTATTTCAACTTATTCTAAATCTGGCCACAAAGTGTTTGCAAATTTTTTTTGTTTTGCCCTGGTACAAATGTAGTTGTTGATCACCGTCCTCCATAATAAATATGGTAACCTCCTAAAAGTCTAGCAGGACTGATAAGATAACCTAATGAAGTTTAGTTCATGAATTAGCATTCATTAGCTAAACTGCATTAGTAAAGGTATCTAAAACCTTCCCACACAAAACACAGTGAATTTCAACAATGCACTTCAGGAGACGCAGACTGTTTTGCGACAAACACTGAAGATAACTCACCCCCTTCTGAAGTCGTTTGCGAAGCAGATCAGAGCCTCCAGGTTTGTTTCCTAAATTTGGGTATCTGGCCTTTAGTTTGGCCTCCTCTGCCTTCTCAGGACTGATCATCTTGTCCTGGATCTCCTGAAAACAAGCAGAGGCATGATTCATCAAGATGATGGGGAAACGGCTGATTTAAAAAAAAAAAAAAAAAAAACACGGACGCTTGCAGCACATGAAGAGAGTACATTCATCGGTTGCCTCCAGGCCCCTACTGAATTATCTGTCAGCTGATTACTCTGCAGTAATCTGCCCGGGCCAGATCTATGGCTACTGATGCCAACTTTTACTACATCTGTTACATATCCTAATTCGGACTGGGCAATGTATCAGTCTTTTTTCAAATTAGATAGAGAAAACGACTAGTGATGTACTTGCAATAGCCTGGCGATACAATTTGTATATATAGAGAAATATATATATACATATACATATATATATAACGTATAATGAGTGCTTTCATCATTTTGTCTGAATGTCATAATCCATGTAAATGTTGACACTGTGGAGCTGACTGTAAATTTAACTTCTTGTGTGATTTTGTGGTCCATGTGGATTTTAGTAGGAACTGATATTATATTAATTATTTGCAGAAAAAAAAAATATGGAAATGAAATATGTTCCCCGGCACCCCACTCCTCAGGGGAGCACATGCATCAGGTGCCTCCAAGCCCCCATTTATATATCTGTCAGCTGATTGCACTGCAGTAATCTGCCCATGTTAGATCTACCCAGGCTGCAAACGCCAACCATGTACAAAATCCCTTTAGTCAAGGAAAACGCCTAGTTAAACACGCTGAGCTACCTAATCACAATAACCTGTTAGGACTGTCATGTACCAGTCAATGTTGTTGTTTCTGTGCAGGCTCTACATACCGCGATTTTTTCATCCCTATTTCGTAAAACAGATAGATGCTGGTGTTAGCTCCTCAGCCCACGCACACAGTCACCCCTGAAGGGCTGATCTGTACCGGGGTGTGTGGGCTGTGCTGCGGTGATAATCTAAAACAACAACGACCAGGCTACGATTACTGTGACGCTGAGGCTAAAACTACGAGCTGGCTAGTTTACTGGATGAAAATGAGGATACTTCATGTTAAACTAATGATAAAAGTGACCAAACAACAACGTCACCCTAGCAAGGCTTCAAGCCACAGTGCAGCAATCTGTCCAATAGGGCTAAGCTAACGTTAGCATTCGGGCTAAAATCTGCGGGTTCTCCAGTGTATGTGAATGTCATGACAGTTAGCTTGGTGAGATGCTAACATGAGCTAGCATTACCCCTGACATTCTCACCACACAGCTGAAGTTATTGACTTTTTTCGTGACCACAAAGGTAGAGCAGTTAACCACTAGAGCACCGTCATGACGAAGTTAGGAGAAACACTGTCTTTACTCGGATCAGAGCTGGGCAACTGGCTTTGCTTCATATGTCAACAATGACGAGCGCGGGGTACAGAGGCTAGGCTAACATAACGCAGCTAGCTGTAACAAAGTCAACGGTGCTAACTGCTAATCTGTAGCGCCATCACCTTCTCGTCCATCGGGGTCTCCTCGGTCGTCTGTGTCTCCTCGCTGTCCCCCGACATGTCTGTGCTGTCGCAGGCTAATATTACACCAGAGATCACACACGAGTTGACAAGTGATCCTCAAATCCTCTGATCTGACTTTCCGTACCCATACGAGTCCTGCGCGCGCTCCCTTCTAAGTAATACTACGTCACATGCGGAGACTCCACGCGCGCTCCCGTTCGGGCGCTCCTGTCGTGAACGCGTGCAGACTGCTGGGATCGGATTTACATTACGTAACATACTGATCAGCTGTTAGACCCATGTGCTGCTACACAAATCCAGATTTTAGACAAATAATCCTTAAATCTGGATCATGATGAATGCTGTGCCGTTCATTTTGTGTTTCATTGTTTAATAGTTTTCTCAGCTAGACACTCCAACACAGGGCCGATGTGGTGTGAACAAAAAAATACTAAAACAGGGAAGCATGACTGTCTGTGAGACCAACTCTGTTTTTTAGGAAAACAGTCAAAGCAAAGTGTTTCAGGTCTAACAGAAAAATCTGCTGGGCTTCCTTTTTGTGGTGCCTCCTGTTTGACAGCATAGCCCTGTTGTTGTGGGCTGCTGTAAATTTCTGAACCTGCACAGGTGTGAAAACCTGTCTGAACTGAACACCTGCTGGCTTCAAGCTGTTCTTGTTTTGCAACAGTAATTAATGCTATTTATACATCTATCCTAGATATTGCTATGCTTAAGATCAGAGGCTTTCAAACTTGATTTGCCCACAGCACACCATACCCATAACCATGTAAAAGAGCTTTTTCAATATGTCTACACCATATGTATCTTAAAGAGATGTACATGTTTGTCTATAACTATTCTTCAATGGACAAATACGAGTATTGCTCATGAAATACTAAAAGCTTTATTCAGCGGTGATTTCAATATCCAACTCTTAGGGGGGTGCAGCTCTTATAGAAATTTGGACAAAAAAAACTTAGTTGGCCTTCAGGCCTTTGAAACCACTTACATGTCATTATTTTTTTCTACATGAGGCTTATATTGACAGTACTATTAATATGCTTTAACACCATTTTTTAATCACTTTATAAAAAATGTTTTAAATACAGGAACCGTCACACTCAAGTCTCAACCTGTGCCCCATTACAATTTTGTCTGTTGTCCTAATGTAAAATAATATGAGGCCCTTTACAAAATTCAGATTACATTTCCTTTCCCTTAAAGGACCTTGAAATACATCAAACTACTCACCAAAAACAACTTTCTCTCAGTAAACTTTTACTTTTTCTGCCATTTATTACGAAAGAGATGGACTTTTCATCTGCATTCTGACATGAAATATTTTTTAAAAAATGTGGTTTGCTGGCTAAAATCCAAAATGAAGAACTTAGTTAAAATGCTGTCATATTCAGAAAATACAGTGGGTCACCTCCAACTTATTACTTTAGGGATGTTAAGATGAAATTTAGATGCGCTTCAGCCCCTCTAAAATGGGTCCAGAAATGCCTAGGTTGTATCATTCAGCTCCAACATTTTTTTAGTTTGGGGGTATTTGAAATGATTTGCTTCAGTTTCTGTCCAAATCTGTTTATTCTGTTAGTTACAACACCTTTGCAGTTTTTAATCTGATTTTTTTTTAAGTAACTGAGAATTAGAAGTTAGCTATAAGAATTAAAACATACAAAGGAATGATAGAGTAAGTTAAATTCATTCTTAAGATGCTGAAGTAACACATGGTTGAACAAATTCCCAAAGAACATTGCCTTTTTGGAAGGCGTGTCCCCACAAATGGTGGAGCCCCTGTGAATGGACCCTTCCCTCATGTGACTTATTAATATCAACACGCTTTGTGTCAGTGGCATTGGCACTGGCCTTCTGGCTGATATTTCCATCCTTTTTGAGCTGAAAAGCAAGGAATGTTAACAAAGTATTGTTGGGCCCATGTCCCTGGGAAAGTGGCCTCGTGTAGTTTCTAGTCCTTACTTTTTTGGCATCCTGACTTTTATGTAAGTCATGAAGTCTGACTTTTCCAGTGTTGTAATTAATGCTTTAAAAATAAGACTTTTTGAGAAACCTTTTAAGTAAGAGGTTGCTACAGTTTCTGATTAAAGTAATGCTTAGTTACTGGGAACCTTTTTATGTCCTGGGCGGGTTGTTGTGATGATAACATCTAGGCTATGTGCAGCAAAGAGCTAAAAAGTGAAATGCAACATGAGGATGAGAGGAATAGAATGAGCTGCACTGTCTTTATTGGTTATTTAAATTTGTTGCTGAGACTTTAAAGATGAAAATGTAATGAGTAACATAAAAATCATTTGTTGATTTTGAGACTTCATGATAGGAAAATCAGTCTGATCAATCTAATTACAATTTCAAGGAGTAATGAGTAAGAATTGATATTTTTTTAAGAACTTTCTCAGTAGTGGACTTAACTGGTCAAAGGGTTTTATTTCAACGGGAAAAAAACTGTTTTCATTGCTGTAAAATAAAGTTTTCTTTTAGGCTTTAACCATGATGTGAGAAAAATTTGCAATGTGTGACAACACTCTTCAGTGTTGCACTGGTGATATAATTGCAATAAGTTGAAAAGCAGAGCTGTTATTCCATGCCTTCATAAATGGTGTTTTAAAATTGGATTCAAAACTAGAAAAGTTCCACGGAAATCGTGAGAGGGGCTCGGGCAGCTCGGGCAGCGGCACAGCATGGTCATCACAAGGTCATGTCCAAGTCCAGGCTGAAGCAGCATGTAGCTGAACAATGACATGGTGAAATGATTGTCACAGTAGACAGGAGACTTTATTCATGTGTTTTAGTCACATGTGGCCTGATTAGCTGATGCAAATCACCTGGCAGCTGATTTTTAACTGTCTTCTTGATAAACCTGCTGATGTTGCCCCTCCATAAGGGCTGTGGTAACACTATGGTTACAAATGGAGTGTGGCTGTCTTTGGCTACATATATGTGTAGATATGTTGATGTGTTAGTTATGGTTCCGAGTGAACTCAGGTGCATGTTTTCACCCCTTCCCCTCGGCCCTCTGTTTTGAGGGCCAAAGGGAAGGGGTAGACTAATAAGGCTGTTTACACGACTCCATGTAAACGGAATTGAATCCCAATTCTAAGGGGTAGAATTGGGATTCACCCTAAAGGTGCGTTGCTGTGACTGTATGTTGGATAAATTGATTAAATCGCTACCTCTTTTTAACCGTCAACTCCATATGAGAGGCCATTTGTGATGCATACATGGTTGTTCATGGTGGCTATTGCAGAGGGGATGAAAGACTATTTAAAGATATTTCTCCGGGCCAGAGGAACTTTATAACGCCTGCCTGATGGCAGCATCTGAAAGCAGTGGCGGAGGGGGTGGGAGGAGTCTTCTGTGATCAGGTTGGCTTTCCTGGTCACAGACCAGGTGTACAGCATAATGAGTTGTTACTATTTAATATATTGATTTATCTATATCTCTCGCTCAACAGATATATATATATGTATATATATATATATATATATATATATATATATATATATATATATATAGATATATATATAGATATATATATATATATATTTAGAGAGAGAGAGAGAGACAGAGAGATAGAGATAGAGAGAGAGATATAGATACATAGATAGATATAGAAATATACAGGGTGTCCCAAAAAAATGTATACACCTTTTAGCAGCTGATAACTCATTTTCTTGTTTTTTCTTTGCAGATTGAACCCATTGAACCGAATGATGGCAGCCAGACTTAACTTTGAAGAAAGAAACTCATTCTAAAATGCTACTGCAAGTATGAAAATGCAGTTGAAGTGCTTCCCAGACCACGGGTAAGTGAATTGGAAGCAAACTCAAGGGAATATAGACATTCTTTGGAAATATAATAATCCAGTTGGGCAAAAAGAACATCTTAAATCATCTTGAATTTCAATGTAAAAGTCCATTTGTCATGCTAACACGTACGTGAAACTTTCCCTCCAAAACAACAAAACATCTATGTAATACTTTACATAGTCTTCAGCTGTCATCTTACCACTCCTAATGTAAAATTGACATTTGCAAAAATGCAAATATGCAAGAATGCAATAAAAATCAAACAAGTACTTGGATCTGTGATTTTATTTATGTTTACCATGAAATGTCGCGATCTCCGCTGTCTGTCCCATAGAAGAACATGACAGCGCGGCGTGTGCTTGGAACTATTCAGGTTTACATGAACCACATGACCTCTCCGCGGCGAGATCATGAGTGTCGCAACTCTTTCTATCTCTACAGCTCTGGGCGGAACTAATGTCCCCCACACGGACATGGATTATTGTCACTTGGTGAACAGGAATAAAAACACTCTGTCACAGGCGTCATCACGCACCCATACAACGCTGATTGGCTCTCGCGGCGCGACATCGCCTGAAGAGTTAATATTTTTCAACTTTGTTGACCGAGCGCTGTGACCTGCTCCGCGTCCAAAGCGACCCCAGAGTTCCCATCTGCAGCAACAGGGGCGCCGCCCCCATGTCTCCGAAGATGCGACCAAGGGATCCGTTGTCATGGTAACCAACACGCACTGACACCAGGTGCTGTCAGTTTGATTGACCATCTCAATGTGATATCTGCCTCCAAAAGGCTCACAAACAAGTTATCTCTGAAAAACCATAAATGCTATGCTATGCTAAGAACTCTGTGGGTGAAAGTATGGCGAAGCAGCAGTGGTGGGAAAAACTGGGTTTTTTTTGTGTGCTTGGGGAGTCTCCGCAGTCATTTCAGATGGGACTTTTTTCACCATTTTTCACAAATAACTCTGCCAAAAATTCACGAATCTCTTAGAAATGTTGTAGCACACTGATCGGTAATTAACTGCATGTTTTGATATATAATTTGAGGGGATTTTCTCAAAACCCTAGAGGGGGAACCGGGACAAAATATTGTTCGGAAGATGAAGAGAAAGAAAAAAAAAGGTGACCATCAACGCGCGGAAGAATAATGGTGGCTCGTGGCTTCACCACCTCTCTCCCATAGCTTTGCCATGGGGCAGAGTGGCTAGTGTTAACGCCTGAGCCCCCAATTACTTGTCTAGCAGGGAACTTAAAAGCCCCAGAGTCGAAACAGTAAAGGTCCGATCACCTTTAGCATGAAAGTAACAAGGTCAGAAACACAAAATGAAGTCTGGTCATTTAACCTAACAAAAATTCAACGTATAAATAACTGGTTACCAGTGGAGGTCAGTAAGAAAGTGAATGGTTTGTTCATTTCGTCTGTGGTCAAACACCTCGCAGCAGCATACAGTGCAACTTGTAATTTGTAACTGTAGCCCTTATTGATTCCAGAACGAGCATACAAAGTAAAGTCTGAAAGTAATAAAAATGTGAAGTAACATTTCCAGGTCTGAAGTTGAAAAAATGGTCCCAACCGTTGGGACTAGTCCGATTTGGTGGAAGCAAGACTCCACCAGTTTTGGCACCTGAATGTTAAAGTTAAAATCTGGAGTCAAAGATCACCCCTAAGATTTCAGCCTTGCTCTATTTAGCAGTAGACCTCAACAGATTTTTGGTGATTAGATGAAAATTATAGGCAACTTAAACATCCTGGATCCATTATCAGACAGACAGGACAGGAAGGAAGACATGACCATCCTAAATTTCAAGGGGACAAACAACAGACAACATATAAGCACAACAATGGTTGAGAACATTATAGCTAATCATATATTTTGCGTGTAATGCTGTATTTGTGTAAAACTGTATATGAAGGCTGAAGTGCAATGTTTCTGTTTAACTCCGGATTATGTGAGCTCATTAAATGAAGTCTCTGCAGATGGATTTTGTGAATGTGATTAACCATGAACTTTGTGCTACTATGTCGGACTAGGGACACTTTAAAAAAAGAACAAATAAATAAGATCGTAAAAATGTATAAATAATCAGTGATTTACATTGGGAAAATGTTTTTTTGTACTATTACGAAGTCATACATTCACGAGAAACCAAATTTGAAGTTTTGAGTTTGTAAAGTTTAAGGCAGACTATTAGGGAAAGAAAAATCATGCCACACAAAGACATTACAATGTACCATACCAGCTTTTGAGAGACACTTGAAATCTTCATCTGATTTTTGGCATCAGGACTTTAAAGAGACCACTGCCACAAATAGGATCAATAAGAAGAAAACAACACACCACTTTGGATGAGCTAATATTATTTGCCAATTGAGAAGAAAGGGCAAATAAATTTCAGGCTGATTTTTTTTGAGTTTCATCATTGAAACTTAAGGCTATTGAAAATACATGACTTTTGAAAATAAAATATGATTCTGGCTTCTTGTAATAACATGGCTTTATTATGCCAAAAAGTTTGAGCCTTTTTTTCTCTAATATTAAAAAATGGATCCTTTTACAAATGTATAAAGGTTCTTTTTTTAAGAAGAAGGGCCCTAATACTTTCACAGTCTTGTCTGACATGTTTTCAAATAACTGTGGTCACTCTACCTCTCCCATAGTGTTCTCCAGGGAGCTGTCTTCCTCTTCCAGTTTACTAAGAAAAACAGTATATGATATTGAGGATGGATCTTTAAAAAGTGTATTCTTTTAAGTCCATCAGCTGATTACACCAAGCTCATTATCCCGACCACGAAAAGGGAGTGATGTGACATTAAAATATGATTCATGATTCAAACAGTGGAGAGACTTTTATTCTTGTGAGGATGTTTCATTTCATCCCTTCTTTCCTTCATGTGTGTGACTTTATGCAGGTGTAGTGGACAGAAAACATGGTGGAAAACACTCAAAAGAGACAGAGGCTTCAAAGTTTGCTTTAGAAGATATATAGATATATTTTTTTTCAGATTTGAATATTAATGTCAAAAATACATACTATGATATACAGTTTGCACTACATCATCTTAGCATGACAGACGTCACAAGTAGTAACTGAAATATTAATTTAAATATTAAATAAACTGATGGTTAAGTAAACTGAAAGTGAATGTGTAAACACTAAAACTAAGGTTACTCTTCCTATTGCAACACTTCCGATAAAGTGGTTCTGTAACAGTACAAAAGTATTAGAATATTTCTATTTTCTGTTTCATTTCCAGTTATAATGAGGAAAAAAAGTCCACAGTGCACTTCTGATCTTTAGCTATTATGCTTTCAGCTGAATTGAGCTTGATTGCTTGTTTGACTGTAGTGGTCCATGGTAAACGTTTGTTTTTTGGACGAGGGCGCTGTCTTCCTCTTCCACTCCCTCTGCTCCGAGCTCAGAATTCACAGGGTCAAAGCTGACTTCAATTTCAGATCATTCAATTTTGTCTTTAGAGTTTTTATATTAATTATTTTATCATTAAATGGGCTTTGTATGGCATTGAAAAATAAAATAATTTGGATTGAAGATGTATTTACTGTGTCAAATATACCTCCAATTGATATTTGATTTAGAGCAAACACAGTAAAGGAACCTGAACTGAATACTTTCAAGTGTGTCACTGTTTTTGTCGACAATCACTGGTCTCAACTCTCCTGCCAGACGCCGGAGGAGACACACACAATAGCAGGAAAACTCATTTTCTATCATATCTGTCCTCCTTCATGAGAAGAATAGGATCTGAAACATCACTCTCTAAATTTTTTGACCCAAACAAACTAACTTCAGCAGAGAACAAGGTTTCATATCTGACGAGTCTCCCAGTCTTTAAGCACCCTCTTTGTCTGTCCTGGGTGACAGAAGGGCTGACCCTAAGATTTTGGGCACAGGTCAGGTGAGTCTTGTCTCTTTTTTCCTTATATCCCTGCTCTTATTGAGCCTTTCAGCGAGCCACTGGCTGAGTAAAAGTCTATCGCTGGCTTCCAGGTGTGATTGAAGGTTCGGTCGTGGCCTGTCGGGTGGAGGGAGTGAGGGAGTGTAGGCCTCAGCAGCGAGGAGAAAATGGTGGGTCAATGGGAGACTCTGTGAAGGACTGTAGCTCATAGGCAGCACCACTATCCACCTCCATGGACTTCCTGGAAAACAGCAAACGGATGTCCCTGTGGAGGTAGATCTTCCCAGACTTAGAACTCTGGAACCTGGAGGATTAGAGAGGCAGACAGAAGACAAGGAGACTGGATGATGGATGAAAAAAGAGCAGACTTTATCACACCAGAATGTGCTTTAGTTTTGGCTCATGTCTGAATATTGGTGACTTTTCTGTCCCCCAGGATATTACTCTTAATTTTGACTAGAGGGTCCACATTTTTTTTTTTTACTTTTCAACAACTTTCAGATGTCCCCCCAATGATTTTTAAAGTGTCTAGCCTGAAAATCCTCCTCCAATAAAGTTCTCACCATTTTATGTAAAGAAACCTGACAGACTGATGGACTTGTATTAGAATGTGATGAAACCATCGATAATGTGCTCAAGTTAGTTTGAGTTGTGCTACCGGTTTAAGTTTCTCTTTATTTTACACATCATTTTCCAAATATAATTTAAAGAATATAAAAAATTAGTTTGCAGTAAGTACTTTTAGCAACGAAAAGTCACCATAGCCAGGAGTGACCCGCTAGGTGCCATCCTCGAATGAATTCCCACTGACCTCAGGTGAACGAGGTAGCGTAAGGTGCGTCCGTGGCCAAGGGTATGGGGCTTCCTGCTGCTCTGATTGTTTGTGTCACGGCGGACGGGAACAGAGAAAGTCCTCTGGCGGAGGAAGGTCTGATGTCCAGCTGGCATGGCTCGTAGATCATACATTACAACAAACATCTTCACCACTGTCTTGTTGGGGTTAAATAAGGTCTGAAGAGAAAATGAAGAGTACGACAGAATGTGAGGACAAAGACAGAGTGATGGAATATCTATGGAACAAAGCAGAAACAGACTTAAAAAAAAAAATAAAGTGATTTTTTTCATTTTGCTAATACCCTTGAAGGTGCAATGTGTAGAATTTGGCATTTGAGCGACATCTATTGGTCAGATTCTAGAATGAGCCCAAACGTAAACAAAACGTCACATCGCTGAGCAACGGAAGCCTGTGAAGACCAAATGGGATCGTGAACACGGCATCATTTACTAAAGTGACATGGTTTGTAACCATTATTTTTATAGATTATAGGTCAGTTGTTGTCCTCTCTCCTCTTCTTCGCCTGCATATCAGGTAGATTTCAGAACCAGCGGACAGATTCGCGTTTCGTTCTTTTTGTCCCTAAAATCCACCCGTAGACAACATGGCGGATCGTTATGTCGGCCTACATGAACGCGGCCCGCGGTAATGTAAATTTTTTGAAGCTTTTTCTAACTAAATAAAAAAAAAAACAAACATTTTATGGGGATGATTGTACTCATATTTTGATGAACTTTATATACAAATAGAAACATTATATCCTATATTCACCTTTTCTGTTTGGCGAATTGCTGCCAAATTCTACACACTGCACCTTTAAATGATTTGAAGTATTCAGAGGAAATGCCTTTCTTACTGAGAGGTTAAAACAGTATTCATAAATAAAAGCAGGCCTTCAGTCTGACTGCAGGATGTAACTGCCCATTACAACCACTAGGGGTCTCCTCTTCTTCAGTATGTTGTTTGCTCTTTGTTCTCAGACTTGTTTATACAATTATGGCTAATTATCAAAAATATTAGGTTTTTATGTACATTTCTTAACCTATTGCATTTCCTTACCACTTGAATGGTTCCTGATGGAGGTACACGATAGCCCCTTTTCCCCAGGGACTCCAGGTTTATCACGCCCTGTAAGAAGATAGACAACCACTGTCACAAACAGAGCTTGTACATACCGGTATAACAGGATGTAAATAGAAATCTCTGGAATTTAATTTTTTTTAAAGATTTTTTTAAGACTGTCTTTATACATCATAAGACCCTAATATGTCCTCAGTTTCTAGCATTTATACATTCACATTTATAGTGTCTAATTGATACTGATGGTGAAATAATACAGTTGAAAAGTCTTTGTATGTGATAGCTTCTAATGACTGTGGTGTAATTTAGATCTTTACGAATGCATTTCTTTCACACAGAATACAAATACAGTGCACATGAAAATAACCTTTAGGAGAGGTGGGAACAATTCAACTATGAGTTGGGACCAATGAAAGGTTTATCTAGGCAGAAGATTAAAACTTAAACACCACCATAATATCAACAGATAACTAATAAAACAAAAAAAAAGAATCTACAATCTGAAAAATCTCAAAGATGATATATTTGACATTTTAAACATTTTTACTACTATTATTTCTGTTGCAATATATAAAAGAAGTAAGTTATTTTAAAGATTATAAGCACTGAACCTATCATATTAAATACAATAGAATTTAAAACATTTGAATGCTTTTTAAAAGCCTTACATTTCATTTAATCCGCTTATCAACTTCTAATATTTTTAAAGAGCGTCTTTTAGGTCAGTGATACAGACTGTGAGGAAAAAACTGATCAACTCACTAAGAAAAAAAAGATCTCACCATATAGGGTGATGGAGCGTTGTCATCAGAGACGCTGTAGAAGGACACATCAACAGGTAAGGTCAGGTGACTGGGGCAGAAGGACCCGCTGGCTCCAACCTCGGCTGTGAAACCATCTACTGTCCCTAAAGGCTCGAGGCGATAGTTCAACACACACTCCTAAAAGGAAAAAAATCAGGCAATCTTTATTGGTGCAAGTGGCATTGATTACCAAGACAGCTAGTCAAGCAATCAGAGATATTTGAGAATATTTCCTAAAAGCTTATGAATGCACAAACTTGTAGATTTAAACATTTTAGAGTACCTTTTTACTTTTATTTTACTTGCACTCATATTGCACCACATACTGAAGAATAACTCATATCAAACTGCACTACTAGCCTGCTGCTATCAAACACAACATGTCACTTTATATCTTCCCTGTCACTTTAACTTGCCATTTACTGCACAGAGGGTCTAAATTTGTCCTATGCTGACACTTAACCCCGTCAAAGAGTAACTATGTTTACCTTTTTTTAATTTTATTTTATGCCCATTACAATTTCTCTATTCAATGCTAATACTTATCTGATTTTGTATTCATGCTAATTTGTCTTATGGCGGATGCAACACTTGAATATCCACTTGTAGGGATAAATCTTATTTTAGTCATTTAAATGACCATATTAAGGGTTTATACGGGTGTTCTTGGGTTAAATTTGATTTAAGGACTATATTTGAGAGCTCTTCCTGTATAATAAGACCAAAGGTATCTTTAACTTACAACTGGTTACATCAGCAACACATTTAAAGTATATTTTTCACTGACAGTTGAGAAGTCTTTGTTCGTGATAACTGCAAGTCAGCATTGCTGGTCAGGTTTATTTAGACAAAATGAAAACAAACATTAGAAACTTGCATCCAACCGATAATTAAGACAATATAAAGTTTGCAAAGAAATGGATTAACAAATAATTAATGAATAGATAAATACTCAATTTGTGACCAGTATAAAGAATGAAACTTAAATGAAAAAGGGCCTACAACCTTGATATGGATGTTGAAAACAAGCTATTCCTTCTAATGCCTTAAAATTTTCATTTAGATTCTTAAAACTTTTCAAAGTCCTTGAATTTTATTTACTAAATTTATCAACATCTATACTTTCTGAGACCGCCTTGACATCATATATGGAAATGGACACAGAAAAAGAGGTCTTTAAAAGAAAAAAAATGAAATAAAAAAGCAGTCACAACGAAAAAGGAAAATCTGGTTAAGACATCATTCTGAGCTGTTCTTTGTCTTATACCTCAAAGTTTCCCAGTAAACTGAGGCTGGCAGGTGGAGCACTGGCACTGAACAGCTGCTGAGACTCATCCGTGTACCCCTCTCTCTTTGGACACACCCTACAGAATTGAAACATACACACTTTATTACACGAGAGCATCTTCAGAAGCTCTCGTAACAAACAATCTCAGCATGGTTAACAGTCTTAAGTTAAGGGTGAAATTACGTCAGATTACATCAGATTAAATTATTTTAAGTTCTAACATCCAGACAGCCTCAAAGTGTTTCCCCATGAAACATAAATGATCAAATAAAAAGAAGAAAATTGTCACATTAAATGGATAAAAGTATACAACATGTTTCCCTGTTCATCCAAGTCGTTCAGACTTAAATAACTGATCATTAAAAAAAATACAGCAACAAATCTTTACCACAAATTCTACAGACTTGATCTCCTCAAACACCCAAATCCTGAACATCTGCTTTATCTAAAGAAGCTCTGAGTTTCCACCTACGCCTGCTGAGTGTAGGCAGTGCCATGAAGCTCTGTGTATTTAAAGCCAATTCAGCTCTGTCTGCCATTTTGAGCAGAATGTGTGTTATAGTGGATTCAGTCACAGTACAGCAGGGCTTCAGCAGGTGGCAGCGTGAGAGGAAGCCTCAGCAGAACGGCCTGACCTAACCACACTACTCAGAACAACATGCTTATTGTATGATCCTGCCATGTGCAGACAATAATTCTGAAAACCTGAGCTAATCAGAGTTGTTTTTTGTGTCAGGGGTGAAATGTGGTAGTTTGAGTATATCTCGAAAATAAGTCAATGACTGTAGCCAACATAAAAATCCCGTCTTTATACAAACACAAAAAGCACAACAAAAAGCCATGAAAACAAAGTTTTCTTTGCTGGCACTAAGACATAGTAACAGCTGAAATGTTGCAAAGTGAGAAAAACAAACAGGATTTCAAATTAATGATGCAAAATATGAGTAACTTTAGCCAGATGGCACAACGATAAACAGACGATGTGGGAGGCCACTGTAAAAAAAATCCTTTATCCTTTTAACAGTTTTTAAGTCTGCATTAAAACTGTAAAAGTGTCCTGACTTTTTCTATGTGAGCAAACTCTGTGACAGCTTCAACGGTCAGATACAGAAACACAGGCAGATCAGCAGGTGAGGAAACGTGTACCTTTTCCCAGAGGCCCAAGGCAAGCCCTTACAGCCAGTCAGAGAGGTGTCCAGGTCAAAGTAGCCTGTTTGATTTTTCCTCTGAGGAACCTGCGAACACACACACAGCACATGATTTACACAGAGCAACAGTCACAGTATCACATGTTAGAGAGTGAATGACAACATGCATGTTGGAAAATATGGGACTTATGAGGAGATATCTACACAAACAAGTACTGTAAAGGATGTGCTTCAATAAGAGTAGAAAAACATTTTAAAAATCTCACTTTAAACACAGATATGTTTTTAGTGATGTGCTACATTAATCACATGTAAAAGATTGAAATGTTTTTCATTTATATAGTGGAGCAGTCCCTTTGTGCAATTTCAATAATGAGGAAGAAGTCCAGAGACATCTCTTTTTTTGCTGTCAATATGTGGAAAGTTTTGTGGTTTTAAACAGCATGTTGAGTTTGGAGGGTAACTGTCCCTAAATATTAAATACCACAGTTCTGTTGGTTAGAATATGGACATTTAAAGCATTGATACACCACCTTTAAATGAAAGTCATAAATAGTAGTTTACTCTAGCAGTAGTATAACTTTCTACAAAGAGAATCATTAATTTTTCATTCCACAGAACCCGCATTTAACAACACAAGTTCAGACTTATAAAAAGACACCAGTTTTCCTGGGTCTGTACTGTTTGATGGAATGGCTGAGGATAAATCAAAGTAGAGAAAGAGAATTAAAAAAAATATCATTAATGCCACTCTAACAAGTTATTTAAGTGGACCACCTATTATCCTACAAGGACTCCTCTAGCTGTGCTTTAACTGTTTTCTAACGATCACAACTTTGTTTTCTCATTATCTGAGACTTCTTAGACGTTCTAAGCCTCCCGAAAGAAAACATATAATACCTATACAAACTCCAAATTGGAACGTGCAAAACACTCTTGTGCAATAATAAAAGGCAATTACTGTGGCAAAAAGTATACTTGTGTCTGTAACAAAGGTGTTAGACTTGCCGGAAGTATCATTAACAGGCGTAAAAAAGAGGTGAAATAAAACACAGAAACTGGGCAAATAAACATGATAGAAAAAAAAAACATGCACTTACTTATTCATTCTGCCCCTTAAAAAATGAACCCCCTCAATAACTCCAGACTTTTTAAGTTATTAAAGGACCTTAAACATAAAAAGTACATTTAATAACATCTTACACCTTTTAAGGATCCACAGTGACCCTGTCTGATACAAAACCTGTTAGGGAGTCATTTTCTGGTAATCTTGAAAACAAAACAATAGGTAAGTCATCGTGACAGGCCATGCTGTCATCACTCACATTTTTTAGTTAAGGTAAGCAAACCTACTTCTATGTTTGTTTTATGATTTGTTGCCATGGGGATATGGGACAAATAAGTGAAGATCTCAAGAAAGTAATTACTAGTTATCCCAAGAACATTAAGTAAAATTCTGTAGGGATGCATGCCCGGTAGAGCTTCTGTGATACTGTGTGGATCATGGTGTAAAATGATGTGTGCCTGGATGCCATGAGACTGTGAGTAAGACCAAACAGAAGACAGGAAGCAGCGAAGATATGCAAGTATGGCAATATGACAGATTCAAATAACTTACTGATGATGCACAGATGACTCGTGCGCCTTACTCACTTAAAGCCTGTTAGTCTGTGTGTTCCTATGTGTACATTAACCTTAGCAGAAACAGCTCAGCAGCCAGGCGGCAGTAAAAACACCTGCCAGATATTTCAAAGTGTCTTTACGGCAAACATTTACAGACCCCTTTCTTCCGCTGGTGAAAGTGCTGTGAGTAATGCTTCAGATGGCGTTAATAAAAGAGGAGTGAGTGTGGTGTTATGATAAACACAGCTGCACTGACACCAGCGCTGACTGAGTCACAAAGTGTTTGAGTGTGCCTGTGAGTGCGTGTGAAATCTTAACAAATGCACAAAGTGACAAAGGATGCCAATTACATGGTGTGGATGAGTGTGTGTGAATGTGAGTGTGTGTATTCCTTACAGGGCTGGAGAGCAGAGGCAGGCCTGTACAGGGGTGGAAGGCCTTGGTTGCTGTGGCGTCTAATGAGTGGCGATTGTGTTTCTTCCAGCTGTTGCAGGGACGCAGGGGGGAGGGGCTGTGGGCTCGCTGGAGCACAGTAAGAAAGGCAGAGTTAAGAGCTTTGCAATGGCTAAACTGAAATTACACTTAAATAAGAAAACCTATACACTGGGGGTAAGGGTCAGACAAAGTGATGAACAGCGCATTGCAAAAACTGCCCTTTTTTGATGCCGTTGTGCTTTCTGTATTCATCTACACTTTTGAACTGGATAAGGTAAAAGAATTTTTTGTCCACTTTTTGATTCCTAAAAACTACATAATACATTCAGGTTCAAACTTCAGAGAGACTATAGATAGTAGTTAAAGTTATACCTATCTTTAAAAGGCCTGGGAACATGACTTAAACTACTCAAAATTTCAAAAGGATATAAAAGTTTAGTGTGCCATTAAGCACCCTTGAACACTTGAGAGAGAAAAATCTTACCCAAGTATTAGAAAAACTTATTCTAAAACAGCTTATTTTACAGTTAAGATAATTTGTTGTGGTCCCTAAGGCTTTAATGTGAAGAGCCAGACTGGGTGGGAGTAAAGTATTTTTGTTGCCTTCGAGTGGGCAGGACCAGGAGTTTATGTTTTTTAATGGCCGACTTATTCATTACATCATAAATTATTGTATAAAGCCAACCCACTTTACATCCAGTTTCAGAGTAACCCTCAAAAACTTAACTGCTATATTCTAAAAAGAGTGTCAAGATAAGTCCTAAGTCCTTTTGTTTTTCTTTTCGTGTCTTGTCTCAACCTTGAGTCCATGACAAGCAGATAGACATCATTCTTTCGGCTGTGTGTGCAGTAACAAGGAAGAGACAGCCAGAGCTCACCCACCGCTAGTTAGCTTAGCTCAAACATTAGGAGTCAATGAGTATAGCTAGCCTGCCTCTGCATACAGCCATCAGATAAACTCTTCAGCAACTCTAAACGGTCCTGTGTGCTTGTTGTGACTCATTTTCTGACAGTGTTACGTTACATCATCTTCTGCTATCATCGTATTATCTTCATCTACTCCTAAACAGAGGCTTTGTTTTGTTGACCTACTTCTGTGGTGGTTTGGCTATAGATGTGACGAAGGATCGACCGATACATCGGCCGGCCGATATATCGGGCCGATATTTGCGTTCTTTACTTGAATCGGCCGATTCGCACGTGGATGTATTTTTCAGCGGCATGATTTACAGACAGACATCCATGGGCAGCTCTGTGTTGCCGGAAGACCCTGCAGAACATGCAGACGCGTTACCCCTCCCCCACTGCAAGAGTGGTGAAAGCAGCGTTAGCTTGGATCCTGCTTCACAACAACGGCAAGGTTTAAACTTTCAATTAGCCTCTAACAGTTGAACTTAGTTGAAATATTGCCACCCACTTTGAAATAGGAAACATGAATGCCAAGTGCATGTAATATACGTGCTTGAAAATATAGTTAAGTTTGTGGGTCAGAAAAACGGGAATGCTGTTGAACGCTTCATCTTTAAAACTGCTTACCATTGTATTTAGGGAGCTGTTGATGTAGTTGTAGGCTAATATGTACAGCTGTTACGAACACCGGTTTAAGGATTAAGTAATGTCAACGTTGTCAATTCAGTTCCATGGTGTTTGTAGGAGTTTAATTCAGCGAACACCGGGCTGAGGTTGAATGCGTGTCGTGTGTGTCTGTATGTGTGTGTGTGTGCTCTCTCCCTCAGAGCGGAGCGGAGCAGCCGTGTCTGCTATCAGAGAGGTCTTGAGCGTGCACTAGACGAACTTTAATGATGAGAGAAATGTTTTATATGTAGTGCTAAATTGTGTCAGTGTTTCGTGAAAACGTGTTTAGAGCTGTTTGCTGCTGTTATCAATCCAGCGTTACTTCCAGCGGACTTTTTCAGTCAGCGTCTGCTCAGCTGATGTGTGTGTGTGGAGGGGGGAGGGGGGAGGGGGTGCGCGTCTCACTGCGGAGGAGCAGCCATCACATCGATGGGAGATAAAACTTAAACTATGAGAGAAATGTTGTGTACATGGTTGAATATTTATTCCTTTTAAAGTTGATAATGTCATTTTTTCCATGTAAATTGAGGGAGCAAAAAGCAGTATCTGCCACAAATATCGGCCCAAGAAAATCGGTCATCGGCTAAGGGTGATGAAAAAAAATCGGTATCGGCATCGGCCCTAAAAAATCCACATTGGTCGATCCCTAGATGTGACATTTGAAAACGAGTCGAGTCTTTCAAACAGCTCTTTTATGTCAATGATGAGAACCAATTCGCAGTTGTGAGTGGCCCGCTGGTTTGCGAGCCATTCTTGAATTTGCAGGCAATTTGCATTTAAGGATGGCTTGTAAACGAATGGCTCAGTCACAACTGGGAATCAGTTCTCATCGTTCCCTTAAAAGAGCTGTTCAAAAGACTCGACTCATTCGCGAACGTCATATCTCTAGCCAAACAAGCCTCTGTTTAGGAGTAGAAGATAATACAATGACAGCAGTAGATAACTGAATAAAATGAGTCACAATAAGCACACAGGACCGTTTAGAGTTGCTGAAGAGTTCATCTGATGACTGTAGGCAGAGGCAGGCTAGCAATACCTGTTGACTACCAGTGTTTGAGCTAAGCTAACTAGCGGCAGGCGAGCTTTGGCCATCTCTTCTTTGTTATTGGACGCACAGTCAAAAGAATGGTGTCTATCTGCTCGTCTTGGACTCGGGAGTAAGGTAAGACATGAACACAAAGGAAATGTTGGTGTATCCCTTTAAGAAGAAGGTTCTTGTTGAATTTGTGTTGCCAGGGCCTTTAAGGACCTGCTGCGTTGAGGTAGTCTTATTCATTTCTCATTCAACACAAAACACATACCTAAAGTCATGAGATGAGAATCATGGAGGACCTCACAGACATTTCTTACAGACAAGTAAGCATGTCCACTGTAATAATGCATTTCTTATCATTAAACAGCATCAGTGCAAGGAAATGCACTTTTTATGTGTTCCAGTGACCCACCTACATTAATCACTATATCCCCAGCAACAGGTAGTGGTAGCAGCTCTAAGAACATCTCAAAACACATTGTTAAAAACAAAGCTGAGCTCAGGTTCACATGTCTATTAAGGTGCGGTGAGTGCCAACTTACTCCCAGTTACTGTGAGGAAACTCTCAAGGGCAGAAATTCAGTTCACTTTGCTGGGATTTGTGACTAAGGGCTTACCTTTGCTGCCATCAGAAATACTTTGGTGCGCAAGTCATTTTTTTGTTTGTATCTCCATAGTTATGTCTACAGATTTGGGCCTTGTTTCACATTTTCCAAACATGATTTTTAATCAGAAACAGCCAAGACAATAACTGAGAGAGATACTATAACTATTTTTTGTTTTGTTATCCAATTTAATGGTTTCCTTTACAGTTATTCGTGTAGATCTGTCCTTATTAAAAAGAGAAATGTTTGCTTTTATAAATACATGGAAAAACAAATCTCTGACACAGTTGATAGCTCACTATTGCGACCTTACTTAGGGTAAATTTAAACAACACTACTCAAAAAACAAAAAAACAATTGAGTTGTTATCGTCAAACAGAGCCAAGATCAGAACTAGAATCAGAGAAGTCAAATCTCTTCCTTGTCCTCTTTACATGTGTGCATCTGAAAAGAGATACTATACAAGGAATTGCTTTGTCCACAGAGGTGACAAAATTCCCACAAACCATAAGTTCCTCAAAGTAGCTTTATTAGAATATTCCCACAATTTGCAGGCTTGACACCAGATTTTAAAAAAATAATAGACGGCTGGATGGCTAAATCAAAAATATCTTGTGGGGCATCATTCATGTTACCTAATCCTCACAATTAACAAATTAAAGTAAGTTTCAAACTCTTTACATTTTCATTTTGGAGATGCACTAAAGCAAAGAATGATTTAATCATAGATAAGGCATGATAAATGGGTTTTCATTTTGTATCATATCAAAACACTTTAGAGACCCTTACCAGGACATTAGAAGGAGGGGTCATGTCTGGACTGGGGGGGCTGGAGCATCCAGACTGGGAGGGTGCCTGGTTCTCGTCCTGCGGAGCGCAGGCCTGGGCTGGTGCACATGTCTGCGCCTGATACTGAGGCTGAGGCTTGCTATGGTTGTGGCTTGTGTTACAGTTTACAGCTGGGCTGGCATCACTGCAAGTCCAACCAAAGAAGTGGGTACTCCTTGGGCTGTTCTCTGAGACATGGGGGGAGGAAGAGGGGGTTTCATGGCTGCTGAGTGTCCTGTCTCTGAGTTTTTCCTGTGGGGAAGTTCGTAAACGCTGACCAGCCTGGTTATAGGCCTGGCCTTTAAACAAGGGTTCTTCAAGTGTAAAGTGAGCACCATTTTGGGCCCTGGGTGAATGGCATTCAGTCCCCGGATCAACTCGGGGCTTGTCTGTGCAAATGGGCGCATGTGAGGCAGCGGTGTGTGTGCTGCCTTTGTGAGGTTCGTGGCTTGGTATGTGGCCATTGGAGTAGCCGTTTGTGGCAGTGTGTGAGGCTTGTGGGCTGCGTGCAGTGTGTGAGTACGTGCGGACCGTGTGTGTGACTGTTGTCGTGTGCGTGTGGTGCAAGGGGCTGCCGCTCCTGCTGTGCCTGGGGGACAGGGAGGGGACAGACAGTCTCTCCTGAATCAGTCTGGTAATGTCTTGAACGGCTTGGGCGATCAGGGAGCTGTCTCTCCCTCTCTCTTTTTCTCTATCCATCTCTCCATTCCTTTCTTCCTCTACCTCTTTTGTCTCCGTCATTTTTAGCTTCCTACAGGCTGCAGGTTTAGGGGAGGAGGTCTCCCGTTTGCCGTATGTGGTGTCAGTCACTGGTGTATTGAAGGGACTGGGCCACACTCGTCCCACAGACTCATAGGGCGGTACCTCAGGCTCTTTGGTCTTACTGGCAGTTAGATCATCATGGTTACTGCCCCACATGGCTTTGGGAGGGTTATCCGTTGCAAAAAGGCCAGGGGGAAGAGGGGGTGCTGTGGGGTCGCAGAAGTTGAGCCGCTGTGCAATGCGAGCAATAACTTCTTGTCTCTCCTGCAGCAGAGAACCAATCAGAGGGTTTGTCTCAGATGCAGAGGGTCTTGGGGAGGGGCAGCGGGGTGGTTCTGCTAAGGAGAAGTTCTTAAATGCTCTCAGTGGCTCAGTGATGGGCGCCTTTGACCTGTCACTGCTGTTGGTGCCGGACCCATAGTCCTCTGCTTGTGAAGGTTCAGAGGAACCATTCAGAGTCGAGTACAGCCACTTCCCTGTTTTGCCCGTGGGTAGCGGAGAGGGGGAGTGGGAGCGTGATGGTGTGGGAGAGTGGGAGGGTCTGTGGAAAACTGGAGAGCCCTGGAGCTGGGGGATGTTGACCTGTGGAAGTTCTCCGTTTTGATACATGTGGTCTTCTCCTGGTTCCTGGCTCTTCTTGCTGTAAGGATGTGGCACTGCAGTGTGTGGAAGGCTATTGATAGGGATGTTGCTGATGGGGAGATTAGGAATGGGTAATCCATTGAGCACAAGGCTTGACATGTTGGAGCTTTTGCTGAACATATTAGAGTTGTAGGGGAGGTTGTCCTTGTTGGGGTCCTGGCTCTTTTTCAGGTTGGTAGTTGGTAGGCCTCCATGAGTGTTGAAACTTGGGCTGAGGGTGGAGGTCTTGCTGTAGAGCGGGGGCAGTCCGGTATGGATGCTGCAGGCCAGAGTGGGGTAGGTTGGCTGGCGGGGGAGTGACTGGACACGCACCTGGAGTGCAACACTCTGGGACACATTGGGAATGGGGAAAATATGCTCCGAAGGTGGTTGAGAAAACTGCCACACCAGGTCCTCATCAGCAGCAGTGATCCTGTTTGACAGAGATCGAGAGAGAGAGATTAAATTTACATTTGATGTATAAAACTTGATATGAGAGCCACACGGGATTTAGTTTACACTCTGATATGATTTTTCAAAGCAACACGGTATATTAGATTTACACCTACACGTCAATTTGAAAGCAACATAACCATAGATCAGGTTTCTCAGAGCTTTAATATCCTTCGATGAAAAGCGTTCAGCCCACTGGTGTCAAAGTCTTGAATGAGTGTTATGTCTGACCTGTACAGGATGTTTCTGGGGACGATGCCATGGGAGGCGCTGAGCCAGGCGCTGAGTTGGGAAAAGAAGACATAGGAGCGCACAGCCAACAGCAGGGTCTTCTCCTCAATGAAGCGATCGCCGCTTCTAATAAAAACACAGTCACAGAGAGGTGGAAATGTGCCAGTATGTCAGGTTAATGAGAAAACAGTTCCAGGATGTGTGTGTGTGTGTGTTACCAAGTGTGTGTTTTTAAAACACTGCGTCCCCTGTTGCTACGTTTGCCAGAAGGAAAGTGGGCCAACTTGTGAGGTTATTTAACCCCCTGAGTGCCAATCCTCTGGTATATTTCTTTTAACTTCTACCTCCATTTCTTCCATACAAACTCTTCATCACCTACCCTAGTCATTTTTAGATACTTATAGATTCAGAGGAAAATACAACTTCAGTATCTCTGATTTTTCACAAGAAAGCCAGATATGCACAAACAGTGTGGCAGTTGAGAGATACTAAATAAAACTGTTATACTAGCACAAATATTAAGGTGAAGTGTCAGTCCTTGTGTAAGATGCCTGCTGTTTAATCTTTTATCAACGCACACAAGTGCTCAACTACCATTTACCACATATCTGTTTAGAAAACATTTTTTTACTGGTGTATTTCTTTTGCTTTGAGTTTTTGTGTATTCAAATGATCATTTGCTTTTTCAAAAATTCAGAAATGAACTTAATTTCTACATGTTGAAAAGGTGGAGGCTGCAGTTTGTCTGAATGCTTTATCTGACTGGCTTTAAGAGATAAAAGGACAACAAATTATTAGTGAAAGGGCCTGTTCAGCATGCAGATTCTTCTGAAAGTAGTAGTTTTGTGTTAACTCCCTTGAGTAATCAAATTTCATTATGTCAAAATTTGCCAGGTTAAAGAATATCTTATAACCTACCACAACTATGCACATTCATTGGTCAGGGAGATGGACAGCAGGTCTGTCCATAGAACAACAGTAAGTGACAAGTTTTGTCACTTACTGTTACATTATACATTAAATTCACCGTTTATTAAACCACTGTCTTTGAAAGACTGTTCATTGTTTTTAGTATAAAATATAAAAACAAGATAGTGAAAAGCTTCTTGAGACTGATGGAAATAATAAAAAGAGATAGAGCTCTTGGGTAGAGGGCAAAAACGAATTACGAATAAGATGCATTTTCTTTACTAAAACGTTTAAAATGCCTCCGTTTTACTACAATGTTTCTTTGAATAAAGCATAGATAAAAAGATACAGTGAAATTCATGCTCTCCAAAACATTTTATGTGTTTGTTTTTAACCATGCTCTTTTTCATAAAACATGCCAGTAAAAGTAAGGTATTTTAAACCTTTTTGTTGAGACAAGAGCCTTGGTGAATTATTTTCTTCTTTTTTTTTTAAATTCCTGAAATATGTCCATCCCATATAGAGAAGTGTGTAAGCATTTTTGTTAAAAAAGTAGTGATCAAGCACAGCCATGTACGCTGACAGAAAGTAGCAGCTAATATAAATAAAAACTTTTGTATTTCCCTTAAATAAGAAAGGAAATAACAAACTGCTGATTTAACACAAAGGAGGGGCCGGGTCCTGGGTGTAACTTTCAAAGTGAACTCAGCTTTACCAGTGTTCAGTGTCCAGTCATGTGAGTCTGTTTTTGTGTTTGTGTGTTTGAATGCTCCTTACTGTCTGGGTACTGGCTGCAGGGTCCACCTCTCTAGCAGAAGGGCATCTTGCTTGATGACTGGGTCACTGATGGGGTCACTAGGGGGGCACTCATCACCATAGCAACAGTCAGGTAGGAGCATGACCTCAATCATGATGGGGATGCTGTTCCTCCAAAGCAGGATCACCTCAGACCGGGTTCGCCTTGCCTGACGACACTGGACACAAACATGACCACAGACAGGTTGGAGGGTCAGTGCTCGTTAGAGGATGTCAACACCAGAAGACTGAAATTTAGGGGGGAAGCAGATGGGACCCAAAAGACCTAACCCTTGAGCTGAATCTGTCTTGGATTAACTTTGGTGTGATCTCTATTATTACTGTCCCATCATAACAGTATTGACAACAACTGTCTTAAAAAAAAAAAACATTAAATACTGATATCAAGCTAAAAATAGACATATGGTAAAAACATGCAAATAACAGGCTCATAATGGGGGGTGATATTTGTTCTCTAAGTTTGCTACACGCCATAAATTAGAGGGTAGACAAAGAAGAAGCGGCAGATGAGGAAGAGTAGCTTGCTAATATGGAAAAAGATCCACTGTGCTATGCTTCTCAGGTGATGTTTCTTCGATAATCTCTCACACACAAACTGTTTGTCCCAGCGCGGGTTATTTACATGATTTATTCCGGATATTTATGACAATATTTGGGCATTTGGGAAGCTGATTAGTTAATCTGGTTGGCTATTTCCCATTATATCACTATTAGATTGCAGTGCAATTTCTCTGCACATCTTTTCTACAGTTTTGTTTGCAGGCTACTCCTCTAGCCCCCTTTGCGTGTTTTTATGAGTACTTTGCCAAGGCAGACAAGAAAAATAAATCTGACAATTAACTGAATTTGTAGAACTGATTTTCTTCATGTTTTCTATACATATCATCATAATATTATCACCATATAATAAAGCTCACAATACAAGTGATTGGAAAAGCTTAAAGTGTTAAAGAAGATTTTATATATATACATATATATATATATATATATATATATATATATATATATAGAGAGAGAGAGAGAGAGAGAGATAACATAACGTCCATCTTTAAATAACCATTTTATTCACTGCAAAGTCCCAAACTAATATGAAAAAGTTACAGAAAATGTACACTTTTCACTAGTATTCATATTAATGACTATTTATGTTGCATGCCATTTGAGCATAACATAAAAAGATTTAACTTGCTGCACATTTCAGCATGCTATATTGGCAGCAAGACAGGAATTCTACTGTTTGCTTATAAGGAGAGACAGGACTGGCTGTGTACTTAAATGTGTATAACTGTGTGTTCACGTGAACTACCTGGGGCAGTTTGTCGCTGCATTCATGCTTGTGAAGAGGTGGCATTGCCGACTGGGCCGGTGGACAATGCAGCCCCTCGGTTCTGCCCTTCACGGAGTACTCCGGGGTCCTTCCCTCTGTGATGAGCAGGGTCAGGAATACCAGGAACTCCTCTGCATCATACTCAAAAAACTCCTCTGTTGCATCTAGACAAAGGGGTAAAACAGAAGGTCAGCTGATCATTTCAAATATCCTCACCCTTCGAGTGTCAATACATTTTTCTCAATCCCGTAACAGTTCGGGCTGTGATCTAGGAGCAGTTTTTTCACGCTCATGGGTTTGACATGACAAGTACATGAATGCCTGTTTGCTTTGTTTATGTTTGTGCTCAGGTGGAAATGGCTATTTAACGTTGGCTGGAAAGACTTGTTTAAAGAAGGGGTGTGGAGGGGGAGGCAACAGATGACATAACTTTTCCAGCTTGGCTGACTTAAAAGAATGCATTAAGAACATTTATGTCAGCTGAGAATAGGCCCACATAAACACACATACAAGAACAGGAAAAATGACAGTGAGGTCATCCACAGTAATTCACAGTCAGGAACTTAAAAGAGCATGAGGACATTAAAAGAGCAAAAATAGCAGCACCACCCTTTGTTCCACCAATTTTACCAGGGTGGAGTTGGGTGGGGCTAGTTTGGTGTCCAGAATTTGGCAGAACTGAATCAAGTTTTCATCATTCAGGGTAAAGCTTTCTCTCTCTGAATCAACATGGTTTACATTCTGGTAGCCACTGTGAAAGGCAGAAAGACTACTGCCAGAATTTCTTTCAGCTCATCCGTAGTTAGTCTGTTGTTGATCTATTTTTCACATTAACTAAATTTATTGCATATTACACAAGGGCGTAAGGTGGGGGCTGTTCATGTAACAGACCACTAGTCAAATGCTATTAAATGGAAGCTGTGTCTCGTGGCTTGTCTCCTGCCAAAACAAAATTAACAAAGTCCTGCTCTGTTTGTGTTGTAATTGAAGCTTAGATGTAAAGCAGGGGTATTTTTAGAGGAAGGTTGAAGAGCCCGTCTTAGCTCTCTGGTTCTTATACTCCTCCAGAGAAAACTCCCAGAATCCCGCAGGAGGTCAGCTGATACACAGCAGCTCTGAAAATCACAGCTTTCTTCCTTCACAGCACACGAGCAGAGACACGACATGAAGAAAGACGATGCCAGCTATACAATCTGAGAACCTTTGCTGCTCTAATTCAATAACAGCAAAGTAAGTATAGTTCACAAGTTTGTCCATTTCTTAATATTCTGATTAATCTGAGAGCCTTTAAAATGCTAGTGATAAAAAATACATACATGTACACACAACCTGTCATCCCACTAGAGCCAGGCTGGCTAGAACAGAGTCCCTCTCAGCTGGCTCTGCAGAAGCGTGAGCTACGAGCTGCTGCTGCTGCTGCATGTGTATGTAAGTGTGTGAGTGTGAGTGCAGTGTGCGTATTGCAGTCAGCCAGCCAGTCACGCACATTCCTCTTAGGGAACTCCTCCTACATGCCTTTGAGCTGTTTCTGCACGTGGAGAGAGACGCAGTCCGACACAAAACATGAAAAGGGAGGGGGAGAGGGGATGAGAGAGTGGGGGTCTGTTAGCCAGCTGTAGGCTGAATAAGAACAGGGTGAAAGAGACGGAGAGGGAGCCTATATTCAGGGACAATCTCCTTTTATTTATGGGCTGCAATCGGAAAAGGCTCACACAAAGAGATGGGTGAGAGAGTTAAAAGGAAAGATGGACTATAAGGAGAAAAATACGACAAAGGTCAAGATTCAAAGTCATGGAATTTATCGTGGGACTATATGGACTGAAAAACTGATCTCAATTTTTTTGCTGAATGACAGTCCGCAGTGTACAACTGAATATTTCTTCTGTAGAGGAAAAATAGGTGGGAGTCACAATACCAGAATTTTAAACTACTGATATGATTCTAATAAAAGTATGATGATACTAAAACATTTTAACATTTTTTAAGGTGAAAACTCCTACATCTATATTGTACACAAACATTGGCAACATTCCATATACTAAGGATGTTAAAATTTCCAATACTCTAAAATATAATCTGTTTTTCATACAGTAAAACCTCTGTGATTGCAATGATCCCTGAAACTTAAAAATAAAGAATTTCAAATGAAGCAATATACAGCTTTATATGTTTTTATCTAACAAACACTCAGATCGGGCATAACATTATGACCACCTGCCTAATACTGTTGGTACACAACAAACTGTGATGCACTCTGTGTATTCTGACACCTTTTCATCAGAACTAGTATTAACTTCTTCATCAGTCTGAGCAACAGTAGCTCTTCTGTTGGACCAGACCACACGGGCCAGTCTTTGCTCCCCATGTGCATCAACGAGCCTTGGTGGCCCATGACCCTGTTGCTGGTTAACCGCTGTTCCTTCCTTGGTGCACTTTTGATAGATCCCCACCACTGTAGACTGGAAACATCAAACACGAGCTGCAGTTTGAAGATGCTCTGACCCAGTTGTCTAGCCATAACACTTTGGCCCACTTATGCTTGCCCATTTTTCCTGCTTTTAAATTAACAACTTTGAGAACAAAATGTTCACTTGCTGCCTAATATATGCGTTATGTGTATTATGTAATATACAGTGTTATTTACTTCACCTGTCAGTACTCATAATGTTATGCCTGACATGTGTAAATACCAATTGACTGTCTACGAACCCCTTAACATGAGAAAAATGCCTCCTCTGCATCTGTTGCTTGTACTTCCTTTCAAAAAAAATGTGTTCTGACTCAGTTCATTTGCAAATCTTCCCTTTATGACAACATTAGAGGGATATGCTGCCTCCCCCTACGTGGGGGACATTCCCTGAGACTGGTGTTTGTTTAGCCCACAGCTGACTGTGGAGGAAACAGGACTTGACATGTCTGTGCAGCCACAGTAAACACCAAAGGACAGTACTAGAAAGTCATAGCCACATCCACTTCTGAAGAGTGCTGTGGTCAGAAATAGCTCGTAATGATTCATGTTAAAACAACCTGTTCTGAGCATGGCTGAAAAAGAGGGATTTTAAACATCCCATACCTGACGGGCCTAGGGAAGAGTCCATCATCTTTACATGATGGTTTTTTGTACTCCTGTCTGAGGTTGATAAATTCCCTCTCTGAAGAGGAAGGGCTCTGGTTCCTGGTCTTATCACAGAGATTTAGGTTAAAGGTGATGCTCCATGAGGGAAGCAAAGAACAAATGAGAAAGGATGCATGGAGGGAAGCAGGAGAGTGATTAAGGGTGAGGCAGAAAACAGCCTCAGAGTGGTGGGTTACACAAACACCCTCCTTCAAAACACACACTCACACACACAGCCAGAGAGAGCCCCAATCATTTGTGCACAGTGGGTGTCAGATTGCTGCTTTCTAGGAAAGGCAAACCCAGGAACACATACATAAACACACCCCTTAAAAACACAAGAAAAACACACATGAAAACACAGACACGTATGCACGCACATAGAAATACGCACGTGCAGCTTGGGACAAAGGAGTAGTGATGGAGGATTGGTTAGGGGGGCCCGGCAGCCTCCGTATGCATACATTAGAGCTGTCATTCTTTAGGGCGTCATGCCTGAATAGAGCATTCCTATGAAGCCTACACACACACTCACACGTCAACATGTCCCCATACAGACACACACAGCCACAGCCTCTATAGAAACTGGGAGGTGATCAGGATGCAGGTCAACACAAAGAGGCAGGGATGGAGGAAACATTTACATAGACATGAAAAGAGAAGTTGCACTCAACATACAGATGCTGATTTAGAGAACTATGACCTACACTGAGAAGAATGCTAAGTAGTTAACCAGGAATTAGTGAACCAAAGATTTAAACTAGATCAAGTTCTAATGACTTAAGGTACAACATTTATTTTTCCTTCAAGCTGTTATGAAGTTTTCCAAACCAGAATTAACTGTTTTTTTCTAACAAATAAATCATAGAATTCAAAATGAATAAAACCAATAAAACTATGTTTTCCTAACCATTAAAATCCAGTTTTCCTATAAAACCAAGTTTTACTCGCAAAAATAAAGTGTCCCTTATAGACAGTATAAAGTAGTTTTTTTTTTGTTTTTAGAGATGTAAGAAGCAGAACTGTGGCAGTAGCAGGTCCTGCTTGGTTGTCCAGTAGCCTTTTGTCAATTACATGTTTCCATTGCAACAAATGGTCGTCATTATCTAGTCCATGTCATAAACAAAATTAATAATTTCTCTGTATTTAAGCTTGGGGAAATATTTAATGTAAGCTTTCTACAAAAATATAACATAGAATCAGTTAATTTAGCAAAAAAAGTCAAATATTACATACTTTACCAAAAAATCAAGAATAAAAAAAAATCTTTGTCGTCCAGGCACAAAGGAGCAGGGGTTTATCTTTGGGTAAGCTCCCTCTCAAGTGTTTTCATTCCCGACTTTGCTACAAATGTGTACTGTGATTTGAGAATTTATGAATTTATGATTGTTTACCAATCTTTAAGCCCTACAAGCTAGGTTCAGTGTTCAATAAAGAGCTCTGGTTGCTCCTGCTCTATTTACCAGTAGACCAACTTGTTTTGCATCTCTGTATGATGTGGAATCTGTTTTCAGTTTGTGAAATCTGTCAATATAAAGTCTGGGGTCTCTCTCTTCAGTTGTATGTTCACCATCCAGTTCAGGCACTTCTTTAAATCTTGTGCTAACTTCTGCGCTTTCCCTTGCATTCATGTAAGACAAAGTACCTTTACAACTACAAGCACTGGAGGAGCAAAGCACACACAAAACATTTGAAGTAAGAAAACACAGACAGGTTTAGGTCCACTGGTTCAAAAATAAGAGGCTTTTCAAAAACATCCTGCACTTTTATCACACAAAGAAACACTGATCTTTCTCTTTTACAAGAGCAGAGTGTGACCTCTCCTCCATCCACCGATAACGTGTGATGTTGAATTATGTAACAGGTTGGATTTAGATTCTGGCGTCTTATTATTAGACCTGTGACTGCCTGCCACCAAGTGCAGCTGGAGTCCCGCCTACCGATTGGTTGGTTGTGCCTGAGTCTACGCAAACACACTCTCCTCTCAGCTGTCTCTGTGTCCTCGGGATCAGATCAGTAAAGAGTCATGTGGGATGGAAAAAGGCCTCTGGGTCGGAGAGCGGAGGGGTCAGCCTCCATAGCAAACACAGTGATCAGAGTACACACTGTGATACACACTGACACACACTTTGGTGTGATTCACCATTACCTAAGAGGCAAATAAAACATGTCAGTGCCTGAATAAAATTGCAATGGCTTGAAATGATTATGTTTCCAAATGTGTTGGAAGTTTTTCATAAGAGAAGGTTGCTAAGGTTAGTTTCTGAGTACACTGATTCTTTATGCATGGTTTTTAATAATACAGTTTCAACTACAAGTAGAAGAGTATAAGAAAGGCCAGTGTTTCAACATTTTTTTATATAAGAAGCATCTTTCAGAGAATAAAAACAGTCTAAATTTTATTAAAAACATGCATAAAATTTCAATGTGTGAAAGCCTGCTTTGCAGGATCATGCAACATGAATTTTACATTCCACTCAGAGAGAATAAGGTACACAGATGAACCAAAAGATAGAGAGCAGTGGAAACAACAAATAGAAAAGAAAGAAAAAGGATCAGAAGCATATAAGAAGTGGGATAAACAGATATAACTTATGTATAGAATATATGAAAAAATTGGAAAGATATTTAGGAACCTTATTACATAATGAAAAAAGGTTCAATTAAATGCAGAGACAAAGAGAGCAGCATAGACTGCATGGCCTGAAAAGAAAGAAAATTTAAATTCAACTGACCGTATACAATAAAATAACAACTTTAATCTATAAATGTTAAATAATAGCAGTCATAAAGTACACTTCATAGACACACTGAACTTATTACTCAAAGCAGCAACATGCAACTTTTTCACCTGAAAATAGTAGTTTCAAAGCCAGAGCAAATGGCAGAGAGTACATCTCCCAATGAGGGGATCACTGCATCAACAGTGTATTTAAGACTTTCTGTTGGTGTTAGGCTTGGGTACCCAGAACCATTTCCCATTTCCAAGTTCTCAAAATTGAGGGATTAAGGCCTGTGAGGTTGTTTTTGGTTGATAATAGTTAGTGTCAACATGTCCTCAAAAAAGGCAATATTAAATAAAATATACAGGAGTAAAATCTCTCTCTCTCTCTTCATATATACATATATATATATATATATATGTATAATTCGTAGGTCATGGGTAATGTTGAGACCTTAACAAGGCCACCAACAATGGCAGGCAAATTTATATACTTGAAATATTTCTAGACAAATGAATGAAAAACTCCCTTCATTTTATTTGCACTAATAAATTCTACTTTCTGTAGGCTGTGATCACTGTTAAGTCATTCAGAATTGTTTTCTATATCATGACTGTATATCCTTATTCCAAATTTCCTTAAAATATCATGATTCAATTTTGAAGTCAAATAACTACTCCTAGCAACCACCACAGATATGATTAAAAAGATGGCTTCAGTAACCAATCACTTAGACTTTGATATTTTTCAAAGCCTACAAACATAATTTTATTTTTAGTATCACATCAAACTTGAAAATTTCTGGTATTCTGACAGCCCTACATGTTGCATTTGTGCACTGTACTGTGTTCATCGCAACTGAGAGACAAATGGGAAGAGGGACACAAAGTGGGAGATGGATGTGCACACATTCAGATAAGCCGAGCCATTAATCTGTGCACTGTGGACACACAATCATGGCATGGTTGGCCCTCTTTCTAAAGCAAAGCTGCTCTGCTTTCCACACTCATTCAACAATACACTCACAGCTATTTTGAATGCTGTGTAAGTACCCATATGGCAAAAAAAAAAAAAAAAAAATTCTCATCCTCCTCTGCACAGCCAGAGCCGCTCCTGTATGTGTGTCATTTGTTTATAACCACGTCTCATTTAAATCAAACAGGGAGCACATTAGAGTCGTGCCTTTTTCCTCATTAGGGATACATCTCTGCTGAAGACTTAAGCCAGCAGTGATCGAGACAAAAAAGAGTCATGGATCAAAGACACAGCACTGATGAGCTCACCTAGAACAGGGCTACTGGTCATGAAAAGATAATATGAGATAATAGACTGCAGGGCAGGGAGCGGAGCCATTCATACTTCAGAGGGAGAGAGGCAGAAGGTCTGCAGAGATACTGGAGGAGACAGACAGAGTGGCTTAAAGGGCAAATAGGAGACACACACAGTTTATTGAAAAGGCAGACAGGAATTCATAAAAAAACATGTTTCCAGTCATCTGTCCGTCAAATGGATTTCACACTGTAACGTTTGAATATTTCACAAACAAAAAGGGGATTTGGTAGAATTTGCATCAGTTGTCTAAAAACTAAGCTTACAAAATGTCAGAACACACACAGTGAGGTCTGTTATGAAATGGCAGGCTGTTGATGAAAAAAAAACATTTCTTACAATTACTGTAGACAGAGCTACACTAATGTGATGCATGGTGAATCTACCACATTTCGGTGGAAAATGTCTCTAAATGTCCATCTCAAACTGACTTGTCAAAAGTTTACAACTTTATGTGCGATTTTAGGACCTCTTAATGCTTTCTTTAAATAGGTGTGAACATGCTTGAAGTGAGATAAATACATATTTTGTTTTACTGAGAAATGCGCCATGTTTTCTCCCTTTTCCGTTTAAAATCAGTCCACTGAGACGGACAAGAACATCAAAACAGTGAGAAGGAGGAGAAAAGTGGTGGTAAATCCAATTGACATGGCACAAAACATGTCAAATTGTGCTTTTCCATTAGTGTTTTGGGCTAAAATCAGCACACGTCTACTCTGTTTTGGCACGCGGCCCCTTGTTTTCCATTACAGTACTTTGACAGTACCTCCCCAACATGGGCGGGGTCATCATAACACGTCTGTGTGTCTGTGCTTTAATGTCCAACACAACAACAAAGGAGGATATATAGGTGGTTGTGTAGATTGGCTCTCAGTCCACACAGTGAGGGACAAAAAGTTTCTTTCCAGAGATGTTTGTAAGAAGCAAAACGTCAAAACTTTAAAGCAGAGGAGAGTCACACATCATTGCAGAGCCCACAGCTGAAGGGGTTTCTTTCATGTGCCGGGTATTCCACTTAGAATGATCGTAGTGGCGATTCTCTCTAACCTTTCACAGGTTGGCACTGTTTCCATGTCACATTTTAGTATCAGCCCTGCTTATTATTATTATTTTTTTTTCGTATCAGCCCTGCTTATACGGAAATCCATTTGAGTTGTAAAGAACATAGTCAATAGCACATCATGGAAAAGCACCAAAAGTCCAATATTTAAGCTTTGAGGGCAATAATTGTGAAAAAAGGAAACAACAAAACATAAAAAACCTCAAAAGTCTTGATGAGAAACTGAGCATTTCATTTTCCTCCTGTTTACATGTGAATTGTTGCCCGCTGTTTTCATTTCCTAAAAAATTTTGCTAAATTTATTGGGGAACTTATGTGATTTGAATTTTGGATTCCCTTAATCATGAACGCATGATGATCAGGTAATTTACAAACTATTTATTTTTAACCAATTAATTAATGGATACATTAGTTCAAGAACTATACCTTTACTTCACTTTTTGTTTTCATCTGCAAAGTGTCTAAGTTTAATGAAGATGTAAAATTATCAGGTAGCAGTGCGCCATAGGGGTGTAACGTACAAAAAATGTTGGTTGAGTTCAGTTTTTGTGTCACAATTGGCATGTTTTAGTATGATGTATTTTCAGTACATTTTTCTAAGTTTGTCCCACACACCACGTCTTTCACCCATAACCACATTTGCTTTCTCACTCACACAACTACTCTCCAACAAATACACAAACTCACTCTAAGACACACAATTACCCTAATGAAAACACAAACATACAAACAGACCTTCTCCCACACAAATACACTAACAAACACACTCCACCCTCCCTCTTTTACTTGCACAAACACGTGATGAATGCTTCCTGCTATTATCACAACCGCTCTTTGTATATCTCATAATTTAAGCGAAGCAGCGTTTCTCTCAATGTGCAGCAAATATAAACACAAAAACGCTTAATTCACTCATGGTTGTAATAACACTTTGGCTGAAAACATGAATTCCTCCCTGGACAAATTAAGATTCAACAGTCTTGAATCTCTCAGGTTTATGTAACTTGCTAATAACACTACTAGCACTCCTTACCTGTTGAGTAGAGCTGACAGATGAGGTGTGCAAGGCTGAAGAGTTTCTTTGCAAGTCCAAACAGAACTATGTAACCACTGCCAAAGTCCACGAGACGATTTTAACTAATGAAAATCCAGTCAATCAATATTTGGCATTATTGAGTCTCAAAAACAAAACATTTACAGTCTTTACAAATTGTTTCCTCTCCTGTCATCTCCCTGCACATGAGCAGTACACCGAAATTCACAGTAGATAGTGAATAATGTCTGCACATAATGTACGACATGTCTTTCTTCGTTGTTGTTTATCACAGGGAAATTTTCCTTGACCAGAGACTTCAGTGAGAGAGAGGAGAGTTTTGTTTTATCTGGTCTGAGTGTGTGTGGTGCGGTCCAGCTTACGGGTTTGTGCAGAACATTGGATTGAAGTATAGCTGAGCACATGTATTTGTTTGGTATACCTCTGTACTGCACTAAATGGACCAAAATGATTCGGTATGAATACATACACCCCCTGTGTCTCTTAACCATTTTTTTTTTAAGTATTGATCAGAATGTCTGTGATTATGATTTTTGCCACAACTGATAGGCCCTACTGTGAGGACAGTGAAAAGAGCCTGCTTTTGGAGACCAAGATGAAATTTCCCAAGGGGACAATAAAGTACATCTCATCATATCATACTGCATCTCACCTCTCCATAATGAATTCTTATCTGTACTCCGTTTATCAAGGTGGAGCTGGCTTCAAAAGCACCTGCCCACAGCTGCTGTTGAGGATTTCCTCATGAAATAATACAGCCAAGAGAGGCTGAGTACATTCCCCAAGATGAAAAAACACTAAAACAAAGTGTTAAAAAAACTGACATATATCTTCATGAGAGACATAGTTGCAGAGAATTAAAAAGCTTTTAGGATAATTACTTTGCTGTCCCTCAGAAAATGTTTTCTCCAAGACCTGAAGACCCTTGATAAGCACCATGCCAGGAGGCTGTGTGTCTAAGACATTCTTATGCAGCTTCAGTGCAGCATAGACAGTCTGCTGTGCTCACCAAGGTGTGTCAGCTTAGTACACAATGATGTCTAACTCCCTCTGAATAGCAACAAACAGTTAAGGTTTAATCTTACCCTCAGATAATTCCTCAGTCTCATCAACTACAGCAATGAAGGCTCTTGATAGGAACAAGTGGAAGCTTTGTTGAATCACTGACATTTTTGGCCATCACAAACAACTGAGCAAAATATCGTGATGTAATAGTTTGACCTTGAAACAAACATGGCTGTAGATAAGTATGAGTTCATGAATGGTAAAAAACACTTGTAATGTGATACAGTTGCATAACATGCAAAGTTTTCTTGGTTCTTGCAGCAACACCACACAAGACTGCATCAGATATGTTGAACAGAAGGAAGGCAAAGCACACACAATTCTAAATTTAACACCAGCTCTGTTCTGCTGTTCTGAAAAAACAGTCATACTCTATTGTTTGTAGGATGTAAAGTCAAGGCATCTTCATGAGTGCCCATACAGTTTTGTTTTGATACAGAGAAAGAACTAAATCCTTTAGCCACAGGAATCACAAAGGATATCTGTGTGTTTATAATTGCCATTATGAGACTGAAGAGATAGAAAATATTCTCATTTTTGTAAACAAAGGTGCAGCCCAAACACCCACACACATGAACATACAAACAGCTACACTTCCACGATAAACACAGAAGCAAAATGGGAGATTAGGCTGGCAGTTCTTTCATGCTAAATCTCCTTTCTTCAGCACTCGATGAGATAAATATAAGGCACAATTTGGTTGCTCTCATTTTCAGTATTTCTCCCCCTGTCTGATTTCAAAGTACAAGGAGTCTCCGCTCAGCTTCTTGATGACATTTTAACATGGTCACTGTTCACAGGCGCCATCACAAAAGGGCAAATGCAGTGGAAGTCACACACACTGTGGAGTGATAAAATGATAGCAAGACTGTTAAAAAAAGTTCCAACTGCGACGAGTACATGCTTAAATGCTGACACATGTACTGCTCAGAGCTGCTCTGATTTCAATGTGCTGGATTTAGAAAAAAAAACAATTTTGTGTTGAAGAACCCTCACTTCTAAAAGCACAGTACTGACAACTCAGCCATTTTTTTAAGAAAACAACAAAGGGACTCCCCTAAAATCCACCACTGGGCTGGTTTTTGAAGACTGCCAGAACATCCACTGTGTGGATATCCCTGGAGGACAAGAGCTTACAGACACTTTCAAAGTATTCAAATGCACTGGTAGCAAAGCAGGTGGCAGATTTGAAGTGTCAGCAGCTCGTGGTACTGCATTTTACCACCCTGGGAATTGTTTGCAACTCGTCTTTTTCTGTTCTATGGCCAGTTCTGCAGTCAGACCGACTATATTTGGAGACCAGCTGGTCTGCAAGAGCAACTGAACTGCGTCTCCTCTCTCTGTACATCTAAAGCCTGAAATTTTCTCTCTAAACATGAGTTCTTTAAAAACTCGCCTTGTCCATAAACACATCAGAGCAAGAGTCCAGCCATGCTGTTCATCCTAAAATATACACAAACAACAGAGCAGTGAAGCTACACTGGAGCGAGCCATCTCCAGTTTCACTATGTTCTGCATGCGCTCATGTTAAATGTGTGAAAAGTATCAGATGACTAAATAACATAACATAGCAGACTCCATCACCTTCTGAGTCTTCATTGACATTCCTTCAGCTGTTCTTCAGGACCTGTCAGGATTTTAGAATTACATAATACAAATTAACACGATCTGTGCAATACTCTTATAGTAAACAAAAAACGCTGTATTGAATGTCAGAAGGCTTAATTGAGAACATGTCATATAATATAAATCTGTTGTGTGGACTTTTGACATTGAAAGGGGCATAAGACATGGACATGACACATGGGGTTTGTAAGGAGTGAGGTGCATGAGAATAAAATACAGTGGAAATACAGCTCACCTTCCCACCCAGGGAAGTGAAAGCAAACCAAAGCAATGCTAATGACTAGCTAAGCCCGCTGATAAACCAGTCAACATCTGACACACCTAGCTTGCTAAAGCTGCATCCCAATTTTGAGCAATCTGAGAAAATAGCTCAATCCATTACTTATTTTATGTGAAAAGACTTAAGGCCTCACCATGTTGTGGAAAACGAGTGCTTTTGTTACATGCTGGTTGGAGCCCAGGTGTGTGCCTCTGTCTCTGCATTATTTGATCGACACAGCAGTACTGAAGCTCTAAAGACCATTGAAGCTAAAAGTTGAAGAGAGGTTGAGCACAGCAGAGTGAGCTGCATTGGTTGGCTATGTGTGCACATTAGTCTGTAAGTTTTACTCCGTTTTTAATAAATCTGAGGTGAAATGATGAATATACTGAGATATGTTCCTTATTACATTTGATAAAATTCTGTCTTTTGTTCCTTTTTGGGTTTAAATGTAGCCAAGAAAATGTCATAAGTCACAAAATATTGTGATGTGAAGTATAGCATTACTAAGCATATTTTAATATCATGACAATCACTTCACCTGTACCCTGACTTCTGTTAACAGTGAGAAGAGAAGACAGTAAGAGCTGTTAATGCATTAAAGGGAAATTTGTTTTCTATATAAGCTAGCAATGTAAACAAATCTAGATTGTCTAGTTAATGCATTTCTCACAATAGCTAGCTAACTATGTGATACTTGCCCTCGTTGTTATGGAGATACCTTGAAGGTAGAGTTTGAAACCCCTCTCCTGTTTGCTCTTCTGAGCAAGGGAACGGGCATCAACACTGCATGTACATCACTGATGTTTAGTTTCAGTTAATCTGGCAGGCACTTTAAGAAACTTGCCATCCTACAGTAAATGTAAATAGAGCTGGACCTTAACAGGAAAGCAGGAGGCTGGCCCTCAAAGCAACTGTGAGTACGCTGTCAAGCTTGTGCAGAGTCTATTCTTTTTATATCATGCCTTACCTCTGTAAAACCCCCTCCCCTTTCATCCCAACAGAGACAGTCTCTTGATATGAGGTGCATGTGTGAACCACATCATAAAAACTTCAGCAACAGTCCACCTGAAATTTTCAGGAGGGCATGTGTGGAAATAGCCTTGCTGTCTAGCTGACCTGAGATCTGGACAACAGTGATCAATGATCACAACTGTTGACAAGAGAGGGGTGTATATGCCTGAATGTGTTCAAGTCTGTTAGGGCTGGGGTGTTACCAAGGCACCAGAGATCTAGAGTAAAACATCCCCGTCACAGTGAATGTCTGTGCGTAAGAATGGGCTGCACCGACATACAACTTAATATTTGACAGTGAGCAGCAGCCTGACAAGAAGGTGTGTGTATACAATTAATAGTGTTGTTTTGCTCTGAGTGTGTTTGTGATGTGCACTGGGCATACACAATAAATGATTGTATTGTGTTAGAGCATGTCTGCTGAGCTCTGTCTATACAACAGCTCCTCTTCTGCTGTGTTTAATGGGCTGTTTAGGAGATCACAGTCACTTTGTGTGTGTTGAGCCGTGGATGGGATTCAAAGAATATCTGAGTGTATATGTCACTCTCTTTCAGCAGAGAATTGCTGCTAATTTTCAGTTTTAATAACAGGGTCAGCTGTGTTTCCACAGTGTTTTATAACACATGTTGCACGTCACAGCCAGCTCACCTTTCCTGTTTTTGTCTGCCTTGTGTTGCAGCAATAAAATACAATGGAGATACAGGCCAGGTTTCCCAGAAACACAGAGTAGCTGCACACTTAATAATAATTAATGCTTAAAACCTCTTTGAGAGCCAGACTATTAACAATTAATATAATGTTAATACCACTTCTGTATGTACCTTTTGGATATCATGTGGGAATAAATGGCTTTGATCACTATTATCAAGTTTAACAGCTTTTTGGTCTCATGGCCCTTCAACCTTTTTTACCAGTCACTCCCTTTTATTTCCCATCTTTTCATTTATCATTAGCAGTCTGCGAATGCTTAATAAACATCCCCTGTGACCATCACACTGCCCTAAAAGTCACATATTTTACTATTTATCAACAAATTTACACTGGTCCCAGATGTTCCCAACAAAACTTTTTGGAAGTTTCTTTCCAAAATAAAAAAAAAATCACAGATACTTGATTTTGGCATGCCAATAAACCCACTTGTTTATTGTAATTGCACAGACATGCTATGACATGTTTTATTCACGGAAGCATGTGGTAAAAACAAACACCTAGCCAAAAGATTGATTGCTATCTGAGTGAGTTAGCATATGCCCCAATGACATCATTGGGGGAGGTTTTATTGAACAGCTTATTTGAGCAGACATTTTCTGAAAGATGGAAAAAGCAACAGAGGGAGAGGAGGAACTTTTTGTCATGTTTTTAATTTGTAATTTGCACATCCAAACTGCACAACAAACCAAGTTTTTCAACAGTCAAAGACACACAAAAAAATGTGACGGTGTGCACATGGCTTGGTTTGGATATGTCAAAATGCAACCTCAAAAATTAAGACCTCATGAGTAAAAATAATACTTGAATGATATAAATGATATTTCTAAAAAAAAAAAAAAAAAACATATTCATGACTTAGGAATTGTAATAATGGCAAGATTTTCCAGAGGACTATAAAAGGGGTAAAGATTCCCTGAAAGGAAGAGCTGAACCAGATTCGATTTAATGTGACGTAAGAAAACACACCATGACGAGTTCAAACAGACAGGATGACGCTGATGTTTACCAAATAAACTTTAGACTCAACAGCTTCTAAGAGCCAGAAAGTTTCTGTTACAAAACTTTTCAAGTTTCTTCCAACTTATCCACGAAAACAATTCCTCTAAGTTATGGACTTTGGATCCCTTGCAATTGTGAGTGTGCCCCTCTCCCACTGTGAAACACAAAGAGGCAGATTCACAGCACACATAGCAACAGACCCTGATTGGCTAAGAGGCGTTAGCACAGTTCCAGCTGAAGAACCCTTCTTCTGTTTTTGTGAACTCAGCTGCCATTATTCTTCCTCTGCTAACAAACATGCACACCCGACCCAGACTGACACACCACCTTGCCCTCTCACTCACACCCCTCATTGTCAGGGCACAAACAGGCCTGTTGTTTAGAAGCTGAGCAACTCGCATGCTGGAGGAGTCACATGGTAAACAAGCTCTGAGCCTGTGGAAAGAAAACTTTAGCATGAGCTCCTGACTGACAACACTCGTCTCAGCTGATGTGGAAAAATTAACTTCAGGCTCTCTGTCGCTGAACTACATTGATATTTCTTTGACTTAGCTTTGACATTCGACATGTCTCTGTTTGCCATTACACCTCCCTGGTGGTTGCAATTACATAAGATCCTCCTGACTGACAGGTATAGTTCCAAAAAGAACATTTTATGGTACTTTTGTTAATGGTTTTAAGAGCAAAAATGCTGCTGTTTTCTACTCAAACTGTACCTTTGTACCCCATCTGAAACCTTTTTCTGAATGCATACACACAAATCCAAGTTCTAATCACATCCTACAGTGTTAGAAAAGCACGGTGTGATGAAATTGCAACAGCGGTAGCTTATTACGATTAGGTAACCTTTGTTGAAAGGGGGCCAAAGAGTCTGCAGGGCTTTATTACCAACACACACTGAGCCAGCTGTTTTAGCCTAAGAAACACACCTTCAACCAGAGAGGGCAGAGGGGGAAAACAGCCCTTATATCAGAGAGAAACCTGCATACTCTCTGCAAGAAACTGACCTTAATGATATTCACTATGCTCTCTTCATCTTTGACAACCAACTGAAGTTCAAGGGTAGAGTACTTAAAACCCTCTATTATTCAGGAAGGTGTCTTGATTTCTGAGGGAAGAAAACTTGTTGCATTGGGCTGCTTCCAAATGTTGCTGCATCAAGGTTAAGTGAATTCCAAAACAAAGGATTCCGAAATACTGATGTGTGCTACAAATACTTTCAAGATTATGCCCAGAATGATAAAACTGTATAAATAATAATAAAGTCATCATACTTTAATGATTGCTGGAGAATGTTAACCATAGCGAATGTCAAAAAAGTCTTTCAGTCCACCTGTTGAATAACACCCCCCCACCACCACCACACACACACACACACACACACACACACTCCACTCCATCTCCGCAGTGTTCAGAGCGTAGGCAAAGCGTCACTGGGGTGTAAATATTGCGGCTTGAAACTGCAGCAGGAATGATGCTCCAGACATAGTGTTGGAACTCCTTTTACTTTCAGGCCTGCTTCTCAAAGTTGCCTGCCTCTGTGATTACTGGTCAGTTTAGCATGACGGAGCAGAGTTAGCTGGAGTCAGGCTGCTACTTGTACTGTTTGCAGGAGAGGAGGGAGAAGTCAAGATGCTGAAAAGTTAGTTGTTTTGCCATTGGAAGTACTTCATCATGCCCTACCTGTCACCCAATGTCAGCTGGAATAGGCTTTAGCCCCCTGTGACCCCGAAAGAGATAAGCTGTATAGATAATGGATGGATGGATTGATTGTTCCGTTAAATAAAACTGACTGTACTTTTCAAAATGTTGGATTGCAAAGTATCAAAGTATTCACAATAACAATTACAATATAACAAAATATTGATACAAGCAGATCACAATAATGACATTCAAGTCACAGTTTTTATGTTTTTTTGTCTTATAGATTATTCAAAATTGTAACTCAATTCCCTTTAACATAAAATGAAAAACCTTCTTATAAAAATAAGCAGTATTTCTATGTTTACAGTTACTAACAGATCAGTGGTCCGATTGATCTTTTGATGAGATATTGTGAAATGTCAAATAAACAGCTATAAAATCTTTCTTCAGGCTAAAGGTGCTAAAGTGTAAGTCCTTTCTTAAAAAAATGTGTTATAATCACTCATGTTTCACTGTCTACATCTTATAATTCCTAAAAGAAATGTTGGAAACTGCAGTGACCCAAGGTTTGCTTTGACCTTTTTGACCTTAACTGAACATACTATAGCTGGGACCCCTAAGCTCCTGTTATTCAGGCGAGGGTGGTCCTTTGCAAAGTCATTGCTGAAATAATGCCTGTTATGTAACAATGCGTGGAGTACAGAAAAAGGTGAGCAAAGTGGGAAAAACTAAATCCCTCTAAGCCTGCAAAATAGTACAATCTTACCTACACTAGCCTCAATCATGTACACTGCGGAGACAACAGACCAAGCCCTTTCATGTTTAAACAAACAGATCTGATAGATTTAACCACAGCACAAATTTAGTAAGAAGCAAGATACTATTTATTTCCTACAACAATCCAAAGATGTTATTTTCAGTAAAGATGGTTATTAACTTTAAGTAAAGGTGTATAAATACCAGTGGGGTGAATTAGTTGGAAAAGCTGACTCAAAAAAGCAAAAAACACGGCTTTACCTAGTTTTTTCTCTGGAACTCATACAGATGATACATTTGTGTTAAATTTATTCTATTAAAAAGTAGGAGAAACATCTATGTGTAAACATCATCCTGGTTCTTTGACATACTGGAACAAGTGGCTTTGTGCGTAACGCTGTTATTTAGCTTTACCTAATAGTGCGTACTGCTTTTTCCAGTTATTTTTCTCTGCTGTTTGGTTTGACCGACATATTTCAAATGAAGTTCTCAATCATTAATTATAAAAGGAAATGAATTGGCAAGGAAAACAAAATTCAACTCAAATACCATTATTTGCTTTAAATGTCCTTCATGGTAATCAAAAACTTTGTTTAAGTTTAACTATTTTCCCCTTTTGCCCTTTTATTAAACTACAGACAAGTATGGATCTCCCTAAGAAATTCCTTTTTCCTCTTGAGGCAAAAGCTGATCTTTACTATGGCGGTTTAAGTTTCGGCCACTGGACACTAGGGCAGTAGGACAGACGAGCCGCTCTCTGTAACCATAACCACCCCGCTCGACTTGAATGTACAGGCCTCTGACCTCTCCACTGCTGTCCATGCCAATTTCTAGTAAGGGGAGTAGGGATTGAGCAACCAGAGCAGCGAAGCTCCAAGACCCACACGGAAAGTGTGTCAGTTTGAGGTGGTTGTGACTGGAATTGACCACATGTGACGAGGAAGAACAAGGTCAGAGTCTTGACACAATTATGGAAAAATTATCACCTAGAACTGGTGTGACTGTAAAAAAAACCCACTGTTGTTTAACTTTATTTCTTATGTTTGCTCATCCTCTTTGGTTAAAAAATGTCTTCGTAAACCTTCAGATCCTTCTTTTGACAAGACTTATGAAACCCCAAGTAACTGCTCTTTTACCCCCACAGAGAAAACCAGTATTTATTAACAGCAGTCAAAACAAAAACATAACTACTGCAAAATCAGCTGAGTAAAGTGGAAAAATAGGAACATTAACCCTAATGGTCCCTGTCACTCAGCTGCTCTGTTGGGTGGATGAAGCACTGCTGGGGGTGATAGGGGAATCAGTAATGAGATGAGACAATGGAGAAAAGGAAAGAGGATAGTTGTGACCAGTCTCCAATTAACTTCACCACACTCTGTTGTTAATAAACAATGTGCTTAACAATGTGCTCCTCAAGGAGCCCCCGAGGTACTCTCTGTTATCAGAGAGTGTGTGTGTGTTTTAATGATTTCTCTAAAGTAACAGTCTGCATGAAGGGTAGATCAATTATCACTTACACATTAACTGGGTGTGATTAGATTTAATTTCTCTGAAGTACAGATTTAGAAGTCAGAGACAACAAAGGTACAATGATGTCCTCCTATATCAACGCAACATGCAGTGGGGGGTTTGTACTGGAGCAAGCCTTCTGATTGCATTTACACAGACTTGAATGCATCTACATTGATCAGATTTTTTGAGTGTCTTGTTTTATGTGTTTAGGTATGGATATTTTGCATCCAAATTGCAGGAACCAGAATAAGCCTTCAAACCACTTTTGAAAGACTTGATTTTGCTATGGTTACTAAACTAAGGTACCATATAAACACATCTGGTGCTTACAAAACTAAATTAAAACACAGATCAAACACTGCTCAGTGATACGTGAAATACTTCCCTTTACAGGTTTGGATGCACAATATTATCAGTATGATAAAGGTATTGGCAGATAATAGCTTCAAAAGCTAAATATCAGTATCAGCAGATACGAAAAATTCTGCCAATATTTACAGCTGACATTTTAGCCCTATATATTTGCATGAAGTTTGTTGCTTTAGAAACTAAAGCTGGCTATCTGCCAGTAGATTGGTAAATCAGTGTTTATAGCTGTTGGAAGTCTACAAAATGGAAGGTGCAGCTTGATTTTATTGTTACTGTTAAACAAACATTTTGCCAACAATAGGTGATAATAGGTATTATCCCAGGGGCCAAGACAAGAGTAAATGTTATTTGTAGTGATTTAGAACCATTTAATTAAAAAAAAAAAAAAAAAAAAAGCACTACCATCTAAAAATCCCAAAAGATACCCAGCCCTAACGAGAGGGTTTCACTTCAGTAAAGAAAGTCATGTTGCCTTTGAAGACACTGAAGGAACATCACATTAGAACAGGGGACATGGCTCTTGGGTTTGTTTTTTAGAGGATAAACATCAGAGGTACAGGTACAAATAAGATGCAGTAATCAGAAACAGGACACTGGTATCATGTATACGGGGATATTAATAACCAGGTTTATTTTTATCTTGAACACAATCAAAAACAAGCAACAAAGACCGAAGTATCTAGGTCATTCATTTTGTTAAAAAACGAGTTGTGTCATATTGATATCTTGCAATTCAGAGATAATTATCTTCTTCTTTGGAAAACAGTGCTGATGTTATTTTTTTTCCTGTGAATGTGAAATGCTCACAGTGGAACTTGAGCAAGGAACAAAAAATTTGATTCTTTGACATGAGGGTAAATTCTGTTTGTCAGCTGCTGTGAAGCTCGGTAACGTCTCCTGCAGACAGACTTTCAAGAACCTCTTAAACTTTCTCAATATCTTTGTTCCAACAAAACTGCCTCAAAACTGTGATTAAAGCACTGCAGAAATGCCCAGGATGATGCTGCTCATTAACTACAGTCCTCCTTATACTTCATTCAAAATGTAAGGGTTAAAGGTAGGCATGTTACCAGCTGAAGATGCCTGGAAGTCAGACCCTATCATCGCCTGTCTTCTTGTGCATGTCAACCTTGCTCTATTTCTCTCAATATGCTTTTTTTGTGGCGATATGATCTGCAGATAATGGTGGAGGTGCTGAGGTGTTAACAGTAGCTTAGGAGTATATGTGAAATGACTCAGAGGTCAGAGGAGATGAAGAGGAGACAAAGACAGAAGTTGAGGAAGACCAGTGGAGCGAGGAACAGGAAAGTTCAGTCTCTACAAGGTCAGTCAGAGAGACAAAACACCCTCTTCAAAGTATTCCCTACAGACAAATCCTGCAGAGCTCTTACATTGTTGAGATGAACATGAATCTGTCTTTTTCATTCCTTCAAAGCAAAAGTAATAAACAGAGGTAACGTCATAAAGGAATACTCAAATTTGTTTTTCTTCTTTAAGAGAGTTTCAAAAGCAGGCATGCTTTTCCAGCTCAAAGTAAATCCACTTATTCCATACCAAGGATTAAAACTCAGTGCAGAGATGTACGACAGAGGTCACCAGGATTTAATCTAAAAACGCTGTGGCTGCTTCATTCACAATTTTTCAAGACCAACAGACCCTGAAAGAGAGACAAAGATATACAACCAGGGACAATCTGAAAATGCAACAGTGAGACAGAAATAAAAACACAATTATATCATCCTCACCACAACAGCACCCCTACCAGGAGAAAAGCATCAGGTCCAGATGGCTCTTCCTGTTCATGCAGAGACGGCTGCTGGTTGGCTATGAGGAGCCATGGGGCAGGAGGATGTGACGAACACGAGCCATGACATCACTGGCTCAGTGGCACACTGGCAGCAGAAATTTGACCCATGCTGCTGCTTTCAGCTACAGCCAGCCCAGCGCTAAGTCTGGAGGGTTTATTTTAGTCAATCAGTACAGGTTGTTAACACCAAGCCTTGATCAGAGAGGCTGTGTTCACTGGTTTTCATGTCTGCTTCACTATGACGGAGGTTAGATCAGGCCTTATGTACATGTGCACAGTACATCAGTATGCAGTTGAAGATCATCTGTGTCCTCAAGAAGGGTTACAGCTCTAAATAAAAGCTGCAGCATTACACAAGAGTGCTGGTGGATTGGGAGGACTGGGCGTCCAATCCCATGCAGCCAGGCTGGCCATGGCTAGGCTACTTACAGTGAAACTTGTCACAACAGCATTGATTTAGGCTGATTACTCTTGGGGCTGGGGCAGCAACTCACAGCTGAATGCCTCTCCAGTATTGGTATTCATTGCGAAAGGCAGCTCTGACTCTCGCAGTACAATGGGGAGTCCAATATCCATGTTCAGTACAGCTGGGTCAGCAAATGGCACTGGTGTTGCATTGAGAAGGCAATACACTGAAACACTTTGACTCATTGATACTATGAATTAGAGCAAGACTGTTTGTTCAAACAGGAATATAATAAGGTTAAAAAAGCAACAGCAGCCATGTAATTTATTTTAATTCACTGAAAGGTTTAATGTTTGAGATTAAAGGTAAGTTTCCAATCATCATTTATGTCAAATGTTAAGGTTTGGCATCAGAGAAAGACAGAAATAATTTAATATCTAATAATTTTTAATCAAAATATGACATTAAAAGCCCCATTCATCTGACAAGTCTGGAAACAATACTTCGTTACAAGATATCAATGCAAAGAGTAAGGACTTAACTGCTTGTAATAAGTAAAATAATTGCCATGTAGCAGGCACATTTGTTTTAGTTAAGTGTCTCGATATGGAATGTTTGCATCTATAAAAGCTAGTCAGTACCATTAAAGACACTCTTTTTAACACACTGTCATACGCATTTATTTATTACTAAAAATGTGGGCCTTATTATTTATCAAAACCTTGAAACAGGATGCTTATCTGAACTTCATATGTGAATTTGGCTTTTCATAGATGTAATGAGCTTTAGGAACCTTAACAGAAATATGAAAATCTTGGAAAGTTTGGGGTCTATATACATTCACCATTTACTAGCTGCTTATTAACGTGTTAACTGGCAGCATACTAGCAGCTTATCATGGTTACATTGCAAAGGGCTTATCAGTACCTAACTTTACGAGTATAACCATTTTATAAAGCTAGTAAGTCCGTGACAGAGTTTTCTCTTAATATAGTTTTAACCACTACTTGTTGATAGTTATAAAGTTGTTTATGATATTATGCTTTACTTGGTATTTTCTCCTCTTCATATTTACTGTACAAATGTCCAAGGAACGCCTTAGTCTTTGAAACTCAAAATATTTTCCTCAATGTCATGTGAGGTTGTGTTCATAACTAATTCAGCTGTAGCTTCACACTCAAAATCTAACATTCACCCACTATTCTTAAATTTTCTATTCTTTAAACTTAATAATTTCAATTTAGCTAACAACTAAAGCTGTTTATGAGCACATTTTTTTTTAGCTTCAAAGATAAGACTATGAAAAACTGGAAGTCTGCTAGAAGCACTTATCATGACAGTAAAGAAAATCAGCACAACTGGAAATTCATAGGGCTACTTTATAATTGGACCACTTCCAAAATTTAAAGTTCTTTCAAGGCTGTATATAGTTTCTGTGTATTAAAGTGTAAAACTACACATGAATCAGTAATGAATATGTCTTCTTCTTAGACTCCAAGTCCAAGGGGAGTCTCTTGGTTAACTGCCTATAACAATATGGGCCTGAGGAATTAGGTACCAATCAGCACCTTATAGTGACTTATAATTGTGTATTCCATATGATCTCTGAGGTCAGACGGTCAGTGGGAATGCCTCCTACGCAAAAAGTCAGACAATCCTCAGGTACCCCGGCTTTACCAGTTTGAAAAACCAGAATGCTTTTAACTGGGATGTCATTCAATTCCCAGCTCCCACATCTGACTACTGAGGTAAATGAAACGCACCATAACTAGCCTGGACGCTACTACTAAGGATGCTAATAAACAGCAAATTAATGGTGAATGAATGTATGGGCCCATTTTTTTAATTACTTGCTCATGTTTAAGTTTTTGCTGTGCACCAACCACCATTGTGTTAATGAAGCTAAACAACTTCTTATCAGAGGCCAATTGTGCACTTCCATTGATTCTCTTATGTTTGGTATAATGTAAATATTTGAATTTCCACAGTCAAACATTAGAAAAGGTACCAAAGAAACGTATCTGTGCTGTCCTTATTTATGACACCCTTCTGTTGGGGTACCAAGTCTACTCATCTAACCCTTCAGGGTGGAGCTAGACACACTGCATTTCACCAAGTAAGGGCACGACTGACTGTGGAAACGCAAGAAAGGTAATTTAAGGTACCAAACTTGATCACTCAGTGGAAACATACCCCAAATTACATTACTAGTCAGTCAAAGAAAACAAAAAAAATAAAGATGGAGTTCATCTGTGTGAGAGGAGGAACGGAGCACCTATTGTGTTTGCCTCCTGCTATGAGGTGAATCACCTTTAAGAAGGAGGAGGCAAAAACAACAGAGGATCAGACAGGTGCTGTACACAACAACAGTTTATGTCGCCCTGTGTTATCTGGGTCTCTCGTCAGTGAGAGTGTATATTGTCTGATCCGCTGGCATGTGGCTGGGACATCTCAGGGCAGCTGTAATCTGGCTGAGCGCTCGGCAGAAGCCAGGGCAATGGAGAGACTACACTGGGTGGGGGGTGGGTGGCTGGCTGGTGGACTTACTTCAGCTCCGCTATAAAAGGACTGATGGCTTCAAACAGGAAGTCGAAGCAGCAAACAAACACACCAAATAACCTTAGAGAGGGCAGGAGCAAGGCGCTGACTGAGCCCGAGTCCAACGTGACGAGCTCTGAGTTCATCTGTGTGTTGTTTATGTACGTCTGAGAGGGGGAGAGAGCTGTGGTTAAGAGCATAAAGGAGGCACTTAGCCATCACTCTTAGCTCTTTGCTCATATATTTCACCATATGACCTCATAGCACAGCACTGCCTTTTCATTTTAATGCCCCTTCGGTCACTTGGGATGTAAAAATGACCACAAGTAAGAAAAAAAGCTGCCTGTTTTTACGACGTAAACAACTCCAGTGTGGTTTTGAATCAAACTTTGCCATCCTACAAGTGAATGACACAACACTTAAACAAAATGACGCCTTTAAGGAAACAAATAAAACCCAAATTAACCACACTTCAGCTCAAACAGTCTGACAGCGCATGATTCCCCTCTAACTGGTGCTAACAGGTCCTGACTGACTTTTTCCTTAGCTGCTCTTGATGGGACCTGTAAAAGCTGTCAGTTGAGCCACATGGTTCAGCGTTACAGCTCCTATTAGGGCCAATAGTAATCTGTTGTGTGCTCTCTGACACACTCACCTAACACCGGTATACACTGACACACACACGCCATCCTGACTCACAGCTCAACTAACAGAAAAACAAGGGGGTCAGATGACTCTGGTTGGGCCCCTGGCGGAACAGAAGTGCCCCTCTTCTTTATTTTGACAAAAGTGTGGTTCATGAAGTGACACAGAGACGCTGCCTCAAAGCTATGCTAATCTGACGTCTAAATACTTTGTTTTTATTAGAAGCTGAAGTTTGTGAAGGTGGGAACAAGGCAACGCTTCCTGTGTATGTGAGGGTGCATTGATAATTAATGAAGAAAAGCTTCAGAATTTTTGTCTTAAAAAGGCTGACATAACATATTAATAAAATTATGTTTTTACATTGGCACTGCAAGATGGCCTCATTTTCATTGCTCATATCAATCTGAAATAAATTCCATTAAAATGCCCTTTACATCCACTGATTAGATCATTGTCTTTGTCCCTGTGTACAAACACCACGGCTGCTGTGATTCAATGAAAGTCTGACTCAACTATGGTATGTGTAAATATGCCGTCTTTCAGCTTATTAAGACTGTCTCCCAATGGCTGAACCATTACCTCCACTGCAGCAACCCACTTTTCCTTCCCCACTTTAAAATCTGTTCAACTTCTCAGCTGAAAAAACATACACTATGTCTCCTGATCTGTCCAAAAAAACATCATTCTTGCTTTCAAGACGTGTCATGTCAGATCTATGTCCCTCTCCTGCTGGACAGCCAGAGAGACATGTAACTTAGTGAATATCTATGCCACACAAACACTATTGTCCCCCCTGGTAATCTTCTTAACTATAAATATTAAACCTTTATTAGCTGCTCCTGTGTGGTGGACTGTTCTAACAAGGCTTAAATGTCAGTATTAGATACCTGCTTATCAAGGGAGTTACTAAAAACAACACTGAGATACTTTTTCAATACAATATATTTTTTAAGTGACACAATATCATTAAATGTACTGTTTGGTTACTAAAGTTACTAAAAACAACACTGAGATACTTTTTCAATACAATATATTTTTTAAGTGACACAATATCATTAAATGTACTGCTTGGTAGTCCTGAAACTACCAAAGCTTGAAAAAACAGATACAGAAACACATTTTTCAAGCCACAGCTGCATAAATGAATGACAGAGGGAGGAGGTAAACTGATCCTCTACCCGTTGCTGTGCTGCTTAGAGAACCTGTGGTTCAGAGGTCAGTGCAGAAACATGAGTGGAAAACACAGAAGCAAGCTAGCTGGACATGACTAGTCCAGCTCTTAAAGAAGCCTTAGCAGAAAAAGAGAAAAGAAAACGTTTTTACAGAAATATTTTGTGTATGAGGCTGATACAGAAGTAAAAGTGATGGATTCTCAGGAGCTGTTGCGCCGAAGGTGCATCGAAAAAATCTCACTGAGACCATGAGCAACCCGGCTAAAACTAACAGACCTTGCGACCTCTGTTACTTAGAATATTAGATGTGCTCTTTATAATTATAGACTGATTTTTTCCCTTAATTATAAATTACTGCAACATTAATTTACTCAAAAAATTATTAAAAGACCTCACCATAATTAAAGACTGTAATAACTGCATTCTATAAATGAGTTATTGAAATACTTAGTCAAGAAATAATAACTTTATTCATGAATACCAACTAAAATACTATGTTAAATGAATTCATCCAACATCTGAATTTAAAAAGACTTAGATGTGCCTAACATTAATAATAAAGTATGATGACTGAATTTGGTGGCACAGTGGTGCAGTATGTAGTGCACGTGCCTCACAGCAGGAAGGTTGCTGGTACAATCTCCAGGTCAGTCATGGCCTTTCTGTGTGGAGTTTGCTCCCCTTGCATGTGTGCATTCTCTCCAGGAACTCCGGCTTCCTCCCACAGAACAAAAGCATGCTCATTAGGTTAAGTGGTGACTCTAAATTGCCATTAGGGCTGAACAATATATCGTTATCGTATCGATATCGAGATATGAGCATTTAAGATATTAATATCGAAAAGCAACGATATAAATGATATAGGTTTCCCCTGCGCTAAAACTGCACTTTCCACATTCTTTTGTATTGTGGTGTTTTTATTTTTCTGAAAAATGCTTGGTTTTCACCGAACCCGTAGTTATATCGTATCGTATCGTATCGATATCGAGATATCTGGCATGAAAATCGAGATATGAAAATTTGTCCATATCGTTCAGCCCTAATTGCCATTAGGTATAAGTGTGAGCATGAATGGTTGTCTGGCTCTCTATGTGGCCCTGAGATTGGCTGATGACCAGTTCATCGCCCAATGTCAGCTGGGATAGAATGAAATGTTGTATATGTGTCCGTTTCCAAAACAACCACAAGTTATTGATAAATCAATAAATTTTGTTTATTGTTTCATTTTGTTTTTTTACCAATGTTATCTAAACAGGGATTGGCTATTGATTTTTTAACTGCTATTGTATCGAAGTTTAGAATTCTGATATCGCGACAACCTTAGTCCCAAAGCGATTAATCAGCTGCACTTCTTTGCAAAACAGAACTCTTGATGGGCTAACAATAATTAATGGTGTGACCCTGTTCAATGGTGTTTCTCTGCCAATAGAGCTTTAACATACAGAGAAAACTTGTGGATTTAGGATCACTGTGTGTGAACAAAAAAACTCCTCTTTCAGTCCAGTCTTCCCTCATTTCTCTAGTGAGCACTCTTACACTGACCCAGCACATTTTACAGATCAACTGTCATCACGTGCCTGCAAAAGGTCTAAGGCACTTGCCATGTGTGAGGAGTGTGTCTCTCTTTCTCAAAAGCTGCAGACCATCTCTCCAGTATTGTATGTGTAAGTATGTTTAAAACTGAGTGTGAAGAATGTTGAAAAACAAGAGTCTAAAAAACAGAATTACCCCACGATGGACAATAAAAAGGACTCTTTCTATCTTCTTTTGCTAAGGCAACATAAACAAATCACCAATTTGTGTAGCAGATCTCAAATTCATTGTGATGAGCTATCGTCAACTGGCTTTCACCTTGTGCATGTCAGTGTGGTTTCCACACAGACCTTAACACCAGAAAAATATTTTTAGCTAACAGGACTAAAAACAAAGCTTTCGAGATGCTAAGACAGTTTTTTTTAAGTGAAATACAGAGCAGCAGAAGAATACACAGTTGCTGCAGGGTTGCAATGGCTACACTGCACCTGTAGTAGTACCAGTGACTCCAGGTATTGATTTAAAACATCTATTTTTCATAAATATCAACAGATAATGATTGGCTACTGTTTGATAGGGGTACCATTAATGTCAACCTTATACAGCTTAACATATTCAGTAGGATCTGCGAGGATTTTGTCATGGATAATGTGTTGAAGTATCAGTCAAAGGTCCTGTCTCTAAAGGTGGGGAAAGAGAAGATGTGTGACTGTGAACAACCTGATTCCATCACCTCATCATCACCCTCCCACAGCCTTGGCTTGATTTTTCACACCCCTCTGATCAAGAGGTCAGGACTCGTGAAACTTGTTGCATGGGTGTTAAGGTTAAAGGCACATGTCTGGACCCGTTCAGCTCTCCCCCTCTAACATCAACACTCAAACCAGTACCAGATCAGTAAAACTGGCTCAGGTTGGTTCAGCCTCGTCTCTAAATAAACAGCTTTTCTCACAGCTGCAGTCTCTTCCTTTGAGCAGGGAGAGCAGAGAAGCAAAAGAAAGAAGGCATGTGGGCTATAAGCTATGTGGTATTACCACCTCAGGGACCGAACAGTATGTTCCAAATAACAATAGCTCCACAGTATCTGCCACTCAAACAGGAGGCTGCTGCTGTGAAGCTCACATTATGAGAACATGACAACCTGACATGGTAAAAACGCACGAGGAGTGAAGAACACATATGTTGCGGTGTTGTGGCCAAGGTATGAATTTCTCCATGTTTTTGACTGATACAAGGAAGACACACATACAAAGAGCATGTGGTTGTAAATACCCTTAACATGAGAGTCTTAACCCTAACCAGCAATGCAACATACAACAGCAGTGCTGCTGCTCACACTTGACCCTGCATGTTGTTCTGCATTATTAGGCTATGATTACATAACAAAGAGCCACTCAGTGCACCCTTTCCTTTGAACACAGTCACATTACCCTGATGTCAAGAACTGTGCTTCTATATAAAGGCTGAGGAGAGGGTTAAAAGTCTACTCCCATATATGGTTCATGTTTGTTGTCTGTTGTAGAATCAAATAACAAGCATTTTGTTCTTTTAAAAAAGATCCCAATGAGGCCAGTCAGCAGCCAGACAGCACTTTCATAACCTATGCAAACACTCAGACTATCTGTGATTGACTGCAGCTAATCTCATCACGGCTGAGAACAGTGGCCCTTCACTGTTTCCAAGTATGGTGCCATTGTGTTGTTGACAACAGATCAAGTCTCCAGCTGCCCTAGAATCAAAAAACAACCTTGTACAGACTCTTACAAAGTAAAATATTTCTCTGATTGGGTAAAAGGCCTTGCATAACACCTAATGGTAATGGTGTCAGGGCAGAGATTAAGCTACAAAAATGTCCTTTACAAATTAATGCAATGGTTAAATTACCATAATCACACTGGAACAAACAAGGCTGCCCCTTCTGTCCCTGTCTCACCTCTCGCTGTAGATCCAGCCACATGTAAACAGGTTGCAGAGCATATGGAAGGAGCCTTATTTTCACTACAGGGTGGGTGTCAGGAACATTTTGCAGTGCGAGAGACTGTCAAAACAAGAGCTGCTGGAAAAGGGAACAGCAACTACAGTAGCAGAGAAGAGATCTTGCAGGTGTATATAGATGTAGAAAAATGGGTAAAGGACAACGCTGACCTCCACACAACTAACACAGTAAACAAGCTCTTTTTACATGTCATTTTCAATCAATTTTAATTTCACT